>JAVLVB010000580.1:2271376-2313621 GCA_032876305.1 Orestias chungarensis | reverse complement strand
TGTTGAATTTTGAACCCCCCCCCCCCCCTTTTTTCTAAGAACCAATAAACTGCAGACTTTTAAATGCTTGAAGCAACATGTAACGCTGGCAACTTTCTGCTTGAGGAATCCCCTGTTTGAGTTTATTTTGTATGCGGACTGTATCCACCTCCTGTGTTTGGTTTTCCGTCGCTTGTATAAATGCAGAATCCATCGCGTTTTTGCTTTTCACACCCCGCTAAATCTCTGCGTGAGGAAAGCTCCCAGCATCTCCTTTCTAGAGAGAGAGAGAGAGGGAGGGGGAGAGAAAGGGAGACTGAAGGAAAGGACAGACCTCGCCTGCATATCAGTCTGAACATTTCTGGAGGATGGATCAACAGTGCCAGCTGTAAGATATAAAAAAAAAAGAGGTGTTTTATATGTATATTTTAGGGGGGTGTTTTTTCAGAGGAGCTCCACGCACTGAGAGGTATCAGCTGCCTCGCTTTGTCTCTCCTCCGCTGGATGCGGGATGCGGGTTACGCAGCATCACCGTCGCTGCGATAAACCTCACAGATCCAGCTTTCCACCCTTCAGACCAAAAACTCACAAAACTCATAACCAGTGACGGGGAAAAACGGGACATATTTTTTGATTGTGATAAAGAGAAGAGGGATATCTTTCAAACTCCTACGGGTGTGATTTATTTCTTTTTTTTTATCCCCCCCGTTTCTCAATTTCTCTCCAATATATCTCAAAAAAAACAAATCGTTGATCTCATCGCTGTCGCGTTGAATCTGTCCATCTTTCTGTGCTGAGATTCTCTGGAGGAGTCGGAAGAAGAGCTGCAGGAGATCCGGAGACCAGGGGGATCCGAGGAGGGGAAACTGAGTTACTCTGTAATTTACTGGCTTTTCTTGCCACCCGGCTTCAGTTCTTCAGACAGACGCGCACAGAAAACCCCGCGCTAAAGTGAGAGGGAATAGATTTTTAACCCAAGGAAACACTTAGAAAAGGTGAGTCTTAAAATGTAAATAAACTAACTTAAAAAAAAAAGAAAAAGATTTGATTTAATAAAATATCAAGTCAACATGAATAAAGCATGTTGACTCGATAAGTTTGATAGTTATTTCTAATTTAAATACTAACAGGTTGACAGTTTTTGCTCTGCTTGAACTCCTTGGGTGTTTTTTTTTATTTATTTGAGTTGCAGACTCCGTGTGAAGTGCCTTTCCTTGAGAGGACATGTGTTGTAAATTGGCGTAAATTGGTAGTCTTGAATCTGGGATCTCTGGATGCGCGCACGGTGTTGCGCGTCGGGCGGACCTGGAGCTGTCCTTTGCGTAACCGCGTCGAGAAGAACCGCACAAATCGTTAGTTGGAAGGAGGATGAGGAGGTCTTGTCGTCGTGACTGATGACGGGAGAGAACACGACGTGGATCATTTCGTGGGTGATTCAGAGCAGATGTTGATACAAGCGTTCAGTTGGAGAGTAGACTTTTTTTTTCTTTTCTTGTAGCACAGATGCGCAGGAGGTGGAGGTGGTTTGGTGTCATTAGGAGTGTTGGGAGGAACTGTTTCTTTTTGGCACCACCTTGTGGTTTGATTTGCTCCCTTTTGTGCTGTGTTGGTGGCATCTACAGGTTAATGCTGTTATTTATAGCACGAGGAAAGACTATCCCACATAGGATACAGTTATTATGATGTAACAGCTTTTTATTTGACCATTACTCTTAATACCACTGATTACAAAAAAGGTTCACAAATATCAATAGATCTTTACATTTTCTAATGTTTGATGTGGCTCGGTGTGTTTTTGTTTCCACATTTGATGCCAGCAACAATTGTATACGATGTATCTTTTCAGTTTCAAAAATGGGAAGAACTGTCTTATTCACATGTTGAGCCATCTAAAGGTTTTTTTTCTAACAAAACAATTGCTGATTTTTATAAACACAAAAAGCACTTGTTTGTTTTAGCAATAAATCCACTTGTGTTTAAAAAGGTCTTTTTCGTAGATGGTGAGCCAAGTTAAGGAATAATTGTTGTATTTAAATTGTTGTTTAATTCAATTTGTTGGATCTAAATGGACTTAATTTGAAAACATATGGGGTTTGGTAATTACTTTTATGCTGACAACTTTATTACAAGTTAATAGTGCAGTGTTTTGCCCTCAAAACACACTTGAACTTGAGACATTCCATTCAAAAATCACGTGGTTAAATGGGGATGCCTCTGCCTCTTTATGGTGTAACAAATCTTCTGGGAAGACAGTCCAGGATGTACAGCATGCCACTGATGGTACTTATTCACCATTCTTTTCAAGGTGTATTTATGTATAGACAAAAAGACTTGGCTTTCATCCTTTCCTATAGTTGATCCCAAACCTGTTGAAGTCAGGAGTCTGTACTGGCCAGTAATGTTTTTCCACTGAAGATCTGTCTGTGTGTTTATGAACCTTTCTTCATGCACTGCTGTGAAATAACTTTGGAACAGAAAGAGACCATCCCCAAACTGTTCCTACAGAATGTGGGACCATAGATTTATCAGATGGCATCAAGTGGTGGTGCTGGTAGCATTGTTGCCTGGCAGCAACCAGGTCCTTGGTTCAAATCTTAGTCTGGGGTCTGCATGTGGCTTGCATGCTCCCCCTGTTCATACACGGCGTCATTTTGCCTTGACTGAAACATGACTGTTATTTCAGATGATAGATTGATGGACAATGTGGTGTGGCAGTTTCCAACCCCACGCTCATCCCATGAATTGTGACTGTTGTAGAGTCCAGTGGGAGTATGTGCATTACACCTCTGCATTTGACACTTTGCATTGTACTTGGTGATATAAGGCTTGGATGCGGCTGCTTTGCCATGGAAACACTATGCACTATTCTGGAGCTAATCTGATGGCCACAGGAGGCACGCAGGACTGTAGCTATCAACTGCTTCCTCTTTGTTATGATGCCGCTAACAGTTTCTTGTTGAATATTTAGTGCGGAGGAAATTCCCCAGCTGGACTTACTGCACAGCTGGCATCATTCCACTGTACCACAATGGAAATCACTTAGCTCCTGAGGTTGCACCATTATTTCCTAAATGTTTGTAAAAATTATCTGCATGCTGAGGTACTGGATTTCTATACAATTGTGGCAATGGAAAATCCACAGAGGGTCTATTGAATAAAATTATTTTTGAATGAGGGACTGTATTTGTTTGGCGACATGGTGCATTCTCTTTTTTTATACCATTGTCAGTCACTTCTTGAATGTGATATAAACTGTCAGAAGTGCAAAAAATACTTTGTGTTTTCAACTTTATAGCTGACTTTCTTTAGACATAAAGTCAGACTTTTTTTGTTTCCCAGTCAGGATGCCAAGACCTGCCTTTAAAACTGGAATCCCAACTTGGGAAGTTGGTGCTGTAACAAGGTTTGTGACCAGCATGCCTGCCACTGATAAGATTGCGAAAACTGTAGTTATAAACTATTAACTAGCATTTCTTTTCTTTTGTATGTTTCATTGGGGAACCCTTAGGGGCTTCTTCGCGTTCGGAGAAGGCCTAGAAATTTTGTGGACCAAACAATAGGAGTATTAAATAAACTTCATTTGTATATTTAAAAAAATTAAATATTACAAGTTGTATTTATTTAATATAATTTCATCTTATATAATGCATTTGATACATTTTCTCTCATCTACATTCTATTGTTGTAAGTCTACTGTCAAGTTCACGTCAGTAATGAAAGGGCTACTGTCCTAAAAAACATGTTATCCAATCAGAATCGTCAGAATCTATCAAGACCCGGTTATCTGGCTCATTGATTGGTTAGGACTTCATGAGTCCAGACGAAGGCCAAGCTGTGTGTCTTAGTTTCAGAGTGAAGGGTGACTTGACCAATTATGGTTTGATTTTGAGTGGGCGTGAAAGAAAAAGAGATCATAGGACCTCTGGAAGTCTTAACTTCAATCTCAAATGTAGAGTGGTAAGAGACCGTGAAAGGGGGCAAGAGAGCAAAATGGCGGAAGACCAGAGTGATGTTTTGGCTAGCTTAATAGCTTCGCCTTTTCCAAGGCGGGCTTTCACAGAAAAGCTACAAAAAAAAAACAGAAGGCCAACTCCAGAACTGGAATTAATAGAAAAGTCAAATAAAGTGAAGGGCATTTCAAGACGGAAAATTATCAGCGCTATCCTTGGATGACGGGCTGTAAGAAGACAAACAGGCTGTACTGTTGGAGTTGTTTGCTTTTTACGAATGACAAGTCCTCCAACCGGGTCAGCGGCGGTTTCATGTAATAAGCTAGGCCCATGTAATAAGCCATCTTGATTATTATTCACACAGGATTAATATTACACTGGAACATTCAGTATTTTTTAAATTTACAGAGATTTTCTATGTAAAAATGCGAGCACAAATAGTTTAATTAAATAGGTCAGCTTATCCCTTATAAATCCTTATATCAGTAATTTGCGGGTGGATTTTTGTGCCTCGAGTTTGATATGGGTAATGGTGCTTGGTGTATTGTGCATTTGAAATGAGATTTTACGTTTATGATGCTCATGAATTTATTTGACTCAGTCGGTGTGTGTGTGTGTGTGATTTCTTATGCGCCGTGAGTTTAAAGCACTGGCCATGGTGATTAAATGAGCCTTGGTGTCCGAGTCTGTATGTCCGGTTTTTGTGAAGTTAATGTGGAGCAGGTTGCTTGTTGTGGAGAATTTTTTAGATGTTATTGCCTTACGTACTTGTTATCTTTGATTGGATGATTGCAGTTGCTAAGCCTTTTCAAATAATCGTAGCTCATGGGTGGTGAGTAATGGTGGCTAGGGGAGGCTCATGGCTGGGGGTGAAGGCCTAGCTGTAGTGCTCACGGTTCGCCACTGGTATGTTTAAACCAAAGGCAAAAATAGACTTGTTTTTAATAGCACACACAAAGATTTTGCCTACATCCTAAAACCCATCACCAAATGGGGGAAAGAAGAGAAAAGTTGTTTTTTTCTTTATCCGAGTTTTCGAGTTTTCAATGACATCATGTTTTTCCATGATGTCATTCAAAATGCCTTAAAAAATATAAATTACCAAATTATAGAACACACTTAACAAAAATAAAAGTGCCTTAAATGTATTCCTAAATAGAGCGCTTAAGTGCTCATATTTAAATGCCTACCCTGTTTAATATTGATAGGTAATTAAGGATTCACAAAAAGCCTTGGTTCTTCCTCTATAATTGCTTCTCTGTCCATTTGAAACATTTGTGTCCCATCCTCACAGCATTGATCTATATTAACATGAGAGATTATCAACAGAGTCTTCAGCTTCACATGTTTCTCTGAACAGTCATTTTTCAGCAAAAATAGATAAAAACAGCTTTGAATCCCATGTTAAACACAAATGATTCGACAACGACCAAGATGGAGCCATTGTCTATTTTTTTCTCTTTCACCAAGAGTAAACTGTAAGTGATGCAATATACTGATGGAAAAAAAGCCAGGCGGGTGATAAACTAGCCACAAATGTTCCCATTTTCTTTTGAACAGAGCTCAGACCACTTAAAAAAAACCAATAATAATAAGGAATAAGAATAAGATTTCTACCCTTGTTCACAAGGAGGCACTCTTATCCTCAAAGATGGTACTAATAACACATCCAGAAAACCAAATGAAAAATATCTACCAATGTCAACAATATTACATAAAACAACACTAAAATATTAGCATAATGACTCTTGTGCTCAAAGCAGAGTTTTAAGAGGCATTTGCCAAATCAGATGGTGAATTTTAATCAAAAAGAAATTAAACAAGGATAAAATTGACGATAATTCGGTGCATTTTTGTTTTCTTTGCAGGAACATCTGTTCTGTGGGGTGAAATGAAAATTAGAATGCTGTTTTATTGAGGATGACTCTCCAGTAAAGGATCTCTTTAGATGCTTTGAAACAAACTGACAAACTGTTTCTGTTTGTTAAATCAAGATCATTTCAATGCCTATTGTAATCAGATGCTCTGCATGCTGTTATTTTCTGTATAAATTTTTCAATTTAAGAAAATGCAGTTTCAGTGCATCCTGAAATCTTCAAATGTTTTTTCTTGACCCCCAGAGAGAAAAAGGGTAGCAACTGCAACAATCAACAATTATATTCTTGCATTTAAATAGCTTATTAGCAGAATCTGCTCTTGCAAATTTTTTGACCTAAACATTAAAATTAGAGATTTACAGTATTAAGTTTTTTTTTCCTACACTCTTATGTGCATAACTCAGAAAAGGATAAAATATTTGAACTGTTACTAGGACAAGAAGAACCTATTGTAACATTGATCAAAGTGAAAAAAAAACTCTACTTAGGCATTAACCAGGAGGTGGACTATGTGCAAATTGATGTGAAAGGTCTAACATTTTGTAGTAACAGTTTAAAAAAAATAAAAAAATAAAATATTTATATGACTGAAGATATTTAAATATATATTTTCTAAAGCAAAATTTGCAAATAAAAGTTTTTTTTTTGTTTCTTTTTTTAGGTTGTGAGGTTGTGTTTTTAACTATTTTGCAAGTATCATTGGAAACATGTAGGATACGTCTAGTGGTGATCGATGGGTTGCAGGTTGTCAAAAATAGTGGTCAGGCCATTTACTGCTTGTGTACCAACTTTATGGAAAAAAGCTGCTTTAAGGAGAAGTGCAGAAATGGATATTTTAATAGTTTGGAAAGTAAGGTGTTTTGTTCATCAAATAATGCAATGGAAAGGTAAAACCTATACCAGTCTTGCATTGTTGAGCTGCTTTGTTCACAATTTAAAAGAGTTAAGAGATTTGAAGCGGACTGTCGTGTAACAAAGACTGATTTAGTGTATGGATGTGTATGGATACTGATAACTGTAATCGGTTTACTTATTTAAACTTGCGTAAGCTTATACAACCATACTTTTTATACTTTACTACCTGAACAGCTTATCATTTTTGTTGGTTTGTGAGAAGTTTGACAATGACTGATCCCTTCATTAGTTTTGTTATTACCTTACATCAGAATTACTGTATTCTGTTTAATTTATTTAGATGGTGTCTGTTTAGAAGAAAAGTAGAAGAAAACACTGCATGACACCCATTTGTTTTCACGTTAGGTTGAATTCCAGCGCAAATGAGTATCTTTGTAGTTGTGAGGTTCATATTTGGTGATCTACTGCACCCAACAACAGTGTCACAGACCAGCGAAGAGTGTGGCAAGAAGCTTTAAAGCTTTGAGTAAAAAGACAAAAACAAAATTATTCCACAAAATAACTGATTTCTAAACTCTGGTGTTATTTTAACTGCATTATGTTACATTTAATGCATAATATTTCACACTTCTGTGTGGCAAGGAAAATGTCACATTAGGATTCATATTCTCACAGCACTGCTGCCGCCTCATGCCTGCATTTTACGTGATCCTGTAGGTTGTGGTAAAAACTGTTTTAGATTGTACGGATTGGCCATGTCAAACTCAGTTCCTCTGGCTGTTTGTAAATTGCATGGCTGCGTATCTTTGTTACAGTTTGGAGATGTGTAAAGTGTCTATTGACAGCTACAACACGCTTCCACCATCTGTCTGTGGAGCAGAAAAAGTCAAATTTATGCAAAATTTTGACATTCCTGATCTGTGACCATTCGTTCTGTTTAAACCAGAATGTGTGATTATAGCTTAAAATTCCGTTTCAGTTGAAAAAAGCTTGAATGTTAATTTGTAATATTTATCAGGGTCGATGAAGGAATAATTTCAATGAAAGCCATATCAGTTTTAAAGGAAGGTGAGGACCTAAATTGCGGAAACTGTAACTTGTTTACTAAAAACATACAAATGAAACAAGCTTAGTTAGAACTACAATTCTAACGTTATAAAGTTAAAAGATACCAACTGGTAGATCTATTAAAAATTATATATACTTTGGCCCCTTAAGTAAATACAGGGTTTGAATCCATTGAATTTTGTACAGCTGGTGTCTTGATGCTCTTATTAATCAAGTTAATGACAGGAACAAGTGGCCCTAAAAACAGACCTTTGTTTGTCTTTGGGGTGGCAAATGTAATTTTTATTCAAGATTATATATTTTGCCAACTGCTATGTTGTCTTGTTTATAGAAAGATTGACAGTTAATGCTAGAGTGGCCAAAGCTTTCAAGGTAGCGTAGAGATAATTAGGGATTTTAAACTGATTGTGTTGTTTCAGTTTGTTCTTTCTCAGCAGGAGTAAATCATTTTGCTTTCAGGGATGATAATTCCCGGTGTTTGGTTTCAGGCACTTCTGACTTTGTTTTTCTGTTTAGGGGCTTTAAATGTCACTTATTCATGATTATATGTTGCTTTCTATGATGCTGATTGCACTTTGCATGTGAAGCAGGGTGAATTAATTTAGAAAAACATCGTATCAATGGCTCCCAGTAGGCTCTCTGATGGGATCATAAAAAGGCTGAAGAGTGCATATTTTCCTCACAAAATATTAACCCTCAAATATGTTAGGAAGCAGACTTTAGTTCCAAGCGTGTCTGTTTATTGAACTGTTCACTTGAATCTATCCAAAGGAAAACTTGGTATGGAAAAAAAAATATCTGAACAACTTCTTGAAGGCAAAAGTTTAAAAAAAAATCCATATTTGTAAAATCTCAATTAAGTGGCAGTAGCAGGGCGAGGAAACATATTACAACTGCAGGGGCCGTGTGCACTGTGCTGACAAGAACAGCGAAGTAAGATTCATGGTCTCATTGCGTTCTTGATCAATTGATGGATTAGACATGGGAGCTCAACTCCCTAAAGTTGTGAATGTTAACTAGCAACCATGCGTCTATCCTTCAGCCTTTGAAGCATACACGCCCAGCATGGATCACACGTAGCAAAAACAACCCATTAAGTCCGTTACATTTCTCGGGCGTATTATTGCAATTTGACTAATCTATAGTAGCTTGACTGTAAAATCCTTTTCTGTGCAATTTTTTTGTTTGGGTAGAAGTAAAAAAGAATTGTGGTACAAATTTTGATTGTGTTAATAAGAGATAACCCTGTTCCAGGAGTCATATTTTGGCAGAATATATCAGCTTTTTTTTGTTACGTTACATCCCTGAGGTCCAGCTGTGAGGACAACACAGAGTAATGCCGGGTCATGACCTTTAGCATGGCTGTTTCTGCCGTCTCACGTCTTTATTTGTTCCTACATTTTTCTCACAAAAGTACAGTCTGTGTGCTCCGTGTGCCTTTGGGGAGTGGTTTATTTGTCTGTCAAAGATGATCCATATCCACTGCACAACCTGTCAAACGTTTAGACAGTGATAAATGAGAAGGAGAATAAGTGCAAAGCAAGCTGGCATAGATAAAGTACTTGAAGGGATTCAAGTGGTGGTCAAGGGAAAATGGAGGACCCGGATGGACACGCTGTATATACAGCATGCTTCTCGTGTCCTTTATCTGCTTCATATATAGCACATATTGGTTAAAAGAATAAAAACAAAAGGGAAAGTTGCGTTGTTACAGAACATTGAAGCCATATTTTAGATCTATTGGCACAATAAAAAAAAAAAATGTAAGCCAGTATTTTAAAACTATTGCTGTCATGTCTTAGGGTTAAACAGCATAAAAAAAAAAAAAAGGCTACTGCTGATAACATAAGATGTGACAGCTGTCGGGACCAAATTCACTCTGTTGCAGCCGTTTAATAAATGTTAAGTCTATATGAGCACTTCCCAGCAGAGAGTGAATATATTAGCCGTCTGGTTAATATGATCTCTGTAAGCATCAGACCCAGTTATTCTCAGCCACTGATTGTTATGATGAGAGACAACAGTCACAGTCGCTTAACTAGACAAATCTCCTTATAAACCATTCAGTCGCTTATTTTGCAGTTTTTGCAGATTGGTTGCTGGTTCCTTAATTGGTTGCAAGTGAATAATGTGATCATTTTACACGTTGTAGCCAGACTTAAATCAATAAAACTCATGTAAGATAGTCAGAGCATGCTTAACTCCACATACATAATCTATCAGAAGATAGAAGAAACCTGAATGCAAATTACTGTAAAATATTTATTAAAGACCAAATAAACATTTTTAGAAAGTATTTACATAAAAATAAATGTAATTATTCTAACACCTGACTGTTAGAATAATAATGGCTCTGGTGAAATTTGCAGCCATAATAAGCAAAGGCAAATCTTTTAAATGCTAGATTTTACACATTTTAAGTGTCTACATTGTGTTTTCCACAAATCTTTTAATTTATGGCTTAAGTTTTTACACTTTTTTGGCATACATTTTTTGGTTTTACTTTATTAACTGATATTTAACATCCAAAAAAAACCCACAGTAGTAAGAACCACAGAAGCACATTCGAAGCTGCTGTTATTCTGAAAAACGAGTGTCAGTCGATCATGCTGCAGAAACGCGTTTATGCTCAAAGTTCAAAAAGCATAAGTCTTTCAATAAAGTTTGCACATCCAGCTTACTAGTTCTTATTTTGAGTGGTTATTCTGTCTTGACTGCTTCTTCCTTGACTCATCTGTGTACTGATGTTAGCAACATTTTAGGTCCTCACTGTTACAAGCCAGCTCTAATTTCTTAATTTTGACAGATGCCTAATGCAGGGTGTCTGTAAAGTGGGAGCGTTTTTCCAATGGAAAAGGCTTGATGGCACAAACCAAAAAGCGACGTTAAACGGCAAAAACGGTCCATTTATTAGCGGCAAATCAAAACCCAACTCCAAAAGTGTGCTTCAGCAGATTGTTAAAACAGGGTTAGCAGAGTGGATTCAGAAGTGTTTCAAGTTCAGGTGTTGAATCAATTTACGTAGTATAAGTTAAAGTCACTTTACTTCTACCTGGCCAAATACTCACATTTCAGACATCATAAGCGGTAATAGTTTTGTTCCCATTTAAAATGTTAAAAAAACTCTTGCAGTTTACTATGTTACTAAACAGCTTAAAAAAAACAAATAGATTTGGAGATGAAATGTACTTGGAGCTTGATAGTCTCACAAAAATACCCTTATAAGGACTCATTACTTTTTTCCTCAATATATAATAACATATGTTGGTTTGCTGTACTTTTTCAGCACTTTTTTTGCTGCCTCTTTGAAATGTCTTAAATACATTTTGTAAACATTTCCATTCTAACATACAGCCCATTCAAAAACTGTCTAAAAGTTAGAGCTATAAAGCATGTGTGAAATGAGATCATTGATTAAAAAACGCATTCATGAATGCCTGTAATGAGGGGGAAACAATACTGGTGTTGCTAATACATTAGAATGTCAAAATGTAAGTTCTGTTTTATTATGAAGAATGCCTAAAGCAAAATAGAAGCTCAACATAAGTCAGCTGCTCCTAATTTTCTTCATACGTTAATAAAAAACATGTTAGTATGCATTGTGTGGGGCAAACTTTAATCCGACATGCTTTTGATCTGATTTTAGTTTTTATTTTAAGTCTCAGAATAAATTTCTCATTCGTTGTAGTTTTTAAACTATTTAGACCAGTTTTAAATTTCTAATATAAAAATTTAAGTTTAAATTTAACATTAAAGATGAACATTATTGCTTAAACCCTCATTAACAGTTGTTTACACCTGTGTGAAAGGTACATTTTTTAAATTTGTTTTTCTCTTTTCTTTTTTCAAAGATTTGCATAAGTGGTGTATTCGTACTGTTTCAAAAACTGCCCTCCCATAGAAAGCAAAATTCCCAACAGTGGACATACTGCTAATCACTAAACAGCCCACTTACATTAATCATGTTATTCTTGGGTATTTTTAGATATTTATGGTAATTACCTCAGCACGTAATGGTTCAACATTGCATTACTTAAGCAGGGATATCCCACTTCAGGAGGTAAACACTACAGTAAATGGTCATGAAGAAACAGAAACACTAATTAGACTTCTAAAGGCCATGTGTTTCTTTAATTGGTTTTTAACATTTTGCCCTGTAACTGTCAGAAATTGGTCTGAAACTTACAGTTGTCTCTGTGTTTCTTTTGATCATGTCTGGACTTGCCCTCCATCTGAAATTAGTATACATGTCTCCATTTAGAAATCATCTTCCCCGGTACATATGTTTCCTGCATATGTTTCTGTTAAATTTAGATGCATTTGATGTTTTTACCAGCTTTTGATGAAAAAAAAAATATATATATATATATATATATATATATATATATATATTATTTATTTATGAAACTTGGTCCTGACCTTGCTCTGCAGACTTTTATGAATGAATTCTAAGCATATTTATAAGCATATCACACATACACTCACTGACTCAGAGTTAGACTGATCTCACTTAAACTTAATTTTGCCTTTAAAACGTCATTATGCTTGGCATGGTGGATCTATTATGCTCAAACGTTTCTTAGATTTTGGTCCATTTTGGCATAATACTGTTACATAGTTGCCCTGCGACAGAATTGTTCTTTGCAACATCTTGATGCCAGCAGGCATTGTGTTATTGCCTTGTGACTGGTGATTTACATCAACAAGGACTTTAATAGATGTACCTTATAATAAAATAGCTGGTGATTGCACATCCAATAGTACTTGTACATGCAACTTTTCAAGAAGTTGTTGTAAAGTTTTTCTCAGCCTTATTATATCCAGCCAAGTTCCATAGCAAGTGCAAATAATGCACCATACTGTTTGTTTTTCCAAAAAGTGTACTGAAGGTATAGCATTGATCCAAACAACTGGCTGCTAGTCTTTCACTCAATATCGAGAAACCTTCTAGGCCACATCTCTATGGATTTAAAAGACAACTCGTAAAATGGGCCCTGAAACGGCCACAGTCCCTCACTGAAGTGCAGAGAAGACTGATATGTGCATTTTCTCATTGTGCTATTTTCATGCCGATAAATGCTCGTCTTGCTGTAGATTCATTCTAATTGTCATGCTACAAAGGCTGTTAAGTTCACAACACTGCAGATCAATAGCGCTTTGGGTTGTAAACTGATAAAGGATATACCAGTGGACTAAAGTGATGTTTCATGCTTTCTTTAAGCTAATGGCCTGTGATTAACTTTTAATTTCACAGATGGCTTAAACTGCCTGGGATTAGTACTTCAATATGATTACCATGTGGCGTCAACTGCACAGTTTAGAGCTGCTTTTTGATCTCTAACTTTCCAGATATGCCATTTTTTTACCGAGTGTAAGTCTTATTTCTATGATATTCATAATTAAATTGGACAATTGAGTGTGGTGTTATCTGTGGTACTTCTCAGGTAAAAATGTCAGTACTGTCCTGTTTGGGTAAGGGACAGAATGCAAAAGAAAAGAACAAAACTTTTGGATGACTAGAAATTGTTTTATTTTGCGGTTAGACCTACACAAAGTAGATCATAATTTTGAATTAAAATAATGTATGTTTTTAAACTGGTACAAAAACAAATTTGAACTTGACTGTATTTAGTACATTTTCATTGATACCTTTAAATGAAATCTTGTGTAACTGATAAAATTATGATTTAAACAGAAAATTGAGGCAGAGGTTAATTAAATGGTAAGGCAACCATTACCATACGGGGATAAGCTAGGATACAAAGGTTAAGATCAAAGAATAATTAGAATAGCCAAGTTAAAGTCTAAACCTATATATGAATGGTGTCAATACTTAAAATGTTTAATTCACAGATGATATATTTTTAATCAGTGTTTTTGTGCTATTGTACAAGGAAACAGTCAGAGATTCTTAGTCTTTAAATGGGTTCAGTTGGTAGCAACATAACCCAAAAGACTAAATATATGTGCTCATCACACAGATCTTGAAATTTGATATTTTACTTTCCCTGCACAGTTTTACTTTATACCTTTTTGTAAATGAGAGCAATGAGTATCAGGAGATTATTTTTCCTGTATAATTAAAGCATTAATAGAATTGTCATTGCATGTCAGATAAACTCCCATTAAAACCATTGAAGTTTGTATTTGTGCCAAAAAAAGGGAGTTTATTGCTAAAAACTGAGATTAAGATATTGATAATTTTTGATACTCAGGTTTTGAAACCTGTTTTTCTTTGTTATAACACAACTCATCCACCACTCTCTGTTTGAATATCTCAGCCACTAAAAATATACATCTTTTGTGCCAATCAAGGTCAGTTAGAAGCTATCCAACTCACTAAATATACTATCAATATGCAAAGTGAAAATAAATTACACTTGGAATCTAGTATGTCTCCAGCTACCGAATGTACTTCAGCGATATTTTTTTCACAGATACTGCAATGATGTTTTTGATTTGTGCATGTTTTAAAACTTTAAATGCAAGGTAATGTACTGATATATATAGCTGTAGTAAATTTAAATTGTTTACATACTATATAGCTCAGAAAACTGTTGTCACAAAGTTTTGTGACTTGCTTTTGACTAGAAAGCACCACCAAATTTAGGCCGACATAACATTAATCAGGTAGTTTTTTTAAAGCCTAACATAACAAACCAATTTTTTTTTTCAGATGTATATTGTTTTTAACCAGTGGAAGAATATATTGTATCAATATTTATTCCACTGAAGCTTTTGTATCTCTCTCCTGGACTGGACCCCATAGACGATCATATTAATCTCTCTCTATTTAACTAACTCTCCCAATGGTTCGTGCAGAAAATTAACATTGTTAGAATTGATGCTGGTACATCGCTCCTAAAGCTTCCCCATCTTGTGATGCAGCCCTCCGTGGGTTCCCAATCCCCTCTTGCCGATTATATGCCAGTCAGCTCTGCCAGCAGTCTTGCACTTCTCCTTCATTTGTGAATGTGAATTTAATCAAACATCAATACACATTTGAATCATATCCAAATGGGTAATTTATTGTTCTGCAGAAACGGAACCAGGTCTGTGCACAATATGCTGGCTTTCTTAGTCTACAACCTTTTATTACCCTCATGGAATAAGATGGAAACTGCAACTCTGCTCACTTCCGGTTGGCAAGGACAAAAGAGTTCAGGACATCATATTTCAAACTCATATGGTTCTTAGGTGCAACCTTCTTACCTTAGAAATCTGTCCCTTTCAGAGTATTTTTGCTTTTCTGTCACATGTAAACTGGTCTGGTATCACCTTCACTAAAGTTTAATGTTTCTAATCTTAAAGTTTGCTGGATGATATGAGACACTGAAATGTGACAAAAGAGCAAAAATAGGAGAAATCTATAAAAAGATTTTTTTTTTTACTTTCTGAGACATTAAACCAATTTTAGGGCTATGTATAAAAAGCCAGGGCTTGGACTATAATTGGTGATTAAAGACAGGCATTTTGGATTTAGATTTAATATTAAAGCAACACAAATCCTGATCCGTCCGTCGCCTGCAGTTGGATCGAAGTACATTTCTGTTTCTCAGTGCCGGTTACAGCGATACAGAACCCTCGGGCCATGACATAAGTGTCATTCAACAAGCTGTTAGTCGACGTATAATCACAAAGGTTATGAATATATTTTACGAAGGTTGAAAAGTTACTTAGTGTTGCTTTAATGTGTATTCACAGATTTTATTATATTAGAAGAATCAACAGCAGACGTAAGTTGCTTTCTAATTATGCACTTTCTAGCACTGCAAATTACATCATTAAATACACAATCAAAACAATTATTTGCTACATTAATGTGGTGTTTTGAGATTGCCAGTTGATTTTAGTAAAATATGTCATATAATTGATTTCTTAGGAGTCTAGATGAAGATGTGAGACTATTTTCTTTTTTATATATTATTATTATTTTTTAGCCATTTTCAAGAAGGTTTTTTAGTATTTGGCCAGTGGGTGTGCCACTCTTTTGGAAAAGTGTTTCTTTCCTGTTGCTGGTGCGCAAATGTTTATAGGTCAGAGGCACTTGTCAAAAAAACCCATCTTTGAATAATGAAAAGCTTTTTTTACCAGGACTGAATGGAGCTCTGAAAGCCATGTGTTTGATTGATGTATGACTGACTGTGTAGAGAGGAACCAGTTAATCTGACATACATTTTAACTGGCTAATTTATCAATTTATATGCTCTTATTAGTGGTCCTTTGTTTTTTTCTTGATCTTTAACTGCATCCAAACACCGACCTCTGAATAGTAGTCAATAAATACCTAAACAAAGACATTTTTTTTTGTCAAAATAAAAATAAAAGTAAATTGGGATCATATTTTTAAAAACTACAATGTTTTTATAGAAAAATTGTCTTAATGTAATGTATGCTTAACATCTGCTTTAAATGTTATTTTAAAAGTTTTATTTTAATCTGGCAAGCCACATTAAAAGTCATATTCAAATGTTTTCTAAATATTGAAATATCCAATGTCACAAAAATTGATGAAGAAATAAATATTGTAGTATAAAAAAAAGCTGTGTTCTTGTATTGCTAGTTTGTATGCGCAATAATCAATACTGTGTTCAACTGCTGCCCTTAGGTCAAATATCAGGGAACTATTTTATACGATTACTGACTGAGCCATATGTAAATGCAAGAATGCGAAGGAAATTTTATACGGACCCCCTTTGCAATGGCAGGTTGTCTGGATGTATTCCACTCAGTGCTCAATACATGAAGTCGGATATGACAACAGCTCAATAAAACAGTAATAATTTTATTTCAACATGTTTTTTTAATCTTGTTTAAATTTATTAAGGACATTCAAGTTTTCTTCTCCCAATGTACGCTCCCCAGTCAAATTTACAAATCAGTTATTCTTGAATCATTTCAGGATGTTTGTCTTCTTGTCTTCAGTTTTCATAATTTAAGTTATTGGCAGTTTGAGTAACGATACCTTTACCATGTGAGTTCAGTGCTGGACTTTTCACATGTAAATGCTAAAAAATAAAACAATGCCATTTTTCACTTCAGTTTGAATGCCATCATAAAATAATTTTTTTTTAAATATCCTTGATTAATGTTACTTGCATGTGTATGAACATGTATCTGGTGCCTGTTGAGTTTAATCAGTGTCATTGCATTAACAGTTGGCAAACATGGCCATGTTTAATAAGTTGTAAAGTATCAAAACAGAATTGCATGCAATTGCTTTCCCTCGTGCTAACCCTATACCTTTATACTTGCCATCAATTAATAGTAACTAAAATGTCATTAATTAAAATTTCTGTAGTCCATCTTTTTACCCTTTTTAACCAGTGCTTTAAGTGAGGTGGTACACACTAGTAT
The DNA here is from genome assembly GCA_032876305.1 of Orestias chungarensis. NCBI lineage: Eukaryota > Metazoa > Chordata > Actinopteri > Cyprinodontiformes > Cyprinodontidae > Orestias > Orestias chungarensis. The sequence goes on along the minus strand of JAVLVB010000580.1, from coordinate 2,296,535 downwards.
ACGTACCACCACTTCTAAATTTTAACCTATACCAAAACCAGAGTTTTATTCTGGTGCACCAGAACTTGTTTTCCGCTTTCCCAATTGTCAGTATGCCCCTCTGACTTCTCCACATTTTAAAGCTCAGCATACCTATACTGTTTTCCAGTCTATGACACCTACTGAGACTTTTCCATAAGTCTGAGTGTCAGACCATGCACTGACACCCCTAAAGCACTCAACCTTTTTTTTTTCTTTCAGATTAAAGGTAAGATAATATTGCTAAATAGACAGGGGTTTGTTTAGACCACGCCTTATACTGAAAAGAAATATATTTTAACAGAGGAAAGCCTTAACAGCAAAATCTTATTAAAGTCTTATATCTAAAAGTAATTTATTAGTTCTTTATGCTTTTAAGATTTTAAGTTTATTTCATGTTCACAATAACATCATAAAGTTTAAAGTTAAAAAAGTGGCTCCATGATACCTTAAATTTGGGTCATGTGGATTTGATTTAAAAAAGGCCTTTTCTTTTTCTTTATTTAAGCGATGCTCTTAATAGAAAAATAAATCTCTACTAGAAAGAGTAGGAGGAGTTCTACAGTATCAGTTTTCAATGATTGGGTCTAAGGAACAGGGCAGTCACCAAGGCTGTACCTTTGGCAAAGACAAACAAGAAAAGTAGAAAGTTATGTGTACTAGGCCTGTCGCAATAAACGATAAATTATTTAATTTTACAATAATTAAAATGAGTTTGATCATTTTCACTTATCAGCTTTATCATTTTTACCAGCCTTTTCCTATTTCGACAATGGATGACAAAAACACTTAAATCCGGTGCTCCCCACTCGTCCCTCCCTTTCTCATTTTCTCTGCATGAGGGAGGAGTTAACTAATAAATCAGGACGGTGCGCTATTTTGTACTTCTCCAGCATTTTAGCTCAATTACCATGCTTAAGAAACACTAGCTGATATCGGGACAAACTTCAAAATAAAACTGGTTACAAAGTTGAACGTAACTGTACCAGTGTTGGAGCATTTCGGAACATTTTCGAGGCGAACTGCTGGACCTTTGCAAGCCGGTGTTCCGTCGAATCGCGTTTCCCTGTTTGATACTGTTTTCCCTGTGTCTTTTTGCCGCGCCGCTTCGCTTCTCTACGCACACGCGGTAAAACGGTAGCAACCAAGAGCGGCAATGCAACCAACTTGTACATGCGCCTAAAGAGCAACCACCCATTCAGTTTTCTCAGCTGGACAAAAAATGTAGGTCTTCAAATTCCCGACAGTCCACTATCAGTGATGCAATTAATCGACAGGAAACGTGCAAATAGTATGCCGCAAAGTGGTGCGCCATCACAGACAGTGTAGTCCGCTTAATTGCTACAGAAATGGTGACATTTATTATTATTGAAAAGCCGTCATTTCGAAAAATGTTGCAAACGTTTGACAGACAGTACGAAATCTCCGGGAAAACATACATATCACAAACGCGATTGGCATACATCACTTTTTTTGTTAAATCTAGTTTTTATTTCCATTTTGTTTTAATGTTTAGTTCTTATTAAAGTGCATTTTTTGTTAATAGACACTGAGATTCCATTTATTTATGTTTTTGATGGTTTGGTTTATTTTGTTTAGCAGTTTCAGATTTAAGTGTTCATTTGAAATTAAAGTTTATTCATCTTTGACGGGACATAGTTGCAATATTATGTCATTTTCATTATATCAATTTAAAATGGTCTCCAACAATATTATCATTTACGGCAATAATTTCTGAGACAATTAATCGCTCAGCAAAATTTGTTATCATGACAGGCCTAAGGTGTACTAGATTATTAAAATAAAGGAAACCCAGCCATTTTCCAACACCAAGTCAAGTCAATATTTCATTTCATTGTCATTCTATCTGAGTACAGGTACACAGTGCAATGAAATTACGTTCCTCCGTCTCTGTGTTGAGGAGTCTGACTGCCTGGTGGACGAAGGTGTTGCAGAGTCTGGTGGTGGAAGCTCGGATAATTCAGTATCTTCTGCCCGATGCATTAAGCTTTTCCTTCGCCAGTCCATCGCAGGGCAACACGGAAACAGGCAAGACAAAAATAACACTCACACCTAAGGACAATTTAGGATACCCAATCAGCTTAACAGTGATGCTTTTGGACTCTGGGATTAAGCCAGAGGACCCAGAGAGAACCCAGAGGCAGATAGAGGCAGTGCCAACACTACAGTCCAGGCACTACCTCTATCCCAGTTGTACTCATCAGTTTTTTTTTGCAGGGTTAGTTTTACATGTTTTTATAAAACCTCCAAATGTACAGCACATGCCACTAGACTTTCCAGTCATTTAATTGGCTAGCGCAGGCCATGAGTCATTTCACATCTGCTCCCCTCAGCTTGATTGACATGCAGCTGCGGGGACTCATCATATCCCAGGTGAAGAGGCAGTATGCCCCGGCTACTTTTTAATCATGTACTTCAGGCTAGGGCTGATCAGAGATGTAAGGGTGATTATGGTTCAAGGAGGACGTCCTTGTGCTGGGGCCTTGGGATTATGGTTCTTCACGATGCTCTGACTGGGGGAATAAATACATCAGTATTCAGATAGCGGCCTCCATGGGGGTTATAGAGTTGCTAGAGAGATTTGAAATAGAGAGGAGCAACTTACTCCTTCAGGGAACTCAGACCCAGTGCCTGAAGCTTCTATGTAATCTTTGAATGTATTGCATTTTGATGAGTGCAGCAAATGGGAGTAAAGAGGAGGAAAACATTATATATTAGGCTTCCCTGACCTTTGAACCAAGGTATTATTTCATTTTTAATACATAAAATATATATAAATATAAATGATCAAATGTTTGTGTCCAGGGAGAAAGTCAAATATGCCAATTTTGATCCATAAAAAATATATAGTCTAAATGTTGGAAGATCTGAGAGAGTTAAAAATAGCACAGCCATTTTTGCATGTCATGCAAAGCTCAAACTTGTTCTTTAAAAAAAGGTCAGAATCAAGAACTGGTTAACTTAATGTTCAAAGAAAGCTAAATCAAAGCAGGCCTCTTTTAATGATTTCACAAGCTATTTATAAAATATGCACATTTAGGATATATTTTCAGAAGATTAGTGCTTGGAAAATATTTTTTACAGAAGCAGATAGTTTCATTGGTTATAAGTACAAACGATATGGAAATCAGATTTGATGCAGAGATTTCATGAACCGACAGGCTCAATAAATCACCTCCTGAGATTAAGAGGCAACCTTCAATAGGGAAATCTTAACTTTTAACCTATTGACAGCAAATAAATCAAGGTCGTCGCTACAGTTAAATATTGCATATATTTAGTATGAAAGATGTATGTGCCAAGTTTTAAAAAATGACTTTGAAAATTAAGAGTCCAAAAATGTCTGTGATTGAAACTTGATGTTACATAGTTGACTAAGCAGCATCAAGATCTGCTGCTGTGTCTCTGTCTAGTTTTTATTCCAGAATTGGATTTCTTATACTAATAAAATGGACAGTGACTAGTAAAAAGCAGGTTTTGTAACATCACTTGTTTTATGGGCACTGTTGCAGAAAGAGGCTGGAACTCTGTTGCTGCACTGTGGTCGGTCAGTAAACAGTAAAAACAAAAACAAAGGAAGTGTTGGATGGATAACGGGTAATTTAGAGCTTTTAGGTCTTAACTTTCTGTAATGAATTGGTCTTTTTGATGCTTCAGAAGAAAAAGCTGTGTATGTAAAAGAGATGTCTGTCTTCATTAAGCCTATTATCAATTCTTTGGTATTGTTGGCCATTGCTATACTCCTGAATAAGCTCACACCTACGAATATCTAATAATCCTTGTCTTTTTAAAAGAGTCCTTTAGCTGCCCTTGCTCTCCTAGCAGTCTGAAATAGCAAAGCTCTTAATTTGATGCATGTCTTTCATAAGCAGAGATGTAGAGAAAGATACATTGGATGCTGGTAATTACTTGTATGTTTTAACTCATCAGAGATTTATTGCTTGAAACTTTTAATTTAGTTCCAATGCTCAGTCCACCTTTGTTCCCAATCTCCAAAACCATTTTTCACATATTGTTGAGGTGGTAGTGGCTACATTTTGGAAATACATTTCTGAGCTCATAGGATGAATACTAGTTATGTGCTTTTAGGTGCTTTTGCTATAGGAAATATAGTACCATCTCCAACCCTGTTAGCACACACTTTAATGAAGATAATGGAGGTAATACAGGAAAATAATTCAAAGGGACACACAAGGGTTCAGTATCCAGTCACAAAAACATATTAGGGCTGATATTATACAGAACTTCAACAGTATCCATTCATCTTTTGTAGAAAGTTATTTGTATGTTTCTACAAAAATATACAAGCAATACGCCAATATAGAATTTCCAACCTTTCACTGCCACTGGATTCAACCTGATGTCCAACTGTATTAAATCCGCATAAGAACAACATTAACTTAAAACTATTTTTGCATGTTTATGTAACGTCTCCCTCGGAATAGACTGTTGTCACAAATATGCTAATTGTATAAAGCAGGTGAAAGCAGAGCAATAAGGGTGATATGGCAGGTATCCCTTTAATGGTGTCTGACCAAATAAATGCCCAGAAAATTATCTGCCTTGACAAAAAGCCTAAATGCTCAAAAAAATAAAAAAATAAAAGAAAATACAGAAAATACAGAGTTTTCTGTTAGTCTAAACCAGTTAGGATTTAAACCTACTGTGTCTAAAAGGTATGTCCTTAGAAATTGAAGTTATAAAGTCTTTTTTTGTGTTTACTGCATTGGGATTGAGGTGATTTACAAGATTTTTTGAACTATTCCTCTGTTTTTGCCTTGATAATTAATATTTTGTTGAATATCCTTTTCAAGAGCCCCTTACAAATTCCGAAACCATAAGAGGTTCTTATCGACATCTTATCAATGTTTTATTTAAAATAATAATGCTTATATAATCAATATTGATTACGTCCCCTTCTGCCTAATTTTTGTGTCAACATACTAAATAATAATTTATAATGGCTGTCAACCTTTTCAAAAACTTCAGTTTTGGTTTCTTGTTCTGCCTGTTCTGCTCACATCGCTTCTGAGAAACGTTTGACCTTACGCACATCTTACACAGCTACATCTGTCACAGTGCTAACTTTGTCCCAAACAGCTGCTTCCCCACCTCCAGAAAATGCTACAATTGCTTGCATTTCTACTCTGTTGCTGCTAAGCATCTGCATTACTTTACCATCTGAAACACCTGTGATAATTAAGCTGTGCCTGAGAGGGGACCTGGTTAAAATAAGGGGCAGAAAACCAAGCTCACTGGCAAGGAGGAAGGCACAGCTGGTTGATAGTCAGGTTTGAAGCTGAATGAGGTAGTGGTGCTTTTCCAACACAATCTTGGACTAAATACTAAGTGTAGTCACATTAAACTTCCTCTGATCTTCTCTAATTGAACCTAATGTCTGATTACTTTAACAACCTAATGGTAGAAAAAGGTGTCAGAAGCTGAGCGTTTTGTTGCGGGCAATTATTTTTCTTTCCTTCCTTTACTGGTCTTATCTGCTGAGAGGATAGATTTTGATCTGTTGACTTCAGCCTCTTCAAATGTGGTGTCTGGTATTGATTAGAAGAACAGGGAAGGAAGAGAGGGAGACGGGTGGTTCTCATTTAAATTAGTTAGCCATGATGGTTTTAATTTGTGATATGTCACCAGCCATTGCTTTTAAGCTCCGTGACACAGGCGATCCTTCAATACAAGCACTGAAATTGATATATTAAAGGTCACATCGATGTTGGATCATCTGACCTTTCTAACAACTGACTTGATTGAAGGTGTTCTATATGCTGGATGCAAAGTTAATGTTCCCACAATCCTTAAAGCACAGACTATGCTTTATTATCAGAGAATAGAACAAATCTAATAATTGTCAAATAAGTAAAACGTCTCCTGAACTATTTGTCAAGATACAAAGTCTTGATTTGATGTACTTAAATATGAACTTGCATACATGTACAAATCTTTTTAAAAGCTTAAGATTGCCTGCTAAGCAGTTTTTTGCTACAGCCATGGTCCTTCTTTTCAGTTCTTTTTGCTCTTAGTTGTGTTTTGATTAATCTCAGCTTTTCCCCAATCCCTTCTGATCTGTTACTTCCTGCTGAGTTCTCTTTGTAATTTCAATGTCTTAGTTTTACACAGAAGCTCCATATTCATCTAATTACTCTCCTCTTTTCCCTTCTGCTCTTCGTTTTTTTTTTTTTTTTTCATAATTTTCAAATCGCCCTATTGCAATTCAATCATGTCTACTGGTTCTTTCTTTGTGTTTTCTACTTGCAACCATATAATTTTCATAAGTCCCTAGCCTGTGATTTCATCCTTTTTTTTTTTTTTGCAACAAGCTCAATTCTAGATATGATCTACTTTGTTATTAATAGTTTCCCCTGACAGGAGAATAGTTTGACGTATTTGTCTTACTGCCATCAAAAATACTTGTTTTAATTTGTTTTGTTTGAATAATTTTTACTTGCCTTTTAAAATGTCGAAATGATTTCCATATACTTTTAGACCCATTTGTTCCCTAATTAAAGGCCAACTACCACACTCAAAAAGAGTTATGTGAAAAACAGAAGGGTTACTTTGAATAATTCAGTTTAGCAAGGGCCATTCAAGCTGCTGTGTAAGCCATTTTTCACAACTGCAAATATGTAATAATTGAAAAGCTACAAAACGTTTTAACGAAGATCAGATTAGTTAATTTTTATATTTGTTGAGTTAATGAGTTAGGGTGTGTAAAATTGCCTCTTGGATATACTGTAGGTTTATTGATTATATTTTTGGTAAGTAATTGTAATTTAGAGAAAGAAGTAATTTTTCTAACCAGTTACAAAGAACAAGAACAACTCCGAAAAGGGAGTTGTTCTTTTAACAGCCCTTCTCAGTAAGTTTAAGTATTATTTTCCCCAAATTAATTTTTTATTCCAATTGTATAATTAATCTTCAAAGATTTGAAAATTCCAAGTTTTGCCTGAACTATATTTAGTGGAGGGGAAATACTATGTTTTCTGTAAAACAATCGGTAGAAATTGCACCATGATAACCAAATTATGAATCTTATTTTTATTTGGCAAAAGCAAACAGTTCATTTTAAAGTCTATGCAGAGTTTAGGAAAGCCTATATGTTTAGATATGTGATGGTTTTATTAAAAATTGGGTTTTTTTAATTACATTTTTATGTATATTTGACTTTTGAGCATTAACAATATGAATGAGAAAACACAAGTAAAGAAAAACATTTAGTCCCTATGTTTTTGTAATGGTGAGTTTTGGATGTATATATATATATATTTTTACCTCCCTCATCATCCTACTCTGTGGATAATGTCAAATATTATTATGTTTTATTTTTTTGTACTCTACTGACCAGTGGCTAACAGAAATGAGTCTCTGAGTTTTATCCTATCAAGCGTATACACACAGAGACATAAAGTTGTTGATTACTTACTTTTAAGTTTTAAATGTCCTCTTTAATTCTTAACACGGAACAAATTATGGTTAAAATTGTTTTCTAAAAAGATTTTGTGCCTACTATGCATCTGCAATCTACATCTAGGAATTCCACATTTCTTTACAACAGATGGCTATTAAAGTGGAATAATGTTGTAAGAAGAATGTGGGAGAAATCATCTCAAATATATAGTTTTTATCTTTCAGTCCATCAGGGATGCTGTTTCTGAGGGGCACTGCTGGGCCAGATAGACGTTTACTAAACTTGTTTCCATTAGATTTTACTCTCCAAACTTGCACTTCATACATCAACGTTGGATATTAATCTTCTATCTCTTCCATTTACAATCCTGCACCTCCTACAATAATCAAATGTTTGGCCACAAATATTCATTTAAAGCACACTAGTAATGTAAGTCCCAATGTTTTCATGTCTCCAATTAACAGTAAAACATTGGTGTAAAAAATATTTCTTATTTATGAGTTTCCATAGAAACAAGTCTCATTGGTATACTTAGGGAAATGAATGCATATTTCAAGAAGGAACTGAATTGGACATTTTTCTTTCATGCATGTCATTTAGTCAATGTGCATAAAAAAACAACAACATATTTTTCTACAATACAATCTAATGATGAACAGTATCTTTGGGAATAATGTCTTTAATTAATCTTGTTGTGACATTTGTTAATGGTTAAAATACTTATTTTGTGAAAGGCTGTGTGCGAAAGGGGAAGGTTAACTTCTTCTTTAAGTCTGAAAGTAAAAAGATTAGTACAATTGTTCTCCAGAAAAACAAATTTCATTCACATATGTCAGATGTTTTATTTCTTCACTTTTATTCTCACAGACTCCCACAAAAACCACAATCTCCCTTATTTGCTCCATAACATATTTAACCTTTTCTAGCCAGATATTTAATGTTAAAGGTCCAGATAAATATAGTCCCCTTGATGAATACATTTTTATAAAATAATTAAAGGGAATGATGAAGTTGTCTGTATAAAGTATGGTCTTTTATACGTCTTCATTTGGGAGTAATATAAGGGCACATGTGCCCCCTACATGTTCCTTTGCCTTTTTTTGACATCTCATTAGAGGCATGTCAAGTGCTTTTGCACAGTGTTATGATGATTATACTGTGGGGATGCTTAAAGTGATAGAAGAAAATGGGAGACTCCTAGCTGGCTATGAGCAGTAAAATGACCACAAGGTTAATTGTGATGCCAGTGCAGGGAGGATCAAAAGCTTTTTCTGTTTAGACAAAGCCGCTTGCTCATTAAACCATCTGTCAATAGGGGCAGGAAATATTTATAAAATCACCTAAGTTTAGATTTGTTGAATACCTTTACATTTGCATTGGATGTTATGAGAATCTCATGGTAACAGTAAACTTGAGTTAAAATTAAAGCAAATCATTGCTTTAATCATTGCTGCTTTGACTTTTATACCTCGACTTCAGCAAAACGATAAAATTATTGTCTTTGGTAGTTTTGAAGTGTTAGTGTGCATAATATTGGATTGTGCCACTCTGTTTCTTATACTGTAGCACAATAACATATTTGTATAATCTGGTTGATTAGTCGAGCTGTATGCTGATTTAGCCTGCAGTCAGCTGCAACACTGTGTATGTTTAAAAGAAAGTTACCTCATTACAGCTCATGAATGGTGATCATTTAGTAAAGAGATGGGGATCTCTTCTTTTGTAGATTATTACATACATGTCTTGATGTGCTGCTAATAAATTGATGTGATAAAAGCTTAGGAAGAGTTAACACTTGATAGATAACTTTTAATTTCCCACGGCCTGATCTCAGTGCATCTCAGTTTTACATTAATTTGAACAGGATTCCATGTTATTTAAACAAATTAGAATGAATCAACGTGAATCATTGGAAAGCAAAAATGTCAATATAGGTTTCTTCCTAAAGCTGCAGAAATTAAATTTTACACAAATGTTTTGTGCACATCTGTTAAACCTGTCACATTGTCCTGACAGAATAATATGAGACCGATAATGTGAAAATCTGTGTGAGGAATGGAATTCGCAAAGATCCTATGTGTCCTCTCTGTTTGCAAAACTTTGCTGGTCCCATTCAGCAGCAACCAATAAAAGGCACTAGAAACGTTGCTTATGCAGTTGGACCAAACAGAGAATTTAAATGAGCTTGGGTCTTTGCACAGATTATCCATCTGTCCTATACTTTTCTGACTGATGGTGTCTGCAGTAGGTAACAAGGGTCATACTCTCTATGTCTGGACTTTGAAGACCAGATGAGTCAACACTGCCAGTGTTGGTCTGCTAATTAATATACTGCTTCTGTGAGTGTTAAAGTTTATGATTTGTAGTCTCCCCTACAGTTTTACTCTTCCATAGGCTCACAGCTAAACACAAGTGTCCTTAATTAACTGGATCTTCTGCTCACAAAGATAATGGTAAGTAAGCAGCCGCAGCACCCAGAGGGGAATAAACACAAGATTTAGCCCATGTTTAGTTTCAGACTTAAGTATTGGAAACCCCTTTCCCTCCACTTAAGGTTAAATGTTTTAAGGACACTACTGAGATTTTGGAAAAGGCTATCGTTTCTTGCTGACCCAAATGATTCATATTATTTTCACCTGAGTGTTGTGAATTGTAGGCTTGCTGTAAATGCATAGACAAGGTGACCTGTGCTGTAGATCAAACTGCCAAACAACTACTTGGGGACGAGGTCTTGCTCGCCTGACTGGACATCATTTTTCTCCATTTAGCCCCATCTCACACCTGTAATAGGACGGTTGTCCACATCAATGCTTACAGCACCTCTGGGATCAAGTCAAGTTTTTCTGCACACATAACTGCCAAAATATTTACTGCAATTCTCTGTTAGTTTGAAGAAATGTGATTTGCAATTTTGGGTTAGGATTTGTTTCATATTCATCGTAAGTCTTTTGGCAATTTTGTTTAAACTTTTTCAGATATACATTTTTTCATTGTTTTAGGTCTTACGGAAATTCAGTGACTGACAAATTAGCCCAAAAATTAAATATAAGAGCTAAATATATATAAAAAAGAAAGCCAAAGATGTGCTATATTCAGGTGGCATAGGGTTATACTCCTTCTACCGTCTGATTTTTGTTTTAACATTCAATATTACCATGAATTAATGTTCAGCTGTCCTCCTTTGGTTTTTCTTACTTTTCCATATTTGCATCATTTAGCTAAATCCTTGAGAGATATAACATATGAACAAATGGATGCCACCGTACACAGTTATCAGTCAAGAGAACACAAAATGTCCTGCAGGATTGTTTAAATACAATGACAGACTGACGTCATCAATAATGTAAGAAAATATGGTTCAACATTGGCATGATGAAGACACATAAAAAATAAAAAATAAACATTTTTCTGAATACACAAGTTGGTGTCAGTATTTGGCCGGTTGTCGGTCACTGCCAATCTTTTGTTTGTGTATTTGTGCTAATTTTTTTTTACAATTAATGTCAACTGTTTACTGGCAATCGTCAAACACTGCTGAACTTTCCACTGTTCACCAAAGATCTTATAGAATTGGAACATGCTGAACATAAAACACAGCCCCAGTCTCTGTCAGGGGTTCCAGCGTATCTATGCCGCTGAATGGATGCATGGGCCCTTTTTCTTCAACTTCCGGTACTCAGTGAGGAACAATACATCCAGTCCTAATTATATTCCAGCCCTATGGTCCCTGCTCTCCCCATTACTCCTGGCACAGGGTAAGTCTGTGTCTGCTTGTTTTTTAGGAACCAGTTTTTAAGAGTCAATAGAAATGTAAGCAACTATTAATGGCATTCCTGTTTACCAGCTTAGAACTGTGGCCATTTGAACCACATTGCTCTCACACTGCGTCGTGTGCAGTGGTCTATTTGCCTCCCAAATACAAGGGCTGTTTAAGTCGGTGTTCTTTTTTTTTTTAGCTGAAAGTATGCGTATAAATGAGTTTGTTATCAGCAGGGAATTTAATGTGGATGTGTAATGTCCTGAGTCTCAGCCCACTCAAAATACATACATTCATTTGTTTTATCTTTTGGTCTGCCTGTTTTTAACTTGAGTTTTGGCAGCTTTTTCTGATCATATTCCTGTAATTTTTAGGGTCGCCCTCTACTATAAAACAGTCAAGTGTTCTGCTGCCAGAGGGTGTCACGTCATTAAACCCTTCACTGCTGCTAATTTCTCTTCCATTTTCCGTCAGGCTCACAATTGTGTCACTGAGCATAAGTACATGTACAATGGTACAGAGGAGCTTAGCTCATGGTTTTATTCCACCTGCCAGTTTGTTTTAGATACTGTAGCCTTTTTAAAAAATACTGGCAGCCCAGGTCTAATTCTGAGCCTTTCTTTTTTTTTCTGGCAGAGCACAAAATTCCCAAAGTTTTTGTATCTGGTTTTAAAATTACTTTATTAGTCTTTATTAGGTTTTTAGATTTTACATTTGTGTCAGCCTTGGTAACTGTGTTCTCCATGGCTAGGTTTTAGGTCCTTTGCTGCCCCATCTCTCCCTTGATTCCACATTTGGGATACATTTCCACTGTTATGTGAACAACAGTCAGATTCATGTCATAAGAAATGGGAATACTCATTCATTTCTTAATTGAATGAAGACATGAATGCCTTTAAACTAAATGTTAACAAAAAACAGAGGATTTGATTTTCAGTGGCACCTTTGGGTCCCCCTTTGGAGATCTTGGTTGCTTAGCCCTCTTCATTAAACCAAAATACTTACATCTCTGGGCACAGATTGATACTGATCTTAAACTGTTAGATCCTCTGTTATATTCTAAATATATGTTTGAAATTCAAATGGAACTTAAGGATTTTGCAAGTGCAAACAGAAAAGTAAATGCTAATTCTTTTCAGGGTTATGTTCTGTGACCTTAATATCTTAATAAAATTATTTAATAAATATATTGTTTACACAGTGCATGCTCACAGGTACCCTAATTAAAAATACAGAGATAATGGCTCATCCCTGTTGATGTTTGAGTGAGCAGTACCAAGCTATGTGCAGCAGATCTTTTTAAGCTGTCATCCAGGTGCATTTTCCCAACTGTCTCTGGTAATCTTAAATAAAGATTAAAATGAGGTTCAGAACTCCGCTTGAATGAGACGCTGGTATAGACTGGATTGCTTATGTTGAGTGTGTGTTCATTGTTTTTGAAAGAGCTGTTTACTGGAGTTCATAATTCTTGGACTGAATGTGTAAATATCTGTTTTGCGAATACCTTGTTTAAAGTTGAGGTCTTATGTTTCAAAGTAATAATAAGTTGTAATTAGAAACTTTTATTTTGCACCTTAGTTAAATTTATTTAGTTTTTTTTGATTATGCAATCACGTGGGAGCCTGCACACTGTACCCTGCTTTATTTGTGTGCTTTGTTCTAGTTATGTTCCCATACAATTGTTATTGGCTTGCCAATTACATTTTTCATCAGCATAAATTTGTCAGATGTTGCTACACGGCATGGCTGTAGCAAACGGGATGCAGAGGTTGCAAACTACCATGGACCAATTATTTCAGAAGTCCTATCTGTTGTTGCTTCCAGTTATGGTGTTATCTGAAAAGATGCTGCCGATGCATGATGTTTTGCTATATCCATCACCCTTTTCTAAAGCCGTCCCAAAAAATGCACGTAAAAAGGGTGGATGGAAACAGTCATTTAAGTCTTATCTTGTGTAGTAGTCTGTTCCTTTAAGAGTGCTAAACAAATCAAGTTACTTTAAGATATTGCATTTTGTATACAAATATATAGTAGGAATAGTTTACTCAAAAGAAAGTCTAGATGTTAGAACAACAATCTCACCTTCATTAGCACCCCTAAATGGCTCCAACTGATTGCATTGCATGTTGAACAAAAATAACAAGAGTTGTTCATCTCTAAAAATTAAACTAAAAATTTAAATAAAGTGACTCTTGTTCATACATGGCCTAAAATTCAGCTGATCATGGTGGAGACTGCTTCTATCATCACTTTAAAGGTTATTTTTCTTCATCTGTCTTTTAATTTGTGTGTGCTGCAGTGTCCTGCTGCACAGGGCCGGCTCTGGGCATAGGCGAACCAGGCCGTCACCTAGGGCACCATCTGCTGAGAAAAGAGATATGAGATCAGCAATGTCGACTCAGTGGACTAGCAGTAATAAGCATCATTCAGGAAGTCTACAGAGAAATTTAATTTGATGAAACAATAGATTCCTTTGCTGCTCGGAAATCCAGTCATATGGAATTATAATGTAGGATGTTTTGGGGGTGAATTAAATTTTCGAACTCTGCTGTTTTTTTTTTTACTTCCTTTGTATCTGGTTATGTTCTTTATTGTTTAAGATTAACATTTTTGCATGTATGTTCACCGTTTGCTCTAATGTATCAATAAAATAATCTGCACCCAGAGCCGGGTCTGCTGCTGCATCTTATCTTCTCTCTTTTCATCTTAGCTTCTCCTTTCCAACCTTACCCTTTTCCTTTTATCTTTATTCAGAAGGGTATCGTCCTGCTTTTACCCATTATTTGGTCTCTGTGCTGGACCAAAATGTCAGCTGTGTCAGAAATCTTAAATTGCTCGCTATTATTCTTGTCTCCTACCCTTGAATCATTTAAAATGAGCCCAGCCGGTGTGCCTAATTTTAGTTCTCATTTATAAAAATATATATTTTTTCGATAAAAAGTCAAAATAGGAAATAGCCTTGTAGCAACACTGCTTGTGATGTGGACTCAGTTATCTTTTAGTATAACAAATGGCCTCATTTGCTTTCAGTGACAAATATGGAGCTAAACCTCCCCCAATATCTCTGGATATAGCCTAGGCAGTTAGCTCTTTTTGCATTTATGGTTCTTTAGAGTTTTCTTTTTTTCAGATGGTTGTGAACAGGGTGTATATTGACTCTCAAGATATGTAAACACCTCTTTTAAAATACCGGTCTTATTTCATGTAAGTAGTGACACAAGTCATTTCTCAAACAGTTTTATCTTATTACAGTATGTGGGAGAGTGAAACACATATATAGATTCATTACAACACAGTGAAACATTTCAAATCCTGGGATAATAAAAATCCTAAATGTGTTCTCTATTTTTGTGTTTTTAATTTTTAATATAATGAGGGAAAAAAGTATTGGGAAGCCTTTTTATCACACCCTTATCAGCTACTTAACTCAATCATGGGAAAGCCTGCCTACTTGAAAATATCCAGGCAAAAGTGAGTGACAAACAACACAAAGACGATAAACCAAAAAAGCTCATTGCTAAAGAAGCTGGTTAAGAATTCTGTATTCATAAAAACCTCTGTGGAAGAAAAAAAACAAAAAGCACCAATGACCATAATTTTTACAGAGTTTTTACGAACAAAGGGTGGACAGAGGAAAGGAAGAGGATAAGCAGAATAAAAAAACAAAAAATCTCAGGACCCAAGGCGGACCGCCTAGAGTACAGAGGCTGCGGGATGACTTCCACAGGGATAACTGCTCCTCCCTCATGGAGGAGCAAAAAGGAGCCAATGGGAAACACCTGGAAATCACAGGCCAGAAAGCCCTGAGTGCTATACCTGAAGGCAGCCGGCTTTCCGGAGATCAGCTATGGAGCTAGAGATCCAAAACCCAATAGCTCACTGGTCCCAATGCAGTACCATTCATATTCAAGGGACTCAGGCCCCTCTAAGCAGCCACCAGGGGAGACCAACCACGTACCTTAGCACTCAACCCAGAAACAGAGAACCAACATGACACCAGCAAGCAGAGGCTCAAGCTACAGGCAGGGAGCATAACTGGGGGAAAAGGCTCCACATTACTTTAATAGGTCACTGAACATGTGTTTGAGTGCTTTGAAAGTAGCAATTAGTTATCGAGGAGGTGCAAAGCCTTAGGTACAGCCAAGTATGTGCCACATTTGGCACCCTTAAATTCCTTCTGGGATGGCATTCCAAATATATATACAAAAATAGATCACATACACAGTACACCAAAAAAAAACCTTTACATGTATTGCCACACTGTCCATCTTCAGCTGTTATAGATATTTCAATTTGTCTTAAAGCCAAAAGTGTCATGCAGTCGGGATTACAGCCAAAATCGTGTTATATCTCATCCTGCTTGTGGTAAATAAATTCAGATATTACATTTTGTCCAGACATTATGAAACAATTTAGACTAGATCAGTTCGCTACATTTAAAAATTGAATTGTGCTTTGGCACTTTGTTTTATTAAATAAGAGCAACTTTTAGATCAAGATTAATAAATCAATAGATGTACACCAGTGTTTCAGAAACTTTATTGAAAACCTTTAAACAAAAACTTTAAAGAAAAAGGCCCATTGTGCCTAACTAACTGTCATAATTACATCCCTCAACATTGAATAGCTCTCTGATAGATGTCCGCTAGTCCAATCCGACGGTTGAGATGTTGTTGCTTGAAGTTTGTAAGGTCTGGCATTTGCTCATGTAATAACTTCACGGAGAAATCATTAAACTCAGGCTGATGTCAAACAAATAGCTTGCATGGGATATAGGACTTGTACTACCCCTTGAAATTGTAACTTTTATTAGGACAAATTTCCGCTCATCTGGCTTATTTGCCTTCTTTGTGGTCCTATAGCAGTTTTATTTAGAATTAGTCAGAGCGAGGAGGGAGGTTTTACTACTCCCAGTCTTGCTTATATAAACGCTGCAGCTGTGCTAATGGCAGAGAAACTACCTACTGTTACAGGAATACTGTTTATAAGCTGCCATCAGTGGTCATGCTTAGTTGACTGCACTTTCATTCTGTAGGGAAGGAGCTAAAGCGCAGCATGATGGACAGTCAGAAACAAAATCTGTGAATATCTTTCTAACTTTAGCCTACCTACGTTTTCCGGGGCACAAAAACCAAAGCAATTAAGTAGTAAAATCAAATTCTGTCCTGTGGCCAGTTTTTTGATTTCCTATTTGTGATCCGAGTCTAAAACTGAAATTTGAAAAACTAGGCATTGAGTTGTTTTTCGTGTTAGATTAAAAAAAAAATAAAAAAAAAATAAAACATCCATCACTTTTTTGTTTTTTAATTTTTGATTGAAAATTGAAAATGTAAAGAATGGATTATACACAGATTTACACGGATATTTACCCAACCAACTGTTGCTGACTGCACATGTTCTTGTCCTTTACCTGTAATTTAGCTTTTTAATAGGAAATTGAACATGTGTACCTAATTAGGTGGGTGATTTTGTCCCTAATTATATTAGTAGAGTTTAGTTATAGAGAGCTCATAGTTTTGCAAATAAAAAGTACCACATTTGGTAATCAAGTGATCTAAAAAGGGTTAAATTCAGCTGAAAAGGTTTAGGCTCTGCCTGGGATTCAAACCACTTTTAGCCAAAAACTATAATTTATAAGAAAAAACATTTTAAAAGGCTAGTTTTGGCAGGTGAGTGAGTCAGAAATGTAAATTCTTTGTTGAAGATTTCTCCTTTTTCATTGAAGCGGTTACAAGACCAGACATTATACCAAGCCTTGGTTTGACAACATAAGTGGCTGAGGTTTGACACGATAAGTGGGACATGAGTAGAAATATGCCAAGTGATAAAGAAACTCCATTTTATGTTGCTGGGGTTTGAATATTTTACGTATGCTACATTTGGAGAAATTACACAATTAAATATGCAAATATTTAGATATAATCTGCACAAAATAAAATGATCTCGTGAATTGTGGCCATTTCAGGAACAATGAAGTTTGAAAACCCACAATTTTTTGCTACTACATGCTCTATCTTCATGTTTTTGAACAGGATTTCTTTGACTTGAGGTTGAATGGAAATAGGAAGTGTCGGTCATTTTTAGGACTGTCGCTATAAACGAGACAATTAATCGCTCAGCAAAATTTGTTATCGTGACAGGCCTAGTCATTTTGTTCCATTGCAAGGTGTTTTTACACGTTGACGAGTGCATGTAGAAAGCATTTCAATTTGGAAGAACAAAAGTTGTAGTTACAATTTTCTTTTGATTAACTACTTTTAAAATGTAATTATAAGTTGATACAATTTTTATAGCATTCTGCATTTAAATGAATGCTACCTATATATTCTATTACAATCCTGTCACATTTTTGATCAGTCCTTTTGGAAAAATAATTTTGAAGCTAAATATGTTGAAAGTATATAAAGCTTTGAACTAGATTGCGTGTTTAATATATCGCCTAAAGGTATTTGCTTACTAATCAAAATAATTGAATAAAGTGATTTCATATCATACATGGCTACAAGTATGAAATTCAAGAGGAGCTTAGTGAATGCCATTATGGTACAATGATTAGATAAACCACCTGTCAGTCCAGTCATCAGAATTTCCTATTACTAATAGTACCACCAAATATTGTTGTGAGGTTGTTTATGTTTATGAACTCTGAATGCTTTAGCTTAGTTTTTCAACGTTTCTGCAAACCAGTGCACAAAGCAAGGGCATTAAGATATGCATTGTGTGATCTTGGTGGCAAATAATTTGACAGGCCCACTTCAACTCAATAGAAAACCTTGGAAAGAGACTCATTCCAGTCCTTGGTATTCAATATTGGGATATGACCTCACAAATATACTTCTTGAAGAATAGTCAAAAAAAAGTCTAAACACAGTCCTACTCTTTGTAGAAAGCCTCACATGATAGCGATACATCATGTTAAACCCTATAGATTAGCCCTAAAGATGGGGATGTCTCTAATTTGTTTGTGAGAAACGAGTGCATATGTTTGGAATTTTGAATAATGGATCTGTATGACTAAGCTGTCATAGATGCACAAAGAAAAGAGTGGAATCTGCCAATTTTAAGCATAACCAATCCTCACCAGTGATTGTAAGCTAAAGAATATAACTGATTTTCACATCACAAAGAGCAACACTCTTCACTGTTTAGTTAAAAATGTAGTATAACAATATATGGCTGTTTTCTTCTTTCCCATCTTTTTCATCTGCACCTTACAAACTCTCTGACCTTCAGCATTTTGACAATGGCATTTGTGTCCTGCGTCAGCATCTGCTGCTTTGAGACTCTGTCCTACTGACTAATAATTATCTAAGCATGTGAAATTTGAGTTCATATTATTCAGAATATCTTGGGCAATCATTAATGGATTTGAATGGAACAATGTGAAGGACGGGATATTAGCTGTGGAACTCAAACTGCCACTCAGTTGGTTGGAATCTGTTTAATGTATATTATACTGTTTGATCCATTTAAACAATAGCTTTCTTTTTGTTATTGTAGACTGAGTTCAGGTCAAAGTTGAGATGAGGAGCTCTAGAAAGGAATACGCCAAGCTGCATCATACACCAAGAGTGTTCTCCTGTATTTCAATTGTGCTTTTCTTGTTATTGCTTACTGCAGTAATTGTGCTAATTGCACAAAAGAACTGAACAACAATATATGATGACAATATTCAATGTGAAGGCTTGTTTTTGACATCTCCTCTAGTTTTAATACATAGTTTGCTACAATGAAACAACATAATAAGAAAATAAATTGGTGTCTATGTTCTCCATGGACATAATAAGTACAGGAACCAGACTGGACTTGAAAACAAGCTTGAAAAAATGTTGAACTAGTTGCAGTTACCATTCGGATAGCTGAACACTCCAGTAGATCTAAAGCTTCATTTTTATGCACCGATGTTTCATAACAACATTATAACATCGGTTATAAAACATCAGCGACAATTCTCTCTTTCAAATGATGGACTTTTCAATTTACAGCATAGAGAACCAAAGTTATTTCTCACCTGTAATCAAACCCATTTATTGTCAAAGTAATATTTTTTAAAAGAACACAGTAAAAAGGAAATTGTAATGAAAATGTGCCTGATATATAAAGGTACAACTAAAGCTTTATGAATATAACTGATGAAGTCACATTCATTGGAGAGCGGAATGGGTGGAAAGCTTTTTCAAAGGAAAACGGTTGGAAAAACTTTTTAATGTAGTATGTATTCCATTACGCACTAGAGGTCTCAAATATTGAAATATTTGTTGGCTGATGTATTCATTTTATAATATTTCTGATGTTTTAGAAATGTTGAACTATGCAATGAAAGCATCTTTCAAGTTCGGCCTTTAAGCATGGAGACTACTGCAGGTTGCAGTAAAAACTGAAATGTGTGATGAAATCTTAGACACTGCTTGCAGTCCTGTAACACAGGATCAAAACCTTGATTTATAGTAGGTCTCTTCAGACACAGTGAACTAGATCTAAGGTAGAGGGTGCCCTGTAGCATAGGAGCACTCATGAACACCACATAAATTTGTTAAACACATAGAAATTCAGAATATATGGCTATTTGAATGTTAGCTCTTTGGAAACAGTAATGAGAAAACGGTCTCAGAAATTGCAAAGAAATTACCAAACCCGGATCACGAACCGGGAATGTAAACAGTGGATTATTTACATCACTTTGCGATAAGCTAACCCAAGTATTGATTGACTACGGGTTAGAATAGGGGTGTTATGCACTCTTTTTTTTTTTGGGCCTTATCAAGATCATGAATATAAACAAAATTTTTGAACCACCCATTTTTCCCATTTACAAAATGTAGTAATAGCACCTATTCAATACAATATTAATACAGTATTGTAAAAACAATTAAAAAAGTTTATATTTCAGAATGTCAAAATATTACATGGCACCACTTGTAAAAAGTTTAGTCCAAAAAACAACAACAACTCAATCTGAGGTTCATGTACTTGTTTGAGGTTCATTTTGCCTTTAACTTGAGCATCTTTTTCTACCACACATTTTCCTTCCACTCAATATTCCACTACAACTTTGAGTTTTATGTTTCATCAAGCTATACTTATAATAATATAATATTCAACAGATTAGAATTTCTTCAAATTAGGCTAATTTGTCGGATTAAAATGATCTTTAAAAAAAAATTATCCTTAGGTAGGCATTAGAAATAGTATACATTAACCCCTTACTACTGAATTCATTTTTTTTTTGGTCGGATGTAATCATAATTCCAGGTATGATGTTTTTGTACATATTAAGCAGAAAGATCATCATAATTAAAAACATCTGTATCTGTGTAATTTGTTTTTTAATCATGGTGCATTTCACTTTAAAAATATAAGTGACTGAAATAATATATTTGTACTGAATAGAACTTCAATTGACCTACTGGTATAAATTAACTTCAATATGCACACTTATTTTTGTGTTTGTAGGACACCGTAACTGAAAATGTAAATAGACTGGCAAAATGTATCTCCAAAAATAAGAATTTTCTATTTTTGATATATCATCTGCAGTTTCAGTAATATAAATGGTTGTTTTAAGCTATTTCATTTTGAAGGTTATTTCATGAATTGCTTTGAAAAGTTGCTTCGAAGAAGTGTGACATGTATAAACTTGATTATATTCCTTTTCCCTCTGTGTAAATGGAAAATGAGTGACAAATCAATGACTTGTTAGATTTACAAAAAAGAAAAATCAATCTATTAACGGTTACATTGGGCTGAGTGCTTTCTGACAGATTAGCATTGCTTGCTACTCTCTATTTCGATCAACCTCTTTTTTTTTTTTTTACCCATACTTCTCCAACTTGTCCTCCTCTCTCTTCTCTGTCACTGCATCCATTCTTCTTTTTTAACCCAACTATTTTATCTGCTCAGTGACTGAATTAGATGGAGCTCCTGATCATGTATTAAATGTATTCCATCTTTCACAATCATACAAATACAATTTATTGAGGCGTACTAAAATAAATATAAGGTTATGCACGTTTAGGCCTCACGAAATTTTGAGTAAAACACTGGTCAAACAAATAAAAAAAATAATAGAAAGTGAGTGGGAGAGAAATAGTGGGCGGTAAAATCAGCATTTTGTTGAGGTTGTACACTGTCACTTATAATTGTCAACCATCTAAGCAGCCAGTCGATGCAGAGCAGAAAGTTGCTGCTAATGAAGCTTGACCTGTATGTAGTGAGGGTGCCAGTAAACTCCCATAGAGCGGCCAATGCAGCAGCCGCTGATTAATCCTGGCATCAAATGCACTAACTAATATTTTTTGGGGAGATTAGTGCCCTGGAAGGACTACACTGATAACAAAACCTTAAAGTACAGGTGGAAAAAAACGCATCACGCCTCCTTAGTAGTTGTCTGCTTACTTAGTGATTGTATCCATCAGTAAAGCAAATCTTTGTATTAAAATCAGGATTTTTCTACCTTCATGTGTGATTCTGAGGAAAAACAGTTCATTCGTTATTTCTAGGTTTTCTCAAATTAAGGCTTTCAACAACATTTTGAAAGAAAAGTATTTAAACATTTGCTTTGGCGCCTGGGGTTGCAGATTTTGTTGCACAAACTCTCTATATCCATGAAAAAAGACAGAAATACAGCCGAAATTCACACTGAAATAGAAATAATTATGATTAGCTAATGTGACATAATGCTTTTTAAGCCAATGGCTTTGGATTGTATAGGAAACCATTACACCGTTGTATATGACAGCAGGAACAGGAGGCAAAGCAGATGATGAGCTTTCTGGCTTTGTCTGTGTTAATGGTTCCAGCCACTAAATCACCACCAGTGAGGTGTGTTAACATGATTCTTTTTAGCTCATTAATGTTAATTGAAGCTGGTTTCTCTTTATGAAATCTTATGTAATCACTGTTGGGATCACAGGGATTTTAGAAAGAGAACTTCACTATGAAGGTATTTTGACTAAAAATAGAAGAAGCTGAAGCTTTTTTTAAATTATTTACCACAGGAGTAAATGAGCTAAATTTAGTTATGGCATTTTTATGAATATTTACTAGTAAAGTAACACTAGGTCAATCCAATTTGTTAGGTCTATTACTACCTCCATATTTGGCATTTAATTCTGTTTAAGCTCAGTCATTGGACGCTTCTTAAAAAAACTAACAAAAAAAACCACAAAAACAAACCGTCAACTCAATTGTTCTTTAGAATACTCTGCACATAAACATTTGTGAGTTAATATACCAGCCTGTAGTCAAAACTAAAGCTGGCCTGAGTAGGAGTCTGAAACTTGTGTCACCATCTGTTTGGTCTATGGCATCAACAAATCATCAGCAGGCAGGGTGCAGGAGGATAAGGATGGCTTGTTCTGACTGCAGCTGGGAAGAACTGCTTTGTAAGAACTGGGCCCCTGTAGTGTTTCACAATGATGAAGCAGCCACAGGCAGAACCCAATGTCAGTAAGAAAGACTAGAAATTATGTGTTTTTATGTTGGTATCTTCAAATACCTTAAATAAATGCAGAAAAAGTTGCAGAATTTCTCAATATTTCACTTTATGGAGCAAAAGCAAAAAAAGTCACTTGAAGGATTTAAATAGACGCTTAGAAGTAAGTAAGCTTGTGGTGACAAAGTAACTGGTAAAATATTTCAATCAATCACTAGTTAGGTTTTAAATTGTCAAATTAAGTTAAAATGAATGTTGAAACTAGACATTGCAGAGATCCAGTAAAAGCCAACTAAATAATTCCATTTGAAAGTTGTTTTACAAGAAAATTTACAATGCTTCACCATGCAGCTGATGATTTTTGATGTATAATAATCAGAGCCAAGATAGAGAAAAGAGATTTCAATTCAAGTGTTTTTTGAACATGAGAAAAGTTTCTAAACAGTTAGCACATGCAGCTTCCTAAACATATCTAACCATGCAAAGTCCCAAGTTAGAGCTTGTGACTCAATTTGATTAATTCAGGAACTTAGCTCATGTTCACATGACAAAAAGCTGAAAGGCTCCATTCCTTCTCTTCAAAATATGTTCAATCCATGAAATGGAAGTCTCCAAGTTTTACTTCCATGACTTCCTCTCTTATTTCTCTCGAATGTCACACTCTTTTCCCCACTCACTCCTCTTTTAGTCTTTCTTCTGTTTTCTCTGCAACTTTTTTGTCCACCACCTTTCTTCTACCCTTTGCATTCGAGGTACAGCATATGAATGTTTGTGACTCATGAAATGCGCGACTCTTCCAGTGCGTAGTGTTTCTTGATTTTGGGCTGTCTGTGATCTGCACAGTTGGAGTAAAAGCTCCTTTAATTAACATTAGCATGAGGAGTTGTTGGAAAAAATGTTTTCAGCGAGAGATCACTAATTTTCTCAGTATCTACCTTCTGCTTTGAGTTTATTCCTTCCTTTCCCTAATTTGCAACATGCCTGTCAATCTGAAGCAGATTTATTTCTGGGTTCTACCTTGTTTGAAGTTTGTAGCAGTTCTGTTGTCTACATCTTTTAAGGATCATCTAGTTCAAAATGCTGAAAGCTAAAAAATCGCTTCAATATATAATCTACATACTCTTGGTGATATGAACAAAGAGTATGTAGTCACAACTCAGGTTTTTTCATTAACTTCTCAGGGAAATTTCTGGACATTATAATTGCCATGATATTCATTAAGCGGGTGTACCATCATTAGACACACTTATAAACACACTGAGACGACGTGATGGGGTTCAACTGTCACATTTACTCTAGACCTGCAGGGAATAAATAAAAAAATATATACTTTCCATTAATGGATGCACATGTCCGCACACAGACCATTTGCACCTCTGTTTAAATGTCAAGTTCTTTTCTAGCTGTGGCCAGCAGAATACAAAGCACCTCTGCTTTTGCTGGCTCTCTTGTACAAAATATGGCTTGGGGAAAAACAATAATCTGGGGAAACTGGAAATATAATTCATTGTCATGTTTTTTCTTGAACTCAAACTATTGCTCCACCTTGCAAAAGAACATTAGAGTTTCTATGTTCCTATAGTAAACAAAAAATCTCCTTTGAGCTCATAATCTGTCTTCAGAAGAAACATTAAACATTTTAGAAATTATTATGCTAGGCAGAATAAAATACATTTTAAATGCACAAAAATGTTCAGAAAAGGCCAAACAAAAGTGCTTTGTCTTAATCCCAGATATTGGTGTGAAAAAAAAGAACATTTTAATGGTCATATAGTAGTTATAAAGTGTAGCCAAGTGAAGGTGGCGGTTTCTGTGGAGGTTTAAAAACCTGAGAGACCCTACAAATGAAAGCAGCAAATCATAGATATAACATGTTTTGTGGTACAGCCGATATCAGACGGAAAATCTCAAAAAACCCTTTGAGTAGTTTTGATTTCTTTATTTTGGATTCCCAAATGCGTTTCAGTCAATTAACCTTCTGATGAGCTACATGTCACATTCAACAAACTACATGCACGTTTGTCCGTAGGGAACAACCCACATGCTGGATTTTGAGATAAGACAATCCAACATGTTGAATATCCCTGAATTGAGGTCAGAGGGGTCCCAATGCAGTTCAGAGCAGACTTGATCAGTGTTAAAACACTACATACAGCAGGAACATTTCATAAGATTTTTTAGAGCCATCTCAACAAACATGGCATCCTTTTTGTCTGAAAAATCACATAAAAAATCATAGAATAAAAACTAAAGCGCCTTGTCAGCGAGACCTGTCAACGTTTCACACCTTTAATTAAAGTGCAAAGTAGCAACTGTCATAGGTCAAATTAAGATGCCTTCTTAAAGTGTTTGGAAGATTTATAAAAAAACAACAACATAATCATAACTGTGCAATTCAAACAAGTGAATATCTTTTATTTTCCGCAACTAAAATGTCTGGGGTATTAACATGCTAGAGCTGTTGATAGACTGCTACAAATCCCATTCCCTGTTGGGGATTTGAAAAGTA
>JAVLVB010000580.1:2240123-2271276 GCA_032876305.1 Orestias chungarensis | reverse complement strand
TGTGTGTGTGTGTGTGTGTGTGTGTGTGTGTGTGTGTGTATATAAAAAAAAAACCTTGAGCAATATGATATTCACGTAAAGGTCTTTACAGGAGATCAACTATCGATTGTATCTATTCACTGCTAACAGATTTCTGTTAATCTCTCTTCTTCATTGCATTTTAACAATTTAAAAGTTACATGTAAACTGCACTGACAAAACTGTTGTCAATGAATATTCATTTTATGTGTAAACATTATTTCAGCCATCACATCTAATGATGCCTATTATACGTTAATTATTAACTATGTGTATACTTGTAAATAAATTATCACAACAGGAGGTTTAGCTTTGAAACTGAATAAAACAATTTGTATTCATTTTTCCAGCTCAATTGCTTCCTGCCACTTCTCCATCCTAAAACAAGATTAATTTCTTTTTCGATCAATTTGCATCTTCACTTCAGCGCTGTCAAACAGTTGTGACCGATATCAAATCTTGGAGCTACTCATGGACACTGTTGTTATGTTTTATCAAGATAAATGCTTCCTTGCTCTATTTGGAACGATAATGTGTTGTACCAAGAGTTTTCAGTCTTTCATACAACCAAATATATCAACAGTCTGGCCTACTTAGATTGCTGTGATCAGACATGTCTCTTTCAATCTGCCACAATTTCATACTCTGTCTGCTTTCTTTTGAAAGTTGAAGAGTAATTGGGGTTTCAATGGGTCATTGGGTCCCAGACATATAAC
This sequence comes from Orestias chungarensis, assembly GCA_032876305.1. Lineage (NCBI taxonomy): Eukaryota > Metazoa > Chordata > Actinopteri > Cyprinodontiformes > Cyprinodontidae > Orestias > Orestias chungarensis. Next base: position 2,270,542 of record JAVLVB010000580.1, on the reverse strand, counting down.
CCTTATCAAATCATGAATGTTTGTGTGTAATGATCCTTAAAAGTGATTAGAGAGGGGCTGAACGCAGTGTGCACAACTGAGCAGTTAATATGATGGCCTTATGTTTTGCAGAGTTACAGGTGACATATCTTTTATGTCTCTTGCAATGAACAGCGTAAAATTATATAAGTAATTACTGTTATTTCTCTTACCATCTAGCTGTTGTGAAAGTCTTTTTATTATTTTGTTCATGCTTTGTGTCTTTATTTCCGTGTATAATCACAATTTTGACTTTTCCTGGTTGAGATACTGTTTTGTGAGACATTATCTTTTACATTCTCCTTTGCTCTGTCATTACCACCATCACTCCCTTGTTGCTCATTAATGTCTGTAACTATACTGAAATGCGTTACTTTCTCTAAATGGTGCCTTACTGCACCAAAAAAGGCACCTGGCAAAGATTCCTAATCCAAGCTCCTCTGTCAGCCTTTGTTTGATACCTCACCCTGTCTTATCCCTCTAACCTCATTATCAAAATGTGTCTGGTTATTGGTGTGGGGTTTAGAGCCTAATACAGGGTGCTGCCAATTGTTATAAGCCCATCTGGGTACTTTAATGATTTAAAAAAAAGTAGTAAAAAAAGTAGAGAACGCGTCTTAATTAGAGTAGTGTAATGAATTAAAAGGGCAGAGAGGCGTTGTCTCCTCTGTTAGAACATCAAGTATAAAAAGGATAGGATGCTTGGGAAAAAAAAACAACTCAGTGAAAAGACTTGTTTTATTTGTCAAGAAAGGTTGTTAATAAGGAAAACTGCTTTATCTATCGGCCTCTAAATTAAGAGAGCTCATTTACTGTTTCACAGCCATTGCAATGTATCTACATCATTCAAATGAGTCCAGCTGATATTTCGTGATCAATTTTAGCACAGAGGCTTAGGGCTGTAAATCTAGGTCTAAAGCTTTTGTTTGCATGTTGTAACTTCACCTAGAGAAGTTTTTCAAGCATAGGAAATAAGGATTTCCAATTGGTCATTGAGAAGAAAGGCATTTGCTTCTTATGGTATTTAATAATAAGCCTCTCATGAGTTGTTAATTTCATGCTAGTGTGTTAATTGTATATCCACAGCAGTTTCATTGGTTTGGAGTTTCACTTGGATTGCATGTTCTTAGCCTGTTTAAAGTGAAAAACTATGATATTATGGCTAGATCCTACAGAATTATAAATGATCTTTATTAACACCAGTTTTAACAATTGTTAAAAGTTTGAAAGTAAGACATTTGGCAAAAATAACAAAGAGGTCAAATTTGTCAAAATGTTTCATATGCGTAAAGGAAAATTTGATGAACAAGAGCCTGACACTGTCTGTGCACTTAATTGCCTCACAGTGCAAGCAGGTATTTTGTAATTGTTAGTAATACAAGAGTTTATGTACATGAACGAATCCTCCTAGGGTTTGTCCTACTGCACTCTCACTAAGGTGTAAACATACCATCTGTTTACTGTGCTGTAATAAAATCAGTGCAAACCATTTCTACTGGCTCAAATGCATCTATTTACAGCAAAAAAGGAAACTTTGGAATATCTTTTAAAATGTTATTAAATATTACAATAGGGCTAACGTGCATTTTAATCCAAAACAATTGCATATGTTATTACTACCAAAAGTAACAAAGTAGCTTTCTTAGCCTTAAGGCTAAATGAAAGACTCAAAGCACCTTATAAAAAACACGTTCACCTATTCACACTCACTGATGCACTACTACACACACATTCATACAATGTTATGTTATGTTATGATAGACACACTTTATCTATTTAACAGGACCTGACCTGCGCTAATTAAGACAATGGTTACAATTTCAGATTTATAACTGTTTAACAGATCAGTTAGATTTTATATCCCATTGTATCATACTGTTGGATTTTTCTATTTACTGCATGTTTGACCTTAAAACCATTAACACATAGGGTTTTTTGTTGATGTTTTTTTTTTAATGCTCGAGCACAGGCATGGCTGCACACATACAAATGTAATTAGAGTTCTGTGCTAATTGTTTCCTTGGAGCTTGCTGACATTCACACAGTCATGTTAATCCAATTGAGATGCAACAACTAAACCAGCCAGGTGTGGAACAATGCGGGCGAGGTATTTTGGAAAAGGAGAACTGACTATGTGTAATCACAAAGCAGAAAAGTGTCTGTATGAACAAGTTAGACGAGCCGTGGATTCAGGGGCAGAAGTAAACTAGACATTCTCTTGTGTCAGCTCAGATTAATGAGTTCATTGTTCTTAGCATATAATTACAATGTTAAGTCAGCTAGTAGTAGCTCTACACACTGACCAATGGAGTGTAATTTAGGTGCCTTGGTTGTGGAAGCAGCTGCAATAAAGTTGTCTGGCATGTATCTGATCCCATGAAATCATAGATAACTGTAACAAGTAAGAGAAGAATGGAAACAGGTTGTGCAAGTGGCTGCTTTCACCTTGAAAACATGTTTGTGATCTTTTCAGATTAGATGAAATGTTTTGACCTCGCTGCAAACACACTTTCCAAGTGTACGTTTTTTGTCTGTCTTGTTGCTTTAGACTTTCTGTTGCGCTGACAGTAAATGTCCAGACCTTTTGCAGATAAGCAGACTGTGATTTCAATGGCGTTTTTCAACTTTAAAGTCAGTAATATCAAAATATCACTGTCTCTCTGGCAGCCACATTCGTAAGGAAAGCTATAAACCAGACTCTTTCCTACAGACAGGTTTAAAAAAAAAAAAAAAGCAAAGCAAAATTTAATCTTTAGAGGGTGATGATACTTTAAAAAAGGAGAAGAACAGTAATTATGAATTACTTTGAGTCTACAAGCAGGAATTGAAAAGAGCTGTTCTCGTGGCTTTACAGTAATCTCTGGGGATATTTGGGATATCTTGGGAGTTAGTAGCAAATGCATTTAGATCAGTTTGTGTCTGTTCTAAATAAAAACATGGCTAAAGTCATCTTATTTCATTTAATCCTAACCAGTTTACAGCTCACAGGAAACAGTCAGGTCCTTAAATGTTTCAAACCAGCCTGGACAAAAACCCCTTACATAAGGTTTTAGGTTTTCACACGGATAAGATGATGCAGTTTTTTTCTGGTAATCATTGCTTTTCTTTATACCATATGTCTTTCTTTTTTCTATTGGCTACAAGAGCATCCTTGTACAGTTTTTTAAATAGTGCACTTTTTGTAAACTGTGTACAGAAAATGAGGCACAGAAAATATAGATGACAGAAGGCTTGGTTCTAGATTCTTGTTTTAAAAATGCTAAGAGAGAAAAAAGACACTGAATGAAAGTGGTGTCACCAATTTGTTGTTACCAGAGTGGTCAGGATATTTTAATGTTAAGGATATCTTAAGTTACTCAGACCTTTCAAGAGTTTTTCCATGTGTTTCTTTTTGTTTGGTTGTAGTTCTTTTAGAGAGTACACACATTGAAAAAGCAAATCACATCCCTTTTCTCAAAGTCTAATCTAACTGCTAATAATCCTCAAAATCTATCAGAAAGTCTCCCCTCAAATTAAATTACTAAAAAAACAGAAATAATTTCTTGTCTCTGAATGGTCTAATATAGAACTAATGTGAATTTTATGCTTAAAAGTGTAACGGCAACCAAGTCAGAGGTTTGTATGCCTTTAGATGGTCAATTCACATCAGTCCTGAAAGTAGTGACGTAGCATTGAATGTTTTTTTCTCCCCAACAAATTGTTGAGCAGCTGGTCTACATGCACAATGCTCTCTTTACTGCCATTAACCACATAAATGTGGTGCTTGGCTGCAGCAATGATGCTTAACTCAAGATCCCAGAGACAAGCTTCTAGTGTCAACCATCAATCTACCCAATGAGAATTTATCTGCATTGAGATTGCACAGACATTGGCTGCATCTTGTGCTACATTTTTCCTGCAAATCGCTGATTTAACAGGACGGTAGCTAAATCACTTTGCTGTTTGGGGATAAAGACTGAGAGGGGGATATAGATCAGAGTCAAATGTTTAGTAACATATACTAGTCATTGATTCTCTTGGCACAATAGGATTATTTGTGAGTCTACTTAAAATTCTTCTCACATTAGGCGCAGTCCATCCAATTAATGCATTTCCTGGAGTGTATTGTATGACAAATTGCTATTTGCTTATTTGTTTAGTAAATGTGCTAAATGCAAACAGAATGCAGTGAAAGTGCAGCTAAAATACTTAGGTCTCCAACAAGCGCCAGCTTTTGACGGTGGTTACATATTGTGTTTCGCTGTGTTTTTTCTCCCTGCAGTACAGACCGAAAACATACATGAATCTAACCTCCTTTTGTTTTTAGTCTTTTGCTGTGAGTCTTTGAACTAATACCAAGTCAGTAAATGTGTTGCCATATGTATGCACTCTTCGTTAACTCTTTTTAACTTGTTACCATGTTGTTGGACATTTTAAGCTACAACATTGTAACTTGGGATCGTCTTATAGACTTTACAAGGTTAAACACCATGAACATGACTTCTGCTTGAAGTAGATTAGAAGATGTCTTTTATGGCAGATGAATAAAGTCAAAGCTTACTTGATACAATTAAATATATCCTCTTAACTGCCCTGTTTTTACAAAACCACAACTGTCAGTTAGCGGTGAAGATCTTCCTGTGGTCTTTAACACAATCATAATTGTATTGTCTCATTTTTCAAAAAGTCTTTAAAGTTGCAGAATGTATTTTGCTGTATTCCAACTCATTGATCCCTTGTTTCAGGTGACCATTTTCTTTCAGAATTTTCAGAATTGTTTAGTAGTATGGAGTAAGAGAAGGTTTTAATTCTTGTTCACTTTAATCCTCTGGAAAAACGAGCTTTTCACAGAAGAAAAAACAATAAATAAATAAAAACCACAACACAACAAACTCCTGTCCTATTGGTGGAAAGATGTACCACGTTAATTAATCAAAAATCATATTCGCATTTGGTCGCTATGTGACGAGGGAAATTTGTGGCATTGAAGTGACGGCGATGACAGAGAGGGAGAGACAGCAATAGTAAGTTTGAGATTTCAGTGATCTGTGATATTTAGTGTGTTTTGAGTGTTTAGTTAGTGTGTAGTTGTCTAGTTTAAGGTCTTGGGTTACAGTTTGGTTGGTTTTGTAAGATAAAATAATGAGGCGATTGATAAATGTGGAGCAGGCAGTGGAGCTCTTCTTCGAGCTGTAGGCAGCTGAGGAAAATGGGGCGGAGCACAAATTGGAGCCAGAAGGCAGTGACTTTTACAACTAAGGGGATGATCCGTGGTTTTTTTTTGAGCGGGAGAGGGAGAGGAGGAGCGAGAGGAACCTTAGACGAGTCAGTAGGTCTACCCAGAGGATGGGACGGCGATGGAGGGACACGCCCAGCAGGTCGTGATCTCCTCTGGCTCAGGCAGCAGAGCTAAGCATCAACTCTAAGACATTGCCTGCATTTTATTTAGATAGTGTTAAATTACTTTGTTGTGTGATGAGAGTGTACATAGGTTTTGAAATTAACAATTTCTGTTTGCATCTTAAGTTTTAAAATTGGTTTGTTAAAAATATGTGTGAGACATTACATTGTTTTGTAAATAGCTGTACAAAAAACGCCTGAGGTTATACCTGCAATTTATGCAAAAAAAGTCAAATTACTTTGGTCTGTGAAATATTGTATGTTGGTTTTGAAATTTACAGTTTATATTTGTATTCTAAGTTGGGAAAATGGTTTGTTAAACATATTTGTGGTTTTCACAGTAAAAAATATGACTTTTCTTCTACTCGGATTTTATGTTTTTTGAGTGATTTTAGGTCCACTGTGTTAATATGCTATGTCAAAATGGAAAGATAACTATAAATCCACAAAGGGAGGTTGTGCTGAAAAAAATGATACCAAGCAATGCAGGGTAAACATTTTTTATAGTGAAATGTAAAGATAAAATCAAAAGTAGTCAAAAACGGCCAATTATACCCTGGACTCCAGTGGATTAATTTGTGTGCTGAAAATCCTGTCTGGATAGCTGCTTAGTTTGTAGCTATCACAGACTCTCTAAATCTTGAACGTCCCCTCCATACATTGCATCTTTTTCCCCTTTAGCACAATTATATTAACCATCTATAAAAAGAAATGATTGTGACCATAGCTGCAGATTGAGTTCCAGTCCATTGCAAAGTTTGGTCCTATCAAATGAAAGCAAACAAGACCGATCAATAACCAATCAACAGTTCATAATCTTTCAGGTTTATTTGAAAGAAAACCTCCACTGACGACATTTAATTACATTTACCTTTTACAGGAATTTCCTGCTCATAAAACTCATTGAGTGTTTGGCTGCAGACTGTAATGATACATGTTTTATTGCGGTATTTTTTCTTATTTCTAGGCCTCTATATAATCCTGTTTCTGTGCAAATTAGTATTAATGTGAGAAAAAAAGTAAAGGGGAAAAATTGTATTCTGCGGTTATAGATATTAATACTGGTTTGTTAGAATTAGTTGTAATGTAATATACAGAAGGTGAATATTTTTATTAATAGTCGTAGAATTAGGTGTATATATTTTTTTCTTTTGATTTTGTGTAAACAGACCTTTAATTGTACATACTCCTACTACTACTGCTACTACTACCACTACTACTATTGTATGCTACTTTAATACCAGTTAAACAAACCTAATTCTAAACATCGCCTACATCAGTCTTAAAATAACTGACATAGGTAGCAGAGCAAGTGGATGCACCTGAGGTTGAGAATGGTACCTTTAATTTGTTCTTTTTATCTGTATGTTCAATAGAAGAAAAAAACACCCTTGGTCAGCATGGGAGAAGACATTAAATGTTAGGTGCTGTGGCAAAACTAAGAAAATATGTAATCCAAATACTGATTAACTAACATTTAAAATTGCATGCTATTTTAAAATAAACAGTGTAATAATCATCATTATAATAAATTGATTAGCTAAAAACGTACTATTGCAATACGAATTTCATTTTTTTCCTTGAATTAGAAACAATTTTCTTTATTTTGATCTTAGACAAATATAATGTGTTCAGAGAATTCATCTTTTATATACACTATAAAATGATGTCACGCTACTGGATGTTTAAGTGCTGCAGAGTAAGGATGAGCTGATGTAATATTTATTAAAACTGGAACAAAAACGAAAAAAATAAGAATGAATGAATGAATGGCTGAAGTAAAATACCTAATGTTTGTTTTGAAAATCAATCGATCAGTGGCAGTGGCCCAGAATAAGTTCATCTCAAACACTGCGTTTCTATCTACATTATTCTGGATAGTAAAGGAATCTTGAAAGCAATCCGTTTCCATGAGGTATTACATGTGGCAGGGCAATTTCCACCCCAAGCAGAAGCGGCCTGTCCAGTGTGGCATTTAATTTTCACATGCGATTGCAAATGATATTTTTTTTTTTCCCAGAGCAAGTTCTTCTTCAGACTGTCTGTGATTAATTTTAGCAGAGTTCGCACCTTTCCTATTTAAAAAATCCAGGAAACATGAAATGGTCATAACAATCTTGCCTGTGCTCCCTGACTCACTTTATCGTTTAAACCAGCTATAGTGTGATATTTTCTAGAGGATGAAACGGTCACAAAAAACAAAACCCCTTTTGACTTTTGATTGCTAGAACCACTCAAACGGTACATGCTTGATTTCTGTGGCATAAGTACCATTCTCAGAATTGGTTTAAAAAGATTCCACCCTTGTCTGCATCAGCAGCAGCTACAATGCTTTAGTATAGCCTTCTTGCATCCTTTCTTCTCCTTGCTATGACAAAGGCGGGAAACAACTCTCAGGAATGTGAAACCCTCGACAGCTTCTCATTATCCACTTAATAGCACCAGATTAATTACATTGACAATGACAGATGGCTTTGTACTGGATCACTGAGATTGGGTGTTAGTGTAGTGACACTAATATACAGGTGCAGATGAGAGACTCTGCATATATATAATATAACCTTCCCTAATCCATCTGATGCCAATCTATTTTCTTATAATATGACAGTTATGTATTAGGGCAGCCAAAGTTTGTAACAACATTGTAACAAGTTATACAGCTTACTTGCTGAAGAGATGTTACAATGTGTCAGAATGCAACTGAATTATTATTAAGCTTGTCTGTGCTTCTTACTAGCTAAAAGTAGTTTGGCAACATGATTTTGGATGCCAACCGACGCAGAAAGTTAATCTTGCACGGTTGTCCTCTGTTGAAGCATTGCATCATCCTTGTTTAATTTTCACACTCATGGTAAACCTGGTAGAAAAAAATTATCACAGAGATGCTATATAGTATTTTTCTGTTTGCAGTTAGGTTGTGCTTTTTGGTGTTCTTTCTATAATGGTATGTTACCCTCGATGTATATTTGTGGTAGGAAAGGTAACTTTAGTAAACATTTGTTAACATTTGCAATAGTAATCTTTTTAGCATTTAATTTTTGATGAAATCGCAGATTAGCTGAGAATAAAAAAAACCTCTGTACCTCAAATTCACTTGACGTGTTCACTTTTTTTATTTGTTTTTTTCTTTTATGTACATTTTTTATATTCTCAGTAATACTTGTTATTAGTAGTGGATTGGTGATTCCAACATTTTTCTGATTATTGGAGCAGCACCAAATTTAACAATAATAAAAAGTAATTTCAATGAAAAATAAAAACAAACAAGATATTTTTCCCAGAATTTTCTGGAGAAAAAGTAATAATAAAGGAAAACAGATGTGCAGAGTAAATTAGGACACACTCACATTTATCCACAGCCAAAATGAAACGTGTATCTCATCAATATCACATTATATAAACATTCCTACTCATTAATTTGAAGGATGTTTTTCCTGTTTAAACCTGTGTGCTCCTGACTGTTGAGAGAAGTGATTTCTATAGTGAACTCAAAGACTGTTTAATACCTCCAAAAAGAAGCTTAAACCAGCCGTTGAGGTCTTAATATAATTTGAAATGAGTCTTCAGTTTGAAAATAGTATTTAAGTGGAGGACATTTAAAACAAATCCCAGCATGTCGAAGTCTGACTATCCAAGTATGTTCACCCTCAAAGCAGACTGTAACACTGAAAAGGGACGCTTTTCATGCAAAAACCCTGTCCATCCATCGTAATGTCATTATAAACCTAGACTCTTGATAATTCCTGTTTAGTCATTTTTGCTCAGTTTTAAAAAAAAAATCCTTTTTATAACCTCTAATAATTAATTAATTGATTTGATTTGAGTACCTCATCTTTTTTTGGCCTCTAATTGGACTATTCATACTCAAAACGTGTTGACCAGCACAGTGGAGCCGACTGTAAATGCCTCAAAACCGTAAACAAATGCCTCAACATGCTAAAATAGGCATTTTGAAAAATATCAGAGGTTTTTCTGCAGTGATATGTCCAAAACGTAGTTATTTGGACACCAGAACAGAGAACATATTTTGGCATAACAAAGTACAGCATTCGAAGGAAATAACCTCATCTCAGCAATGATACATAGATGTGGAAGTGTAATGTTTGAAGGATGCTTTATAACTCTAAATTTAGGCTCAAATGAGCCTATTTCTTGTATTACAGAATATCTGTAAAAAGAAGATAAAACTGAAAAAGATTTGCTCCCTCTAGCATGGCAATGACCCAAAACACATGTGACGCTGGTTTGTGGCAACAGGCAGCAGAAGCTTTTTGTGTGGTACCTGTGTGTTTATAAAACTCTAATTTTACCTTGAATTTTACCTTACTGGAAAGTTAAGTTTATTATCTATCAATGGGTTTCTTTTTGTCACTCTGACACTTCTTTGCTACTGTTTATGAGGACCATGTGAGTACCGGACTTACTTGCTGTACTGTTGGGACTTCTCATAGGTATTGTTCTTCCTGTCTATATTATTCTGACCAGTGGGACCTCCATGAAAGATCAGCGATTAGAGCACAAGAAGCTGCATGTGAAAAGATGAAAGGGACAAGGTGGTATTCAAAAGAGGATAAAGTGGAAGGCTACTGTCAAATATCACTTTGTACAGGCTTTAGCATAATCACTATGCAACAACCTTAAGGAAATCCAGGCTCCTTAAATTTTGAATAAATCGTGACAGTACTTAACCCTTTAATCGTGCCTAAATTATGAGGTCTACATAACTTGCTGACAAAGTCTAAGCTTTTTTGCATACATAGTTATATCCACAAAAACTGTCACAACCTTTTTTTACATGGATTTGACAATTTGAAACATACAATTAATTTGCGCAATATTAGTCTTAACGAGGGCTATATGGATTGATGTTATGCACTAAGAAAGTAGGTTAAAAACAATCAGGATGAAAGTTAAATTTAACTCAATGTGAGGCTGAACTTCACAAAGTTGATTCCATATATTAAAGTTTCTGGTTTTTATTTTGCAATGCTGTTTGTAATACAAAAAAGTAATTCTTTCAAAACTGTGCCTGAAGTATGTGTTTAATTTAGTAAGTTTGTCTACAGGTAGCCCAACTTGTCTAATCAGACAGCTGACAGCAACTGAACAAGGTCTTCCCTTCACCCCTCATTATCTATTCTCCTCACAAAGATTTCTGGCTGCTGAAACTACACATATATACTGTAGACTACCAGTAACAATTATTTCCGCGTCAATGAGATAGTTAGGGAACTTGAGCCTAATTCTTTTGACTACTATCTCATAAAATGTTTTGATAGTGAGACACAGGGATGTGGAATTTATCAATGTTGCCTCTGGTTTAAATCCTAGAAGGGGCCTCCTTTTAATTCTTAATGACAGAGGGTTTGGTAATTTCACTTAAAGCAACCCCTCTTCTCTCCTTGCCAACACCCTGTGTCTCAAACTCTATTAACTTCATTCTGCTCTTTCTGTCTATTTAGATATCTTCAAATCTGCTTTAAAATAAAATGCTGGCGTTAGTAGATGAAAGCCTTTATTGAGTTTGACTTATCTGAGTGGTTATAGAGTAACCCTATCTTTTGAAATATATTTGAGTCCAACACTCTAGCAATGACTATGTAGATTTAGATTACACAATTTAAGAGTAAAAAAAAGATCTGCATGCTAAAACCACACCACCATAAATGGTGGTTAATCAGGATAATATATTATTTTTCAACACTAGAAATGGATTTACACCACACGCTATCTGTTATGTCAAGTAAAGTTCATAGACAACGTTTCTGAATATTTAGTGACTGAGGTAGCACCAGGCCTGGACTCACCTCCACCAATCTCCTTCTTCTCCTCCTGTATCACCTTGGCCGGTGGAGCCTTTCACTGTCTGACCTCCTGAGAGGGTACCTGGTACAGCCAAAGCCCCAAACTGGGAGGCTGTGGCTGATGCGGCAGCAAACGTTTTTGTTTTATTTCTACTCTTAGTGCCGTCAGTTTGGGGTGGGGGGTAGAAAATGCGTGGGCTGGACTACTAGTCCCATCATATTGTTGCTGGGCTTCTTTTGCTGTTTTCACACCAAACATGTCTGGACTGTCAAGAGTGTCCAGTTTACATGCAAAATCTATGTAAATGCTAGGAGCGGCGAAAAGTCTCAAGGCACGTTACCAGAGCACCAGAGCATAGCCTTTGCAGCTGCCAGCCCATTGCTGTATATCAGATAGTAGGAGCCTTTTAAACAGCCATGTAATTTGACCGTCCTTACATCACCTGGTTTTATGCCTCAAGGGATCTAAAGCTTTTGAATCCCTAGCCTATATACTATGATATAAAAGCAACATAGTATTTCAAGGTCTCTGGTCACAAATTACATGAAAGGTCACCATGATCTTTCTTGTCTTTTTTCCTTTGACAAATAAATATTCCAGTTAGGTAACAAATGTATCCTTTTTTATTACGTGTATCAATTTGTAGATGTGTATACTGAGATTTTGAAGTTATAGCTCTGTGAAAACCTGGTTGAATATCTATGTTTCTTTCTGTATATCTGTCTGTCAGGAAAAAGTTGCATTCAAAGTTACATTACTTAATTTGCTAAACCCCAAGGGAAAATTACAAACTTCCATTTCAATCAATCCAGAACACAGCATTAGACATGAGGAGACAGGTGATTCAGACTCCACGGCCTTCACCACAGACACAGCCGAGAGACTCTTCAGATTACATAAAATCTCATAGATGTCAAATGTCTAAACTTTAATCAAATGTGACTTTTTTAAAGAATAATCATTATAGTGACACTCATTTTAAAGCCAATTTAAATACCCACTAAATCTTTATTGGACAGTTGTCAGTGTCATGATTGATAGCTGAAAAGCTGTTTTTTTACAATCCCCATTCCCTATACATATTTGCTCTGCCACGAAACAGACTCCATAGTAATTGCACATTAGTACACCCATTATAGTAAATGAGAGTGTTAACACTTCTTCCGCACAATGCTGAAGCAACTGTGGAGTCAAACTTCACATTTTATACCACACTGACCGGAAACTCAGCGAGCATAACTGTATTTTAAACAAAAAATATCACCAAAGACAGACTAAATCTGCTTAACATTCTTGCTAAATTAATGAATATATGGATAGAATTATACATATATCCTGTCAAAATATATACCTTATAGCTATGTATACACACATAATACAAAATAAATCTGGATTTTGTTTTGAAACCTGTTCACGTTCTCTAGCTAAAGTCACAAAAAGCAATTTCATATTATTTATACGTATATATTTTGTTTATATATTGTAAGGTATCCGTTTTTTGTTATTACTGCATTTAAAACAATTAACAATGATTGTTGTCGTATCTTAAAAGAAGAACATGCATTCTTTAATTGCCATGTAAATGTGCTTGCATGGCATGATTTCAAGCCCCAATAGAGTTGAGCCAAACCTGAACGAATAATGTTAGGTCACGAATAGTGGCAAAGGTCATGAAGCCGCATGTACTGTAAATCCCAGCTTGAAGAATACTCTCGCTTTCAGTGAAACTAAGAAGAAAAGCAGCAGTCAAGTACTGCTAATTAAAATCTCTTGATTAAAAAAATGATCTGAAGGTGTAATCATCTCTACAATTGGGACTAGTCTAGGGAAAACAATTGTATGAAGAAAAAAACATAAGCACTCATGGGAACCCTGCAAAATCATTACAAGGGCTGACCTCTATTATTAGCTAATGTTTTACATTGAAAAATTACAAATGTTATGTTGCCTTCTACCTTCTTTTTTAATGCTGCTATGATGTTTAAACTTATCTGCCACCTAATCTGCATTTCCCCTAAATATTTGGTGTAATCTTTTAGAACAGAAAGTTACTTAAAAACAGCCATAGATATCTCTTTAAGAGAGCTGTGCATAAACAAATTAATGTACATCATTTACATAATGTCAGGTTGACTTCTCTTTATTAATTTTTTAATATGAAAAATAGTTATTTGTACCATTTTTAAATTTGTAACTTTTGTTCAATATTCTGAAATAACTAATTGTTACAAAAAACAAAAAAGTAATCTTTGAGTGGAAAAATACTTTTTCACAGCACTGTATTTTGAAGCAGCTGAATTTTAAATGTATTTTTGCGTGGGGGTCGAGTAGGGAGAGGCAGAACAAATCACCTCACCATTACAGGTATATATGTGCTCATCTCAGCACAATGCATCTTGATCTAAAGTGTTCTCCATTTGGCTACAAGGTTAGCTTTTGTAAAATATGTAGTAGATGGCCAAGGACAAACCCTTATTTAAAGGAGAACAGATTGGTTATGTGGGTGGTGAAAAAACATGAATTTCTTGAGGTATTTAAGCAGGTCACTCTGCTCTCAATGAGTGTAATCACTAATGATTATAATCACGCTTTTTTTTTTTTTACAGAAATGAATAGCATTCAAAGAAATTCATGCACAATCAATCAGTCTCTACGTCCTCATGATTGTAAAGGTTTAGAAAAGCATGTAATCATTGCTAATGGAGGGTTTGATTTTTCCAGGTACATGCAGTCTATGATATGATCCTGTTCCAGTTCAGATGTTTGAGTAAGTTCAGACTTTTATGCTGTCACAAAACACATACACGTCAAGCTTAAATTTGTCAAATACAGTTTCCTGCAGATGGTTAGTTGTGGTTAGTTGCTCCACATGTTTTTACCAAATTTGGTGGCTATGTAAGGAAGAAGAAGTTGTACAGTAGCTTATCAATACATTGTCAATTAATGGTATCAATGTACTTATTATTGTTCGCCCTATGTAGATGGTTTGGCCCCATCTGTCCTTTAGCGTCTGGTCCAGTTTGTCCATTTGTACTTATAGCTGGGTTCTAATCACATTGTCAGCTGCCAGTCTTACCTTGATTTTCTTTCTGTTCAACTTTTCTGACCTACTTGTTTTGCTTTCCAAATATTTTTCTTTTTTTTCATCTTTTGAAACATTGTAAGCCCTCAGGAGAGTTTTGTGTTTTGCAGTTGCCAAACATAATTTTCCTCCTTTCTAAAAAGTGACTTGTGTTATGAAGTTTTCCTTTCTCATCGGGCTTTATGTCATTGGTATTTGGATCTACAACCACATTAGTACAGTAAACAAAAAATATAGTGTAATTTATTCTAACATGGCTTCTGAGGCAAAATAACTTTAAAGCAATTTTCTTTAGTCACACATCATTTAAATTCCATGAACGGATGAATACCACAAAAAAACACAAAAAGTGTGACAATATCTTATTTAGGATCCTCTTCCTCTCAATCTCCGGATTGCACAGTTTCTCTCTGTCTCTTCTATCAGAAAAAATGTCCTGCACAATCTGTGAATGTGAGTTCAGTCCTGGTGTAGTCCACATTTCAGTCTTGTTCCAGTGGCAGCAGCTTGGAAGGGATCCAGTATTACAAATATTAATGGACACACTTTAGGCAGAGAGGGAGGATGAATGACACTCAGAGGAGGGTGGAAGAGATGAACGCGTGTGTGTCTTTGTGAGACAGGGAAGGTTGTAATGTCCGCCTTTGAGCAATATATTTGACCTCTGAATACAAATGCAGTTAATGTTCTGATGCAATTTACATAACTCAAAGATAAACATAGGGATATTTTAAATATGATTATAGAAAAACTGGTTATCATCTTTACTTAGGACTTGCGTTGGATGCTTCCACTCTTCACTTAACATTTCTTACACCTATTACTTACAGCAAGAGGTTAACTAGTCTTCTACAGTTTTTTTTTTCATTTTACTACCCATACATTCACAAAGATAATAGTATAGGCATTTTTAAGGTAGTTATGCTATCAAGGGATTTTATTTTCAGGTAAAGTAACCATCAATCTTTTCAATGTAAGTTGGAATAGAGCCCAGAAAATATTGAACTCTATGGAAACTTAAAGGCAGATATCAGGATAGTTATACAAACCCTTATTTCAAGAACTCCTACATATTTTCATCTGGACTGCTAGTTTGAATATATTACTAATGATGCAAGTTATTTTGTTGGATTAAGATATCTCTATTTTCTCCTACAATCTTAGTGTTTTCTTTTTTTTTAAACTTAATATGGTGAAGTTCGCTCTAAGGTAAAATGTCCGCGTTGTTGATCAAGCTGAATTCAAAGTAAAACAAAAATTTACCAAAGGGGAACACCTTTAAATTGTGCTTCATTCACACAAACCTACATGAAAGATAAAATAATGAATTAGTCAGGAAGATAGTTTTTCATTTCTGATCCTTTATTATAAGTATGAAAGTCAGTTTAAAATGAAAAACAAAATTGAAAATAATAAAATCTTATGGCTTGTTTTATACAGAAAGTAGATAAAGATTTATCTTGCTGAACATTGATTTAAAACACACAAGTGATCATCTCTGCAAAAAAAAAAAAGTTTTGTTCCACTGCAGACACCACTATTAGTCAGACCCAATTATTCCGCTTTTGTGGTCAGAACAAGAACAATAATGGGTGGGTGGGCTGATCTGTGTGTATTTATTTAGGTATACATCTAGGTTTGTTGACTGTGTAAATATTTAAGAATGTTCTGCAATACTGTCTTATATTCTGATGCCAAATAGCTTCAGTGAACCTATTTTAATAACGGCATCAATACACTTAGGCTTATGCAAATGCAGGATCATGAAACATTGGCAATTTCGGGGAAAAATAATTATGTCTGCTCCAGAGTGGGACTATTTCTCACAAGTAATGTCATGAAGAGACTCAAATACGTTAGGATTCCAATGAATTTTATTTGCTGGGCAGTCAGCATAACACCCCCCCACCCCCCACCCCCATTGTGAGGCTGAAAAATTTCTGAGCTTCGGCACACTGTTCTTTAAATTTAAAAGAGAATTGGAGAGGAAGTGGAACGTTATCTCATGCACTGCAATTACCCTGGTGAATTTTCTCAGGGAAGATTTGCTTTTATCACTTTTATTCAAGTGTTTATGTTGGTTCTTTCTTTATACTTTCAAATTAGTTTTGACAGACACCTGTGTGAGTGGATGACTGGATTTGATGACTGAAACTTTTTAGATGGAGTAACAATGTAATAAAATAATAAGACCTTGAACTTGAAAATATTTCTATGAGAAAAAAAAGGACTACTGCTGATAGTAGAGACATATTAAATTTGATAGTAAATGTGTATTTAATTAGCTTCCCAATTGCAATCTGTTCTTGTATGTGTGGTGCTAATTAGTTAAAAATGTGGGAAAACAGCTTCCGTCACTTGCCTTGATTCCTTTCAAACACTTCCCACAGACTTGCTTTTTTTCTCATTTCACTTGATGTTAGTTAAGTCTTGCTGTCTCTCATCCACAAGTTGACCAATTACAACAATGTTAGGTCTGTCTGTCTCTCCCTGGTCCAATAATTAAAGTCCGACCATGTTCTTCATTCACAAATTCCCTTCTGAACTATTGTTGCTTAGGGCCACCTTTCAGTTCAGATGAAGCCTGATTAAATTCAAGGCACTGATTAGCGGCAGCAGCTCTAACAGAGGACAGGAAAGCGAAGCGGAGGAGACAAGGGAAAGGGGTGATGCAGAGAGAACTAGCCTGAAGTGCGGATGCTATCCCTTTTAATCACTATAGTAAGGCTCTGAAAAAGCCAACAAAGCTCATTCCAACAGCAAAAGAAGGATTTTTTCAAAGTTTTTAAATGTAATTTGCTGTGGTTTACGTAAGGGCAAGATAATTCCTGTTTATTAATGTGATGAGTGCTATGCAGTGTGTTAGACTGTGTCTTTTTACCTTTTTCAGTTGTACTCAAACTCTCTGGACATTGGCCTATAAGGCCTTTTACTGATCTTGCTATCGTATATTGTCTTAAGAAAATAGGCATAGAATTTCTGTAAAATTTTGGTTAGATTTAACACCTACCTTTCTTATAACATTGCTGAAAAAAAATGTTTCTGAGAAATGTTGCTTTTGATAAGGTGACTTTATCTGAGTTTTATGGTGTAACAATTGTTTAAAATTTTGTACCTTTTTTTATATTTTTATCTGCACATTAAATTCGGGAGTTGTTTTATTGAAATGCTTTTTAGTATTTGAACATAGTATTTTGTGTGTTGGATCGTCCAGTCTATTTTGTTCTTTTTTAATAGAAATTTAGCACAAGAAATACATCCATCCAACCATCCATCCATCCATCCATTTTCTGTACACCCTTGTCCCTATTGGGGTCGGGTGGGTCTGCTGGCGCCTATCTCCAGCTTACAATGGGTGAGAGGCAGGGGTACACCCTGGACAGGTTGCCAGTCCATCACAGGGCAACACAGAGACATACAGGACAAACAACCACTCATACACACACTCACACCTAAGGACAATTTAGAGTGCCCAATCAGCCTAACAGGTAGGTTTTTTGGACTCTGGGAGGGAGCCGGAGTACCCGGAGGGAGCCAGAGTACCCGGAGAGAACCCACGCATGCACAGGTAGAACATACAAACTCCTTGCAGAAAGACCCAAGACCCAAGGTGGAATCAAACCCAGAGCCTTCTTGCTGCCTGGCCACTGTGCAGCCCACAAGAAATACATTGAAATTGAAATATATTGAACTATATTTTAAAATAAAATTCAATTCTAATACTGTCATGAAGTGGTGTAATGTTGTGGACCCAAATGCAGAAGATGGAGGCGCCGCTGGATGAGATGAGGATTTATTGCAGGTTTGGATGATGAACACAGGAACTAGGAACAACAACGGAACACACAGAGCGAATACTGGAGGACGTCTGGTTGAAGGACAGCGGGACCAAGAAGATCAGGAGGATGTCCGGCTGAAGAATGGCGACAACCATGAAGAATCGGCATCCGCTCGGGAGGACAGAAACCCCACCCAGGCAGACCGTGCCAGAACCGCTGGCTGCCGTCGGAATGGAGTCTTAAAGGCATACGGAAACCGTCGACGGCAGCAGGAGAATCGGATTGGAGGCAGTCGACGGCGGCACCCACAAGGAGTTGGTGGAGGGCTGCAGGGAACTCACTCTAGAGGTTGTTGATGGCACCCATGATGGAGCTCTTATTTAAGGGCAGCTAGAACTCCTTGGCTTTGGGAGGCTGGAGATGTGTTTAAGCAGCATTCTCAGATGGCTGGAGATCTTCTCCTACAGCTTGCTCGGAAGGCTGGAGAACGTCTCCGACACCTTGCTCGGAAGGCTGGAGAACTTCTCCGACAGCTTGCCCCAAAGGCTGGAGAACTTCTCCGACAGCTAGCTCGGAAGGCTGGAGACCTTCTCCAGCAGCTCGCTCGGGAGGGTGGCGTTCAATAGAAGCTGCGTGCTCTGGTTCCTGCTGGAGATCCTCTACATCATGCTCTGGTTGCCAATGGAGATCTTTGGCTGCAGCCGACTGTATTGCTGCTCCGGGTTGCAGGACCGCCAGGTCAGCTTCAAAGTGTGGCTGCCGCAGTTCCTTTGATGGCGGCAGTCACATGGCCTTCTTAATTGAAGGTGGGCAGGTGGCTGACATTGAGCACTGGAAGGCTGCTCCCACTTAAAGGGTCACCAGTGCAGCTTTAGTGAGTGGTGGCCGTGGCAGGAAAGCCACTGACCTGTAAAGCGGAACTGCAGGCACAGCTTCAGTTTGGGAAGTTGCAGGGGAAGAGAAGGATTCTGCTGCTGGTTCGGCTGTTGGCCTCTTACAGTGGCGTCTTTTATGGCGAGGAGTTTGTATGGTGGAGAATGAGAGAGCTGATTTGGACTTTTGGAACCTGGGTTTAGACTCAAAGACTGGAGCAGGAAGAATCTGATTGTACACTGAAGTCTCACAGGGAAGCAGAGGAGGCATCTCCACAGAAACATGCTGATCCTCCCAGAAGTAGTGGGAGGTGTCAGCCACTGGAGCAAACTGTGAGGAGCCGTGAGTGCGTACTCGGGACGAAGAAGGTGGATCATACTGGGAAACCTGAGAGGAGCTGAACCTTTGTGGGCCACTTCCTGGAAGTGGGATAACAAGCCTCGACCCTCGGTATGGGGACGTCGGTTCCACTGGGACTTCGGTTCGCTTGCATATTTCTCCACCTCACAACTAACGAACTCGAATAGAGTGATAATATTCCCTCCTGTCACTGAGGATGCCACGGTGGAGCTGGTTGGAACTTCCGGGTCGAAGCTGCGAGGCCCGTGGCGAGGATTATAGAAAGAAAAAAGAAGGCATGTTTAGAACTGGAGGTAGGTATTCAAAAACCCAAGACAGACCTACTGTTGTCTTAAACTGCTGTTCCAAGTTCTTGTGTAGATCTACTTAATTTCTGTTCTTGGTTCATTTTATTTCTAAAACATTTTATCAGATTCTTATAAAATAAACATGAAAGACAGCAAGTAGCTACATTTTTAACCAGTAACTCAGTGTTAACACACTAAACAGAAAAATATAGTCATTCATAACGACCAAATATCATTCTTTTTTTAAAACAATACATAAGAGAGAAACCATACTTGAGGTGAGAAACATGTAGGACTGCTGGGACATGTTATTAATTTTTTGGTAGGGAGCGCGAACCATGAGAAGACAAAAAGCTTTATGGTAAAATCACTACATGGCCTGAGGTAAAATCACCGGGAGGCCCAGTGTGTGGTTGATTTGATGGTGGTGCTAAATCAGCCCTCTCCTAAGGATAAATCCAAAGATGAATCTCTGAGCTTGAGGGTGATTGATGGAGTGAGGCATACTCTAATTTGGAAAGCTAATGAATAGTGTCTGAGGACATAAAAAATAGGTGCACATACCAGGAGTCAGATAGCCATTGAGATTAGGAAACAAAGTACATTTTCAATTTTGGTTTTATCTGCAGTGCTTTTGATTTTTTGTTTAAAGACAATAAATGCACAGATGGCGTCATCAATGTTTATAAAACCACTGCTTGTAATGATTTTATTGAACCGTTTTCAACAAATTCGTCACTGTTATAAAGTATTTCTTTCTTTTTGCAACGCTTAAGATGATATTGAACACAGCTTCGCCGTGCTGCAGCCTGTCTTTATTCTGTATTCGGAGCATTCAATATTTGCTCTCTTTATCACTTGTTCATCAAATTTGTCTTTGATGCCTGCTCCCCTATTATCCTCTCCAATGTTCACCTTTTTGAGGCTCTGTGTCACTGTGGTTATTAGACACAGCTTTGACATTCTTGGTTGAATAACTCGGGTACTTTCAAAAGATGTAGGGAATATTTTTGCACCTGAGTGAAGCATTATTAACTATGTCATTTTGGTATTAGTAATTCTTACATTGGGTTTTTTTCAGGGCTTGCTAGATAAATTTTCCAGGCCCTTGCATGTCTTTAGTGTGTGCATTTAATGCATTATTTAGCACATTATACTTGTAATCATTTTGTGCTACATTTTATCTTCAGATCTTATGCTTTTCTTGAGATAAAACAACTGCTGGCAGATGTTTTGCAATTTAGATGAGTATATAGTAAAGAAGAAAGGGTGGGTGGGCCTCTCTTTTCAAAGTCTTTGTTAGTTAATGACTTAATTCTTGATAATCAAATTGACTTGCTGTGTCTCATAGAAACCTGGCTGGAGCAAAAAGATTATGTTTTTTTCAACGGATCAACTCCCTCTAAATATTATAATTTTTACATTCCTCTAGGTTCTGGGAGAGATGGAGAAGTAGGAAGCATCAATCAGATTTATTAAGTAATCCCAGGCCTACTAATAGTAATAATTCCTTTAAACATTTAACACTTAGCCTTCCTCATCCAACCTCTAAAAGAATTAAACCACCTATTTTTGTTGTTATGTATCATCCTCTAGGTCCTTACTTTGAATTTATAGATCAAATCTCAGATTTTTTTTCTGAAATAGTGTTAAACACTGATAAAGTCATTATAGTGGGAGTTTTTAACATTAATGTTTACACCAAAAATGTCTAAATGTAGCCTTTTCTGCTACTTTAGACTCAAGTGGCTTCACTCAAACAATCCAGACACCCGCCCACTCTCTTGGTCAGACTTTAGACCTTGTGCTGACTTATGACATTGAGCGTGAACAAGTTACAGTAATACCTCATAACCCTCTCTTTTCTGACCATTTTTTGATAACTTTTGAGTTCTCTCAAACTCTGAAAGAAAATTTCATTATAGTAGGTATCTATCAGACAATGCTGTAACAACTTTTAAAGAATACTTTCCACCTTTATTTTCTTCAGTATCTGAGAGAAACAGGTGGAGGGCAATTAATTGCATGCCCTACAGCAGGAGTGGGCAACTCCAGGCCTCGAGGGCCAGAGGCTTTTAAGGTAACTGTAATAAAATCCTTACTTAAGAAACCCTCTCTTGATTAAGAAAACTTAATAAATTACAGACGCATATCTAATCTTACGTTTTTATTTAAAATCTATGAAAATATTGTTGCTAATCAACAGGCTTTAGAGCTCATCATACCACCGAGACAGCTCTCCTTAAAGTCACTAATGATATTCTCATGGCCTCAGACAATGGACTCATGTCTTTTCTAGTTCTGTTAGATCTCAGTCATGCTTTTGACCCAGTTGATCACAATATCCTCATAGAAAGGCTCGAATGCCTTGTAGGGATAAAGGGAACTTTTTGTCTGATAGATCCCAGTGTGTTCATCTAAATGACAAATCTTTCACACAATTTAAGATTACTTGTGGAGTACCACAGGGTTCCGTACTTGGCCCAATTCTATTTACTATATACATGTTACCAACTGGTAAAACCATCAGACAGCATGGTGTTAATTTCCAGTTTTATGCCAATGATACACAATTGCATTCATCCATAAATCCTGAAGAATGCAGTCAATTTAATAGATTACAGTGATGTTTTTAAAACATAAAAATATGGATGAGTTTAAACTTTCTGTTCTTGAATTCTGAAAGGACAGAATTTGTATCTTTGGACCAGAACCTCTAAAAGAGAAACTGCTTAGTCAACCACTTCTCTCCGCTTTGAACACAACCCTGGGTCTATCACGGAGCAGGTACAATTATACAGAGACTTGATTAAACAAAGGTGGATTTTATTTATCATCATCATTCATTTGCTTCCTTGAAAGTAAAGGGGGCGAATAATATTGCACGCCCCATTTTTCAGTTTTTTATTTGTTAAAAAAGTTTGACATCTCCAATAAATTTCATTCCACTTAACGATTGTGTCCCACTTATTGTTGATTCTTAATGAAAATTTGGAATTTCACCTCTTTATGTTTGAAGCCTGAAATGTGGCAAAAGGTTGAAAAGTTCAAAGGGGCCGAATACTTTCGCAAGGGACTGTAGACTTTAAGATTCTTCTTTTGACATATAAAGACCTCACAAATCAAGCTCCATCATACATTAGAGATCTCATTACTCCTTATGTCCCTAACAGAGCACTTCGCTCTCAGACTGCAGGTTTACTGGTGGTTCCTAGAATCTCTAAATGCAGAGGGTGACGCTGATCTTTTCGTTATCAGGTTCCTCTCCTCTGGAACCAGCTTCCAGCTATAGTTTGTGAGGCACACACCATGTCTAGCTTTAAATCTAGTCTTAAAACCTTCCTGATTGATAAAGCTTATAGTTAGGAAGAGGTAGAGAAGACAGCCTAATCTGGTTGGGGGAAGAACTCAGTCTAGCCAGATTGTTCTCTCTTGCTCTACGTTCTTCATGTCTCACGGTTTTCTGTTAATGTTCTTCTCTCCATAGTAGCTACACCTGGTCTTGTGTCCTTTATGCTGAGACAGCTTCCTAGAGGAGAACATGGGCTGAGATGCTGCCAGTGACGCTGTACAACTGCTGCTATAAACTCTTTTTTTTTCTTCTTGTTTTCAGTATACTGTGCATCTAATTTAGTTTTCTGTCTCTTCAAAACCCCAGTCAGTCGTGGCAGATGGCTGCTTATGAGCCAGGTTCTGCTGGAGGTTTCTTCCTGTTAAAGGGGAGTTTTTCCCTTCACTGTCACTACATGCATGCTCAGTATGAGGGATTGCTGTAAAGTCAACGACAACACAAGCTATTGTTTCAGTCTGCTGCTTCCGGAGGAGTGAATGCTGCAATTCAGTGACTCAATGCAATCTCCTGGGGTTCCTTAGATTGGAAACTTTTTCAAACTGATTCGTAATGATGTATCTATGATTTCCTTGTAAAGTGCCTTGAGACGACATTAGTTGTAAATTGGCGCTATATAAATAAACTGATTATTGAATTTTAATTTCTTTTTTATGTTGCAAAGTATTATGAGATTTTCATTTGAGTGGCAATGATGGATACTGCTCCATTTTTTCATGCAAAACGTGGCAAGGGGATAAAATGGAAGTTATTTTGGGTTCTGCAATGAAGTTGACAGGTTATTGCAGGCCTGTGAAATAGGTAATATAGGCAAAAGCCAAGTCCGCATTAAGTTAAGTGGGATGCCATCAAAAAGGGGCATGTAGAATAGTAAGGGGTCACTCTTGGTGACTGAGGATGGGCTTTGTAACTTGAGTGACTTCAGAAAACCTGCGAAAACATACCAAAATTGATTAATATTTGGTTACAATGGTTATACCAATAGACTATCCACTGCTTTTTTAACATCTGGGTTTTTGCAAAATAAAGGGAGGATATATCAAAGCAATGAGGTAGTGTTAAAGAAATCAATACATAAAAACCCACACAATAATGTTTATAAAGGGAAATTTCACTTTTTATTCCTCTAATCATTATTCCTCTAAATAGTTATGTATAATAGGAGTTCAGATTTTGGACTACAATGACCAGTATATATTTTGACTTGCATTGTCTTGCTTGTTCTACTGTTTTGCAGCAATTTTTAAACAGGCTTCAACTCAGCTTTTCTTCAGTAAAGATTTTATCTATAGTGAGTGTGGATACAAGCTATTGAGGTTGAGTACATTACTTTTATGTTTTCAAGGACAAAACCACATACTTACTATTTCTAGGTCCCCTGAAGCTCTCTCAGAGTGCTCCTTGCCTCTTGGAAACTCCTTTGGTATTATTTTGATGACTCTTTAATAAATATTATTAGTAGCACCTGGTCAGGGCTGGTTTGTTGTGAAAAGGTATTCTTTTCACTTTGGGTTATGGCTCCAATGCCACTCATTGAAATATTAATAAATACAAAAATGCTGTTATAATCATCAATTCATTTTGGAACACTAAACTAATGTATGGCGTGATTTGTTTTATTTAAATGGGTGTAGATCTCGCTAAACAATGCTTAGGTTTGAATGTGTGTGCATGATCTTTCCTGTTTGTTTACATGCTACCTGCATTCCATCATCCATTGTTCTTCTTCCCCTCACCTTATGACTGCTGGACTCCCACATCGCTGCAAGAATAATTTATATAACCAATATCTGGTTGTTGACCATATATTATTTGTACTTCTACTTTCAGTAGAAATATTAGAAATATAATGAACAAGAAAAACATTTTAAATTTTGTTTCCAAATACATAAAGGGAATATTTATGGCATCTAAAGGGAGGAGCACCGCCTTTTCAATCTAACATCAATATAATGGTAGTATTTCTGTGCCTTCTTTCATGTGTGACTTTCAATTTTGTAAACTCAATCTTGTGACAGAAATTCATGTCACATTCCTCTTTTATATATTTAACAACGTTGTTTTTGGAAGAAGTTTAATTGAATACACTGTAAAAAAAACACAGCTTCCAATCTGTTAAATGCATTAAGTAATTGAGTAGTTGACAAACGAAGCAAAAGTTTTTTTCTGATTCTCTCTTTAACCACATGTACAATGAGTGTTGTACATTACTGAAACCAACATCTCAAAAGCAATTGCAGATCAAACACAGAGAAAAGACATAGGTTGGCTCTTTCATGGTGTCTTTATTTGCAATTCATGTTGTAGGGATCATGAAGCACTTATAGCAAAAATATAAAACGATCATTGGACAACGGTTGTTTCTTTGATTAAGGTTATTAGGTCTTGCTTAGCTGTTTAGCCCTTTGTCTCAAGCTGGTATATGAAAGTATTACAGTATTACAGTAGTAATTAAGAAGGGCATTGAATGGATAGATGGATTAGGGCAGGAATGTCACACTCCAGTCCCTCAGGTGTGCTGCAATGTTTTGGTGATCACTGGTCTAACAAACCTCACCAAAATGGTACAGCTTTTGCTGTCAAGTTTCAGACAAGTAGTATCTTAATTCTTTCATGGATTTATTAAAGCAAAGGTTGATCTAAAAGTTGCTGAACACAGAGCATCCAAGACTAGCGTTTGACACTTATGGGTTAGGTTTACAGCTACTGTAATGCAGGCACTGATCTATTTTTCCCTGGCCTAAACAAAAAAATAGAGCTCTATGTTTATCAAATAGCCACATTCCAATTTTCTTACATGGATCAAATCCAAGACAGCTAAATATTAGATAAAAGCTAATGAAATGAGATTGTACAGTGCCCAGACTTTGCCAAGTGATATAATAGGGAGGTTCATCATCATTAACTTACTGTTGATTCCCTGTAAGAATTGTTTTACACACATTAGTTATATACAGTCATTATTGCTTTAAAATAAATATTTCTATGAATGCAAAAAAAAAAAGATAACAAAAAAGGTAGTTTTTTATACCCTCAGAATCCCCTCACCACCTGCAATTCATGGGACGCTATGTTGGTTTATTCCTTTGCGTATACTTAAATGTGGAGGACCAATTTTGTTTCATTCCCATTAATTTGAAAGATCTCATTATCTCATTCAGCAGTCAGAAACACAAATTACTCATTCTCTATTACACATTAAGTACAGACCCTAATGAAATAAATCCAGTTATCAGTGGAACAAAACAACAGCTGGATGATTGCACTTAAAACACATTTTCATTAACCATAATATAACGTCATGATGATTAGGTAATAAAATTTAGGCCTCGAGGTCCAAATCCCAATTAAGATGATTGTTTGTGGTGGAAAAAGGTCTTCTTTAAAAAAAAATACTAAACTTAATTGAAAGGTAATAAAATGAAATGAATAGGTGAAATATTGCTCCATAAAGCATTGGCAATATTAGTCCTAAAGCAATCACTGATGTTTCTGCAATATAAGAAAATTAAAAACAATTTCTAGGGATAGTTTAAAGGTGGGACAAAACAACTTTAAAATAATTAAAAATTTTCTGCTTATTATCCTATATTAACCATACTAACAGCAAAGGGACAGCTTGGTAAAAATAAGCTTTATTTGTAAATGTACAACCTAATGGTTTGAAGTTTAGAAAGATTATGAATCATGATGTTTCCCTTTTGTTGTTCTATGCAAGAAAAAGTTAGCAGGATTAACAGTTCAACATTTAAATATTCACAGTACTAGTCAAAATTGTATGCTTTCAGATTGGAAAATTTTAATGTAAAGTATCTGCAATGATCAGAAAAGAGGATGCAAATTTTCCACCAGCCACAATCAGTCAAGATTTATTGAATCAAAGGATGAGGAAAAACTGCAAACTGCCAGCAGAATGATCACGAACCTCAGATTAAAAAAGTAATTGCTGTTATGAGGTTAGATGATGTATATAAACAGTAACACCTTCTCCTAATCTGTGAAGTATAAGGGCATCTGAACTCCAGCTCCTTATTTTTGAAAACTTGACCTCAGGTCCAACTGAAATAGATCCATAACACAGAGGAAGATCCAACACAGTCAAACTAACTGAGAGTGGATTTGGGCAAACAGATCAGTGGGTCAGGTGAGAATTGGTAGTAGTGGGACATAAATGTGATCACGCATGGGAGGCAGCTTAATTCTTTGTCAGTCCCGCAAAATGATATTACATTATATTCAAAAAAAGGAGACAAAAGGATGTTTAAAAATTTTATTAAACTTAGAAGTGCCATCTTGATCTATCAACATATTGTGGCTTTCACCCTTCAAAGATAAATATTACAATAAACCTTTTCTAAATCTCAAATTAAACATTTAAGTGTCTATTAAAATAGTGGAGTACAGTTGATGATTCATCAGTAGTTTTTCTGGTTTTGAACTATACGATATGAATCCAGAATCAAGAATCAGTTTATTTAGATAGCGCCAATTTACAACAGATGTTGTCTCAAGGCACTTTACAAGGAAATCCATTAAAATCATAGACACATCATTACGAATCAGTTTGAAAAAGTTTCCAATCTAAGGAACCCCAGCAGATTGCATTGAGTCATTGACTTGCAGCATTCACTCCTCCGGAAGCAGCAGACCGAAACAATGACTTGTGTTGTCGTTGACTTTACAGCAATCCTTTATACTGAGCATGCATGTAGCGACAGTGGAGAGGAAAAACTCCCCTTTAACAGGAAGAAACCTCCAGCAGAACCTGGCTCAGTACAAGCAGCCATCTGCCACGACCGACTGTGGGTTTGAAGAGACAGAAAACTGAAATAGATGCAGAGGATACTGAAAATAAAGAGTTTATAGCAGCAGTGGTACAGCGTCACTGGAAGCATCTCAGACCATGTTCTTATCCAAGAAGCTGTCTCAGCTAACAGAACGCCAAATCTGGTGTGGTTACTATGGAGAAAAGAACAGTAGGAGAAAACAAAAGGTTAACAAGGTTGAAATAACGGTAACTAAAGCAGATTGGACAAAGGAAGAAAGTAGCAGAGAGAAGTGGTCAGATGGTCCTCCAGCAGTCTAAGCCTATAGCAGCATAACTATAAAAAAAAACTTAAATAACCTTGTCTTCATGTCTGTCTGTAGAGTGAGACATTAGGAAGGTGGAGTAAATGAGAACCGTCTGTCAAGACTGAGTTCCTCCCCCAACCAGATTAAGCTGTCTTCTCTAACTCTATACTATAAATTTTATCAAAAAGGAAGGTTTTAAGACTAGGTTTGAAACTAGACAACTAAAAGATTTGCCTCCCACCACTCTGAAGAAACCTTCTTCAGAGTGGTGTATCACATCTACTGTACAGGATTGCACCTTGGACAGTGGATCAAAGAACTTCAAAAACCTCCCTGTCTACATAGTCTTGAAAGGTTGAAAGTTATTTAAACAAAATTTGTAGGAACTCTTTGGGCATATTTTTGTTTGAAATACTGATAATTCTCCCTAATTCTAAAAAGTTAGTTTGGGGCTTTTAGAGCGTATTTGCACACCACCCTCGTCCTTGAGGTGTCTCTTGCTAGAATACATATGCACACACATACATAGACACACACAAACACACATTTATCAATGGACATGCACTTATAATTACATTGATTTGATTTGCAGTTGGACACCCTAGCAAGCATCTAATTCTTTTGACACTGAAAGTTTTTCTGCATGCATAAACTAGTTAAAAAATTCCCTATAGCTACTGATAATGCTCTTTTACATTTTCATAGAATCATCTTATGTCAACTACTCTTCATTGTCAAGTAATTAATCAATATTGTCATTTGCTTTCAATTGGTTGTAAACAACATAAGGTGGAATTAAGATGGAGTGAAACCAGCTTAAATGGAAAATATTATATTGAATCTAAATATAAATTACTGGAAATAATAGACACATTCTAAATTGCTATGGAAATAAAGCTTACAGTTATCAAAGAAAGAGTCTTATTTAGGTCAGCTTTCCAACAAAATTAAGGTCATCAGGTGTTTTAGTTAGCAGATAAGAATGAAATAGATTCCCATAACGCTCAATAATATTTTAATGTACACTAATATCAGCTAGAATATTTTTTATATTTCCATGACAATTCCATGAAAGGGAGATTTAATTTTCTGAGAAGTTTATATTAGGTGAATAATAATAATAATAACCTGTGTTTGTGTAAGTTATGTCTGACACTGAAGGCTTCTTGTGATGGTATTAAGAAAGCCTAAGCTTATTTTGAATATGAAGTGGCTTTGGAAATCAATAATACTTAATAATACTTTAAAAAAAAGTTTGTTGTCACATTACCACAAACATAAATTTGTGGTCGTAATTTAAGAGCCATTGTTAAAAGTAAACCATGAGTCCCGTCTGCAGTTTGGCTGAAGCCCTGTTGGGGACACACCAAACATGTGGCAGAGGGTGCTTTGGTCAGACATGACTACAATTAAACCTTTTAGCCAAAATATGGTGAGGATCTGAAACTGCAAATCACTCCGCACATATTATCCCTACTGTCAATTATGGTGTTAGCAGTATCATTCTCTGAAAATTATTATTTTAAACAGGTAAAGGAATGCTGGTCACAGTTGATAGGAAGATGAATGGAGCCAAATAGAGTTCAATCTTGAAAGAAGTTGCAGTCTACAAAAGACTTGAGGCTGGGGTGACGGCTCCCCTTCCACCAGGAAAACGTCCTTAAACATAAACCCATAAAAGCTTTTAGTTTTAACCTCCCAACATGTTCATTTGTTAGAATAGCCCAGTCAAAGTTGAGACCTAAACCCAATCGAGAGAGTTTGTTGTAACAACTAAAAAATGCTGTTCACAAACACTATCTAATTTGACTGATCCTGAGCTGTTTTGCAAAGACAAATGGGTAAAAATTCCAGTTACTAGATACTCTAAAAGACTTGCAGCTGTAACTGTAAAAGCAAAAGGTGTTTCTATAAAGCATAGACTTTATATCCTACAGAATTTTGTAACCTGCTTCACATTTGTAATTTGTTGGTCTTTCACATAAAATTCCAATGAAATATACATTTTTTGTGCTAGTAATGTGACAAAATATGAAAAAAATTAAGGGCCACTGTATGTAAACCATCTTTACACCTACTAGAAGCATCTAACTGATATATGGATAGAATCAACTAGTTTTGTGTCTCTAACCAGGAACAGGTTTTTGTAATTGGTTGACAAGCTTGGCGTTGTAGTAGGTCATGACTCAAACATCTTGATGGACATGAAAAATGCATTCAAAGCTTGATGCAAAATTGGAGGCTTTTCTCTATTTTCTTGTGAAAAATCTTTGCCTAGCAGCCTTGCTAGCAACAGGATGTCCTTTGCAAAAGCATCCCTCTGGATGTAGTGTTTTGTACCATCTGCTTTCATAAAACTTGTTGGCGATTATGCATCTGTGTGTGTGTGTGTGTGTGTGTGTGTGTGTGTGTGT
>JAVLVB010000580.1:2128978-2229252 GCA_032876305.1 Orestias chungarensis | reverse complement strand
CAACATGGGCAAGGCTAGGAGCAACGAGGAATAGCAGACGATCCAGCGGTGAGTGTGTGAATGAATGTGGCTTAAGTAGTGAGAACCGGGGTGTGATTGGTTGAGAAGAGGAGTGAATTATTGCAGACAGCTGTGAATGAAGGCGGAGTGACGAGACACAGGGAGGAAACGGAACCAAACAAAACACACATCATGACAGAGACAGGAAATCTTGGAGGTATTTAATCAACAACTAAGTCATAAGGGGACAGAGGATTTTACATAGATTGTGGTAGTGGGTAAGGTTCTTTTTCTAGTGCCTCTGTAATTGTTTTCTTGGTAACTGAGCCCGTGATGCAACTAGAGACCCACATAGCAATGATCTTTCGGCCCAGATGTGGCAAACATCTGCAGCCCTCTTCTGGCTCATATTTGGCCTTGAATGAAGGCGTTGACTCTGGGTGAGTCTGGCTCCTGGAACTCAGCAAAGGTTTAACCTTATATAACCCAGATGCTTGGCATGTTGTGGGCCAGGTCTGGTCCAGATCATGGCCAGATGAATTAACCATAACTTCCCCTTAAATGCCATATGTGTGCCAGATTAGGACCATACCATACCCTAACCATGGGCCCTATGTCTGGCATGTGGTCTGCTGGACTTAGCCAAACCTGGGCCAGATAAATTAGCCACTGTTTCACCCTAAATGGGCAAAAGGTGCACCAGGCCAGGGCCATACAGTACACTTACTCTATGGCCTGGCATGTTGTGGGCCAGAGAATATTATCCCATGTTCACCTTAAAGTTCATGCAAATCAGGCACTTTGTGGGTCACGGATGTAATAAAACTGTTTCATGGGAATTAATGCAAGCATGGAACTAATATAGACCAGGCCTATTTACGAAAGGTTTTAAATAATTTTAGAAACACCCCTAAACTGAGTCTCAATGATCTAAAATTACTGTAAGTAGTTATACAAAATGACAGTAACAGCCTTTGCCATCAATTTGAATTTATTAAAGAAATACTGATCTTTCAAATACAACATTTTTCCACTCCCCCCCCCCCCCCCCCCACACACACACACACACATGCCTCTTGGTAAAAGGTCCTTTACCTTGTGGAATAAATCAATTTATCCCCTCATCCAGTCAACACACGGACATTGGAACGAAGACCGAATTTTTTGTTTTTTTTAAATAACAGTCAGTCCGCTGCCTGGCACGGCGTCCTCCATCTCGATCGAGGAGAATTGTGGCTGGATCTTATTCTCTGGAAAACTGATAGTACAGGGCATCTGATAGTGTTCTTATTGCCTGGACTGTAAGGAATAGACAAGTTGAATCATGAGAAAAAGTGACCAACATGACTGTCTGGGATTAAGGGGTTTAGCTGATGAAAGATGGGACAGATTCTTATGATCAGTGCAAACCAACGCATGATGTTCGGAGCCAAACACATCTCCTGACAAATACACAGTACAATAGCATCTACTGTAGATGTAATGTGCTCAATATAAAAAAAAGACTGAACAACAGAAAGCATTCTGTTTTTTCGTAAAGATTTTGCAGATGATAGGTTAAGTACTGCTAATCCTATACTTAATGATGCTTTTGTTCAATATTTTTCCTCATTTCAAATGCTGTCCATTAAACTCCATTGCTCCTCAGTCATATTAGTGCTGTCAGTACAGAGTTTGCAGATGGACAGCTAGGTCTTGACTGGAAAGTATAGTGTACAAATGTGTTCAATTTGTGGCAAGATTATCTGAAAATCTGGGGATTTTCTTAAAACTCTGTATTCTGGTACACTTTAAACATAAAAACCCCATACAAAAACTATGCAACCTTAGGGATACAAAACATGACAAGACAGAAAAAAACAACAACTTTCTCTACGGTATGGAATAAACTGCCAACTACCTTAAGGGTAAGAGACAATCTGCTGAGAAAGGTAAGGTTAAAAAGCCCGCCATGTATAAATTAACAAAAGGAATAGAGATAGGTTTATGTAAACAATGCTTTGAATCTGCTATACT
This sequence comes from Orestias chungarensis, assembly GCA_032876305.1. NCBI lineage: Eukaryota > Metazoa > Chordata > Actinopteri > Cyprinodontiformes > Cyprinodontidae > Orestias > Orestias chungarensis. The sequence continues at coordinate 2,227,236 of JAVLVB010000580.1, read as the reverse complement.
GTAATGCCAATGATGAGTTAAGGCCCCAAGTGTTTTTTTTTTGCATAAAGTTTCACAACTTCTATCCCTATTTACAACTTGGGTTTCAGGACCATTATGTTTCAGTATACTTCAGCAACATGCTGAATATCTCCTTCAAATATGTTGTAGAGAATTCAATCTCTTCTGACACAATCTGTTGGGGTAACAGCATAAGAAACAGTGATGTAGCTTAACAACTAAACATCTTTTTCAGCTTGACTATTTATTTCTAAAACAGCATTTTTAGAAAATAAAAGTATATGCTTCTTGTTGATAAACTCCAAATTGTGGGAGTTAGGAGCTGTGGTGCGTTTAATTATTGGTTGTTTGACCCATCTATCCGAATCATCTGTCCGTCCATCCATTATCCAACCCACTTTTCCTTGTTCGTCACGGGGGGTCTGCTGGTGCCTATCTCCCCCTCACAATAGGAGAGAGGTGGGGGTACAACTTGGACACAACTTTTGATTACTTTAAATAGATAAGGCCTTAATATCAAAGGGAATTCATGTTCAAGGAACAGAGGAAGGATAGCTCAGTTGCCTTCTGTTTAATGTCCTTTTTGAAATTTGATGTGATCCAAATTAAACATCCAATAATATAATTAATTAATAATTCAGGATTATCTATTTACATCTCAATTTTTGAGTGTTCCTCACTTTTCTGGACAGCTGTTCATGGAATCTACTTGATGCCTGGTGAGAGTATTTCTGGGGACTTTTGGAAATGCAATAATGAATCTGAGGTCGTTTAGATGATCAGTGCTCATATTTTGGCAGGCCAGACACTCAAATCCTTCATAGATTAAAGGCAAGATTCACTACTCTCTCGTGTTTCAAGTTGCCCGAGCAAGGAATGTTTGACTCTAGATTTGCACTTTAGAAGATGATTTTATTAATTCAGTGAAAGGGTAAAGATAGCAGATTTATGTGTGTGGAGATTTGGAACTCGTGTCACAGCGGGTTATACATGCCTTTTGATGATTCCACCGCGGTGCTAATTGACGAGGTTGATCTCAAGGGAAAACTTTAATTCTCTGCTGCGTAAGAGTGCAATTAAATTGCAATGACATGTGATTAATGGTCGTCTTGTAAATGACATTTACTTTCTCATTTACTGTAGACACTGCTTTGCAATACCTTGTACCAGTTTTGTTGTAGAGGCTGATGAATTTTAGGAGCTCATTTTGTGGGAAAGTGCTATATGTGCTGTTTAAACAGGAAGAGGATCTGGCTGAGTAAGAGAGATGCCACATTAAATAGGCTATAATCAACACAGCAATGCAAAGTTTAAAATTATGGTTTACATGGCAGATTTTAAATTTGCTTTGTAGTGGATAAAGGACTGTCCTCAGCATTAGTGATAAAGCAGCGGAAGACGATTCTACACAAAATAATTTCAAGCCTAGGGCTATTAATTTTCTTGAAGAAGTGTACACTTTATTAAAAATTTGGACATAATAGTTTACCTAAAAAATGTTTTTATTTGTACTGAAATTCATTAAAGCTTTTACAGTACTAATATACGTCTTGGATGTGTTTAATCGCACATTTTAATAGATATTTTTTGCAACTGTGGACAGCTAGTAGATGTGCTGTATAAAATATTTTTAGTCCTTTTCATACTCCGATTTCCTTTCTCATACTTTCTTTCTTTTCACAGGAGCCCTGCAAGCAGCACTTCAACTTGCGGAAACCAAACCGTGTATCTGTGTGCATATATACACACCTCTGCAGGTGCAGGCTCACACTATATGTGTACGTGAGATGATGAGAAGCTAAGTGACTACCACAACCACCTAGATCAGACAGCCCTCTGTGTTGCAAGATGGATTAAAGCACCACACCTCAGGAGATCAAAGGTAGGAGCGGATGTTTAGTAATCAGCAGCCACTCACCTGTTCTTTTCAATGACGGCATGAAGAAAAAGAAGCAGGGAGAGGAAATGATAAATAACAATGGGTTTAAGGACAAGGTTTACCTGCCATCTGTAGACTTAAGGTTTGGACTTTGAGGCCCGTCAGCCCTCTATGTATGGGAGAGGACGCGATGAAAGTTTTATGACCGTTAAAACCGCTTTTAAAGCAATATTATAAAGTTTTATGCGTTTTTAAAACTGGTATTGAACTAAATTTTGTCAGGGTCTAACCAAACATTTGAGGGGTTGACAAAGACAGTCGATCAAACAGTGGTATACTAGAAATCACGTTGGGCTCCATTTAACTTGAAAGCAGGTCAGATGTGAGAGTCAGATGTGAAAATGTAAGTAAGGCCCAAATTTTGTTCGCACTTTGTAAAGGTCAACTTGGATTTGCTTTTTGTTAAGCGTACTGCCCAGGCTAACAGTAGTTACTGGGTGATGAAATGTATTTACCTGCATTTTATGCTTTCAAACATGAAGTTTAAAGAGTTTAAAGCACTGAAAGACTGGTTTAGTGTAGATGCAGACTGTACTTCTTGAGGAAGTTTGTCTTTCAGTGAATGCAGCAAAATGTTGCCTATCTTTTTATCTGTTCTGTAGTGTGTACTTTCTTCTGCCATCATTTTTTGGGGTAGTAGCAACACACCCAAGGTCTTAAAATTCCTAAACAACCTGATTAAAAAAAGGCTGATTATATCCCGTTTAGCACTGTGGAACAGTGCCAAGACTTACTTTGCAGCAAGTGTCTTTAGTCATAGGCTAAATCTGATAGGTTGTAATACAAACTGCTACAGCAAATACTTCCTTCCCACAATCATAAGCATCCAAAGCACAGAGAAATTAGTTAAAACAAAATGTATGATATGGAATTAGGTGTGAAATAGTAGATGTGAAATGCATTCTCAGTATAAAATGTCTTGTGGTAGGGATGACTTCATACCTGGTGGCTTATTATATTATATTATATTATATTATATTATATTATATTATATTATATCTTTTGATATGCCTTTTCATGTGCAATTTTAAGGGAACATTCAACAAGAATTAAAAAATAAATGCACTCCTTGCAAGATCATCCTTAATATTGACTAACATAATCTTGATAAACATTTCTATAATCATATGTCCTAGTTGGATGAACGAATTTGTTTTAAAATGAAAACACAGCAAGCATAGGTGTAACAACGTGTAGTAAATGTTATACTGTTGGATAACAGCCTTTATTTCAAACGAAAGATTTTGTAAAAGCAACCTCTTGTTTCATAATCTTTCAAAAGGGGGAAGGACATTTTGGGAAAATTCAGTAGGTTGGATGAGAAAATTACCGAGATAATGGCGCCCACACAGAGCTGTGAAAATAATAAACAGTTTGTTTTCTGTTTAATATGAAAAATATGGAAAAATAGGAAAATGATGTACCTTCTTTAAATGCTGTCAACAAAAAATGAGTTAGCTTTTTGTAAAACTGGTTTCATTTGGATTTTTGCACATTTGTATTTAAAGTTAAATCTGAGTCAATTTAGTATATTCCTTACGTGACTAGTGTTGCCTTCAGATTTATTGTTTAATAACATTCATGGTCATGTTGTATTGTAATTTGTTAAACTTAAATCAGTAGTCTGCAATTAGTTTTTTTTTTCAGATGTAACTTAGCTCTGCTTAGTCTAATGTGTTGCTACAGAATTTGTATTTTCAAATGTATTTTTTCTGTTTGTTATTATTTCAGTTGTCACACTGTGTGAAGCTGGTTTACTTCACACAGGTTATAGGCATTAGTAGTTTCCTTATTTCCTACTATCAGTTTTGGGTGGGTTTTTGTGTGCAAATACATTTGCCAAGCAAAGAGCAACCTAATTGTCCCTTAAATTTAGTTTTGCAGTTGAAATAGTTAAAAATTACTTTTAATGCTGGATTTTGTTGTTTTCGACCAGCTGTTTGCAGGATGATCAGAGCCTAAATCAAAGTTGCCCATTGCTCTGGTAAAAGCAGCAGGACATTCCCTTTGCTCCCGGTTTAAATATTTGATGACTGTTAACAACAGACGGGCCTAAACAACTATTTTTATATCTTCTCTAAATAACTGTAAAAACATCAAATCAGAATTAGCTAAAATGGGTTTCACCTAGTGAGGATTATATTAGAAAATCCAAGTAAGCATGGCAACAAAAACAATGCTGCCTTAGATGCCTCTTGGATTAGCTGCTGTCTCCCTATGTTTTGTTTTAAGGTACCACACCTCCTCAGCTATAGGTGGCCACTATGAACATTGCTCTTGTAAAGACACTTACTTCATCTTTTTACTGCTCTGTTATTTATGGGTTGGGAGTACTGAGTAGTGAAGATGTATTTTGTTTTTGTAAGCAAGTGTAAAGTGTTGCATATTTTCCCCCTGAGATCATATTGTTAAGAAACTTATTGTAAAAAACAACCATACGGAAAGGATTTGGCAAACAAATCTCATCTTTTTTGACATTTCTGTACAGTGAATATAATTCTAATGATAACATTTAAATTAGTTCTATGATGCATTCAAGGTCTGCTCCTTTACATGTATATAAATTGCATTAAGATGCATAAAAAGGTTTTAATAATACTAAAATTATACCAAGCACTGATACCATACAAATGCATGACAATTGTTTTTGACTTTAATCAGATCAAGCTGCACCACAGAATTGCAACTTTAGTACACAGCGAACAGCAGAACTCGATAAAAAGAACACAGATTTCATGCATGGTGTTGAATTATCCTCAGCTACCTCTGCCTCCACTTTGTTTCTACACCAATGAAAAGATAAGAAGACAAACAACAGGTTAAATTGACAAATGTTCAACATTTGAACAACCTCATAACAAAAGCCTAAAAAATTCTCTAGGGTTGCTACTGCATTGTAAATATGGATTGCAGTCAGCCACATAAGTAGCTCTTGCGTAGCAGGTTTTCCTAAACGGGCATTTCTATCACGAGTCTATGAATGCATCAAATATATTATCTTAATGTTTATGCGTTTAGCAGACAATTTTATCCAAGGCAACTTACAAAGTAGACACAATTTAAGATTTATTATCAACCGTAAGGTATTTAGAGAAAAAATCCAAGTCAGAGTCAGTGGTGACATTGAAGCGACAGATGGAAGTACAGAAAGAGTAATAGAGGGGGTATAAAGGTATGGGTAAGAATTAGGATAGGAGATGATCTTTGAAGAGGTGGGTCGTCAAAAGTTTTTTGAAGATGGGAAACTATGCACTGTGAAGATTGGCTTAAAAACAGTAGAAAAGGTTATTTACTGTACAACTGACAAGTTAGGTTTTCTTCATTTATACCCCGTATCTAAACAACTACTGTGTAGTTGTTACAGCCTAAAATATTCCAAACATCTGGATTATGTCAGTGAAATTCAAAACAGGTTTTAAGAATTTTTTTTCTGAAGCTATAGAAACAGGTCAATGCCATTAAATAAAGGACAGTGCTCCACTATTATAAAGAAGCAGTGTTTCAAAACTGTTTATGCCGTAGTTTTGTCGAACAGCTTTTTATTCCTCTGCAGAAGGTAACTTTCTGAGTTCAAAAGGCTAATTTCTATAAAAATATCAACAATTTGAATCATACCTGGTAAACATCAAGATCAACCTATGAATTGCCACCAACGTCTCAGGTTTTCTAAATGATTCCTAAAGATCTGCTGTTTTTGCAGGCTACAAAAAGAACCAAAAAGGGGACAGGCAAATTCACAGTGCATATTTTCCTCAATAATGATTTTCAAAAACAGTGATTTCATTTCTTTCATCAAGAATGTCATAAACATGCAACCTGTTGAGTTTGTAATAGGTTGCAGTCAGTAGGGGAAAAAAATCCACATGACAACATTGTATAGCTTGGAGCAGAACCCTTTATGATCCATAACAACTTTACAAAAACAATTAACAATTACAGCAAATAACGACTCACTGTTCTCATTTTCAGGCTGGACTACCTTTGTGCTTTCTCTTTGGCCTTTTGTTTTTGTTCTTCTGTTGCAGAAAACACAAAAGGAACTGAAAAAAATTGCTATAAGACTTGTTATTGACTGTTTCAGGACTTGAAAGCAGTTACATAGATGGCAACACTACTTGCTGTACTCTGTTGTACAAAAAAAAAGAGCAAAAAAACAAACACGAATTGGTAAAAATTTGAAAAAAATGTTAGTTATTTTGGTAAAATAAGGTGGAATGTATAATGATATATCTGAAAATGTTAAATTTTAACAGAAATATTCTCATGTTGTAAAAAAGAAAACATATTCAATTTCCTACTAGAGAGGGAGGATTTGCCTTTCAGTTATTTGGAGGGGGGTGTGGGGTATCATATGGCCATACAACACAGTGCACAAACATTCTGCAGAGATAGCTTAACTGAAATCATATTGCCAACACTAACATGATCTGGTATCAGTATAGCCAAATTTATATTAATTCAAAGGGCGAAACACTGCATGTTTTTAGAGCCACTCTGCAATTCCGCAAGCGACTCAGGTTTCCCGTTAATACAAATGCCAGAACACATATTATGTTTTAGAACCGTTAAATTTCTCCAAGGCATCAGCATCCTGTGAATTCTGCTTCTGACAGAATTTGACTTTTTGCTGACTTTGGCTTGGGGATGTGATTTCAGTAGTCAGTTTCAGTTTCATTGCCCACATGTGCAATCTTCCACAAGATTTGAGTGTTGAATATCACTGGGATGCAGATGGTGCATTATAACCTCTCAGTATGTATCAACTTGAACATTCCTGATTGCCTCTGTGTAAATCCGCCGGTTGAGCCTTATTGGAAATTTTAAAGTAAACTTTGTTGCATATTTGATGTTTGTCTGCTCCCTGACAGATTATTAAGGCAGAAATGTACCAGGGCTATGGCAGAGAGTAACTTTATATTTTGTAAATATATAAAGCTGTATATTTACTACTACTTTTTTTTATTTTGCCCTAATTGTGGACCATAGGTTTAAATTGCAGAATGTTGTGTGGGATCTGTAAAGCAAACATGAATGACACAAATATTCAATAACTATAACATCTCAAGAAAAGCAATGATTTTCTTCTTTCTTTCCTCTATTTGTTCAACACCAAAAATAAAATCATTAATAAATGTGAAAGTTAATGGCTGAGAACATGTTAAAAAATATTCCTTGACAAGTCAAGCACTCAATGTGCTATTTAGTTTTGTGTACTGGAAGAATGCTTCCACTATATTACACTTTTACTCCTCCTGGTTGCATGCAGGTATATGTTTTGCCTTGGCAACACTTGTACTCAAAAATGGGAACTGCAGTAAGAATCATGTACCTGATCCTTCAGTAGCCCTTGCAAAACTTCCTTAGGGATATACGTATGCTCATACATACCCTAAGCTTCTGAATGCTAACATAATTCTTGGATCCATGCAGGCATTTGTAAAGACAGCTGAGCAGACAGAGTTACAAACCTATTGCAGTATATAGCTAATAATTAACTATCTGTATTAAGACCTTTTCTGCTTCTCTTCTGGTGAACTGAAAGGTTCTCTGACGAATGTGGCCTTTTCTAACTTTACATAATGTGTATATGAGTAAATAGCTTGAAAGGAAAAATGTATCTTAAAAAAATTTGTTTATGGGAGGTTTAGATGTGATGCTCAAAAAATCTGATAATTTGTGTGCATCATGCTAGTTGCAACCACCAGAGGAATGAACATTTATGATGGTCTTCCAGTAAGAGTTACTGTTAAGGAAAAACTGGTTGAGCGAGATAAGTTGCAAAGACATTGATGTGCACCTGAAGTTACCTGGAGAAAATACAGATTTTAAAGATGAACAAATGCTCATGGTCCTTGATTTTTCTTGCATGGTCCATCCACTTCAAAATCAGCTTGAGTTGTTTAAATCTTGTTTGCCATGTCTTGTTTTATGCCTGTCCTATATGCAAACACTCTCCTTTTGTACTCCCAGTGTTGTTTGCTCGACTTGTGTTTGATCATAACTGTTTAAATTGCTTCAATATTTTTTTTGAGCCAATTGTGATAATAATGTGACTGTGGCAGAACAGAAATAGTTCACTTCCCAACAAACTCTCTGGTAAACAGTCCCATACACATATCGGACAAGTCTACTGGAAAATTAAATCAGAGAAAAAGACAGATGTATAAGCATGGACAGTCGGCAAGGAATAACAAATCAAACCAGAAAGTTTCTTAAGTATAAATACAAGACATTCAGGAAAGCTGAAAAAGTAAGACTAAGTAAGTTCATAACTTCATGGGTAAGACTTATGAAGTAGCTCAGACTAAATTACCAGATTACCAGTTGATGTTAAAAGACAGTATGGGGGTGGTTTAGTGCTTTTGAAAATAATTTGAAAATGATGAAAATTGATAAACCTAGTATGTTCAATATTTACTGGTATGCAGCCATAAAATACACATACTTGGTTTAATTGTTGAACATTACCTTTATTCCAACAACAGTACATATGAATAACAAATGTCTAAGGACCAGGGTGCATTTGGTGCTTTTCAGTTTGTAATTTCTGGTAGCATCCGACCTGGTGATTTTCAGTCTGAGGTATGACAGATGTCTAGAGCTTTGGGTCATTTAATAGATGGCTCTGTCATTTTCTTTACAGAAAAAATAGAAATATGCTTTGTTTAACCATTCTCACATACATTTATGTTTTCTGCCATCTAAAAAGGTGCATTTGTTTTTGTAATTGCATTTGATGGGGTATATTTATCATACATGGTCAAATACATTCAGTCAATAAAAAAGTTGACATGAAACATCTTTATGAAAGTTCTAATGCTTTTACTCTGAGAACCTTGATGTACACACATTGATTCGAAAAAATAAAATTGATTTCAATACAAGAGTGTTGAATTTTTAATTTTTACCCTTTATTTAAACGGATACACCTAAATAAAATACAGTGCCTCAAGCACAACAATTAGTTGACGTGTCTACAGAAATCCAACTTCTCTTTTTTTTTTATTTGCACTTTTTCTCACTTTTAAAACTTTTCACTATATTTAGTAAAACAACTTTCATCCATCCATCCATCCATCCATCTTCTTGCCGCTTATCCGAAGTTGGGTAGCGGGGGCAGCAGCCCGAGCAGGGAAACCCAGACTTCCCTCTCCCCGGCCAGGAAGATCCCGAAGCGCTCCCAAGAGAGCTGGGACACGTAGTCTCTCCAGCGCATCCTGGGTTTACCCCAGGGTCTCCTCTCGGTGGGACATGCCCAGAATACCTCCCCAGGGAGGCGTCCAGGAGGCATCCTGACCAGGTGCCCAAGCCACCTCAGCTGGCTCCTCTCGATGCGGAGGAGCAGCAGCTGTACTTTTGAGCTCCTCCTGGATGACTGGGCTTCTCACCCTATCTCTAAGGGAGAGCCCGGCCACCCTGCGGAGTAAACTCATTTCCGCCGCTTGTATCAGCAATCTCGTTATTTCGGTCATGACCCACAGCTCCTGACCATAGGTGAGAGTGGGAACGTAGATTGACCAGTAAATTGAGAGTTTTGCCTTTTGGCTCAGCTCCCTCTTCACCACGACAAACCGGTGCAGCGTCCACATTACTGCAGACGCCGCACCAATCTACCTGTTGACCTCCCGCTCCATCCTTCCCTCATTCGTGAACAACACCCCGAGATACTTAAACTCCTCCTCCTGGCGCAGGACCTTGTTCCCTACCCGAAGAGGGCACTCCACCTTTTTCCGGCTGAGGACCATTGTCTCAGATTTAGAGGTGCTAATTCGCATCCCGACCGCTTCACACTCGGTTGCAAATCTCTCCAGTGAGTGCTGGAGATCCTGGCCCGATGAAACCAACAGAACCACATCATCTGCAAAAAGCAGAGTTGCAACCCTGAGGCCACCAAACCGGACCCCCTAAACACCTCGGCTACGCCTAGAAATTCTATCCATAACAGAACCGATGACAAAGCGCAGCCTTGGCGGAGTCCAACTCTCAGTGGGAATGGATTCGACTTACTGCCAGCAATGTGGACCAAACTCTGGCACCGGTCGTAAAGGGACCGGACAGCTCTAACAAGAGAGTCCGGTACTCCATATTCCTAGAGCACACCCCCACAAGATTCCCTGGGGAAACACATGTAGTGTGGTTGGGGCGAACTCCCATGCCCCCTCCAGGACCCTGAAGAGGGTGTAGAGCTGGTCCACTGTTCCACGGCCAGGACGAAAACCGTACTGCTCCTCCTCCAGACGGGATTTGACTACCCCTCCTCTCTAGTACCCCTAAATAGACCTTACCAGGGAGGCTGAGGAGTGTGATCCCCCTGTAGTTGGAACACATCCTCCGGTCCCCCTTCTTAAAGAGGGGAACCACCATCCCAGTCTGCCAGTCCAAGGGCACCACATCCCAATGTTCATTATAACTTTAATTAAAGCGGACATAGTCCTTTATCCTACAAATTCTGTTTTACGAAACATTTAGCTTTCACGGCAATGCTGCTTTGTTAAACTCACTTTAAAACATTTTATTTAGATCCCTGACAATCTATGTCAAGTAAAGATCGTTAATGTTTGAATTGTTATTAGTTTAAATTGAAGCATGTATGTTAGAATATTGTGTCTTGACCATGATACTTCATATCAAAACATGTCTAAAATTTGTCATGCATCCAAACTTGTTTGTTTACAAACACACAAATGGAATTTATACACATTACTGTATATGAAATGATGGCCCTCGTGCGTAGTTAAACATTTATGTCTAATTGTAGGATCAACTGATAAACAAAAGTATTTTTTATATTTGTTTGTCGAAGTACTGTAGATGCTAGCCTACTCTGTACATAGTTTAATACCGGGCAAAGGTGATGTGACCCTCCTTCCTACATTTTCTTAGTGTGGTGATCGGGACCCATCGATGTCACATTGGGACCAATTTTATGAATTCTATGTGCTGACAAAGTAAGAATGAGATTTAAAGAGGGTTGGACCAATATGATATAGCAAACCCGACTTTAAAGCTCAAAACATCCTTTTTTTGTATCATATAACTTGCAGCAAAAAATAATTAATCTTCCATCAATGTAATGTGTCTCTTTGCACTGTTTACATAGTCCAAAGCGAGAACCACTGAGATATTCTCTGGTCTCAGGAGATGGACTGCCAGGCAGTCCAAGAATGACCTTCGCGGCCGAAAAACAGCTGTGTCTCAAGATACTGGCAGTTGGCAGCATAAGACATGGGACTGTGACAACTGCAACTGCTGAGCTTTGGTTCCTAGAAAGAGGTCAGACAACAGGCTGATTTCCGACCAAACAAAGAATCCCTCTTATCAATGTTTCCATCACGTATCAGTGGTGGCCAGAACTAGTGGACCAAAGGTATCTAGCTTTGAGATCATCTCCCATTTTCCTTTACAAAATCTTAACTTCAAAGTTAAAATAAAATGCAAACCATTGGACAAAAGGTGCAAAGAACTGGTGACATTGATGGAATAAAAGCTTTATTCCCAGTTCTTTGGGCATACTATATATATATATATATATATATATATATATATATATATATATATATACGGAGAAGAGTTTAGTCCATCAGATTGATCATTGAGGGATAAGATTTGTATTATATAAATGTATAACATAAATTTGCTTAAATGGTCTTCTTCACTGCTACTAAACAGGTTTTTTTTTCAAGTTTTTCTTTACCGCTTCAGTACAAAAAATGTAAAATTAGAAAATCCAATAAGTTGTTGCTAATATATGTTGCAGTTACGAATGGAGGAACACATTAGTTTCTGTTATCTAGTTCTGCAAAAACAAAAACAAAAACATGTTTCCTGACTGTGCAGCACAAATCGGCAGCGATCATTCACTAATGTTTTTTTACGGTTTCTCCAGGACATGTTTCTTTGAGTCAGTCGAAATCTTTTTCTATTCTGTTTGGTGGTTGTTCGATGACAATGTATATTTTTCCCATGTAAAGGTTTCTAGAATCAGGTTTAGAATTGAACAGAAAGATGGATGATTTTCAAGGAGAGAATTATAGATAAAACTAGAAAGAGCTGTTCCTGCGAAATAGCTGTTGAGAATACCAAATGCTTAAAGGAATTGGTAGAAGATGCCCAAGAAAGCGACAAAACATGAAAACGGAGTATAGTTAAGCTGAATAACACGCTGAAGAAAACTCTGAAATGTGGAAATTATGCTGAAGATAAATCATGCTGACGTGGTAAGAGCTGAAAAAGTATTTTAAGAATTTGACATTCATTTTCAAATAGGAAAAAAAGTCACAAAAAGTTGAATAGCTGAAAAAGTTAAAAAGATAACACCCAAAGTCATAGCTGGAATGTCCAAAACAAGCTGAACGATTTTATACCTTAATTGGACGTGCTGATAGAAATGATAGCAAAATTATCCTTTAGTCATAGCAAAATAATCCATAACAGGAAGAGCTGAAAGAAGTCATAGCCAAATTATCCTTTAGTCATAGCAAAATAATCCATAACAGGAAGAGCTGAAAGAAGTCATAGCCAAATTATCCTTTAAAGATAAGCTGGAGAGGAAGAATAGCAAAAGGAAAAGAAGCAGAATAATTATTATAAAAGGTCTTGAAATTTTCATGAAGGTACTAAACGATTTCAGTCAATTGGACAAGGAGAAAAATAAGCTGCAAAACAGATATAAGGTGAACTAATTTTGAATCCATTCTAAATGTCAGAAATTAGCAAAATTCTTAATAATTTCAAGCTGAAATTGCTATGTGGGGTCTTAATTACATGTTGACTGACACCTAATGTCTGCACTCAGTATGTAAACTGTAGGTTATACATCAAAATTAGCTTCAATCCTAATTTTATAAACATTGCTTTGAAATATTGCTCAAAATTAGCTTAAATGCTAATGTTAGCTATAATGCTAACATTAGCATCTAGGTTGTCATTAGCATGACCGAATACACTAACGTGCTTCATCTAGTATGGACATGGTAGTGTATGTTCACATTTTAGCAAAAATGCTAACATTAGCTTAAATGCTAATGTTAGCATTTTAGGAAACATGCTAACATTAGCTTAAATGCTAATGTTAGCTATGAAGCATGTAGGTTGTCATCAGCATGTTCACTTACAGTAATATACTTCATCTAGTATGCACATGTTAGTGTATAAGTTAGCAGGAGCTAAAATGCTAATATTAGCTTAAATGCTATCATTACTACATTGACTCATACTAGTATGATGACTGATAATACAATGTGTTTGTAGCTGAAATTATGCTGAAGTGGTAAGAGCTGAAAAAAGTTGCATTTAAAAAAAAAATTTAAAATCCGCCATACATTTTCAATGAGAAAAAAATGTCACAAAAAGTTGAATAAGTTAAAAAGTTGAAAAGATGTTAACACCAAAAGTCATAGCCGGCATGTCCAAAACAAGCTGAACGATTTGATATCTTAATTGTTGAAATCGGTTACAGACTGTTGAACGAATTAAGTGCTGAAAAACGGCGGAATAATAATAATAAAGAGAAACAGGGAAACAATAGTTGAGAATGCTACAATGGAGTTTCAACAAAAAGAAAAAGTAGACCTGAGGGGGAAAAAAAAGAAAGACCATCCAGTTTGTAGAGCAGCAAAAAAGGATGTTGAAGAAAAATGTGGAGATAACTACAGATGGTTGGGCTAAGAAATTGAGAATATGGAAGTAGATATATGGTCCTTCAGACATTTGAAACAGTTGGTGAAGTAGGGAAAGTATTTGATGAATGACTGTGTCACAAGGTGGCCACAGCATCTTTCAGAACAGAAGGCTGAAGGACAATGGTGGGAGGAGAGGATTGAGAACAGCTGGAAACAGTGGTGTGTGGTGAAGGGAGGTATTCTTTTAGATTTGGTGAACATCTTCCAATCCTGTTCACAAATTGTTGACAAAAACAGGCTCATTCTCGATCACACCCAAACTGTTTGCTGTGACCGGTGCTGACTGATAGATGGATCACTTTGCCTTAGACTAATCTAATGATTTTTAGTTGGAACATGGCCATGTGGAGGCTGGTAGACAGTAAATGGGTATCCTCTTATAAGTAAAGAAAAGCTAAAAACCAAAAATGTATAAAACATTTTTGTATTATAACCCACTTAGGAAAAAATATAGTAGAATTGGATAAACAATTAGGAGTGAGAGAAATGGTTGCTTTGTTTTCAATTATTAAAAAAAGAATCATTGTTTAAGACGAATTGTGGTTGGGGAGTAACACATGTGTAACCATCTGCAGTTTCTGTCAGCCCAGGTAAAGGTGCTTAAAAAGCAGATATTTTTACTTCCTACAGTTATTTAAACAAACTCTTGCGGTTTTTGTTTTTATTCTCCTATTACCATCTTGACATGCTCACTCTGTATGGTGATAAGAAAATACAGGTCCTCAACACATTTCCTTTGTTTTTTATTACTAATCTGACTGTAAATATTGTCAAATTAATAGAAAAACTGCTATTTTATAGGAAACCAGTAAATTACCAATTAAAATCTCCTTACACTTTGATCAACAGTAAACAAAATTAAGTTATCCTCAAAATATTTTTTTTATAACAAAGTGAGTAAATAAATAGTCAAATAAAGGTCTTATTTTTTCATTTTTTTCTGTGTGATGATATTTTAACGTAATATATTGCTTTTTATGATGCTTTATATACATCTTCACCAGTGTTTATAGTAACTAAAGAAAACCCTTGTCCAGATTATGTTGTATGTAGTCATAGTTTAAATACACATACAGTCTTCTTGTATATGATTCTGGTAGTGATTTCCTGGTTAAGGCTGTTTTTAGTTTTAAAAAAAACAACTACCTTTGTTTTTTTTAAGTTGAAATTTTCATTTGACTTTGTGAGGGTTAAACAATACTATAAGTTTAGCTGTTGGTTAAAATTATTATTCTTCATTTCAGTTTTTTATGCAGAAATGTATGAACGTATATTACACAATGTTCAGCTGTATGTTGTTTTCAGATTTTGTAGAGTTCAATATTGAATATCAGATACAATTAGAGAATGTCAAGGAATCCATCGTGCTGTGCTTCGAGCCATTTGTGATGTGAAACACAGAGCAGTTTAGTGTGACTTTGTGTAAATTAAACTGTTCTGATCTTGTTTATATATATATATATATATATATATATATACCTTATTGTCAATTATGTCAATTCAAAAGCAAGAGGTTGAAGCTCCCACTGATCTAACAATATGAACTTTATATGGTGTAATAAGTACTCAAGAGTTATATTGTCATATTAGAAGTATTTTTGTCCTGGCTTATATATGTTGACGTTACAAAAAGACCACAATGAGAAAATTTTACTTCTGTCAGGTTTTTTTTATGCTACACATACATTACTCTTCTGCCACTTATGGCGGAATACAAGACCAGCCTGCAAAAATACTGCAAAACTGTAAAGCATTAATTTAGCCGCTAGATTCAAAACATTCAAGGAATGCATTATTAAGCCTATTTTAATTCCAAACTGTAATAAAGGAAAATATGGAATAAATAAACCCAGCTCAGGTGCCATATTTCCATTCTCGCTGGGCTTTTAGTTTTCACTGAAGCATAATCTGCTTTCCCCTGACAGCACAGGTAGAGAGCATCTGTGAATGGTGAAGAGACAATTTACCGTTGAATAACTCCTGTGTTGGATGTGAGCGACAGGTCTTTATCAGAGCTCCAGCCTGCTGATCAAAGAGGGTCAGGTTAAATTAAAGACTAGGTAATTAAAATGTCCAGCTAACATGCCAGCCCTCATTTCATTTATCACCTCACGCTCACCCGAGAAACAGAGAAGTGAGATGTTAGTGAAGCATAGAATGGGAACAAGGTGTGTTGGACTTTATCTGATGCTGGAACATAGGTTATTTAAAGGGTTGTGTTTGGTAACAATAAGGCCTATGCTGTGCTATGGCATCTTTTAATAATAGTCTCACATGTAAATGGTGATAGACTGGTATCCAAGATAAAGACATAAAGCTTGGAATAGGATATCCCTAAAAGCACTTTTTAATTCTCATGCCTTGTTTAATTTCATCTATGTGTCATATCTCAACATTATTGCACTTTTCTGGAAAGAGAATCGTTATGGCTTGATTCTTGTTAACAGATAAAGATTATATAGAACATTAAGAATTTTGTCTGAAGGGTTTAATGTTTTTTACAAATTATATTACTATATTGGATTTTCACATGTCTGTAAAGACGTATGCAAGTTATTATTAACTGTAATTGGAAGATATTAAATAGCTATTTTCTGTGGAAAATATAGTGCGTCTATTGCTCGGATCAAAGCTTGTAGGGACTCTTAAACAAGGACAGGGCTGTCTAGATTTTCTTTGGTACATAAAGGTGACCCATGACCACCGCCAGCCTCCATTAGTTTAAAGAGGCAAGTATAACACATTTTTTTTAAGGGATTTAGTCTTTGTTGTTATCTATACATATTTTTTTGCCATTCTTTTCCGGTTTCATGCTTTTCTTTTCGTTCTGGAGGTGCAGAAGCTGAATTTTAGGGTGTTGCATTGTATTTTCTGTATCATTTGTAACTATTATTTTTTTCTTCCTTTTCTCCTTTGAACATCTTTCCCCAACTCTGTTCACTTTTTTTCCTTTCATTTCCATCCCCATGTCCGTTGAATTTACCCAGAGGCATTTCAAATTATATTTTATAAATATATATATGAAATAAAGCATTGAAGTGTTAGCTGTAAATCTCTAATTGTGAGAAAAAAATCAATCGAGCTTCAAATTGGCAGTCGCAAAACAAAAAAAACAAAAAAACAACAACTAACAAAATATCTTTATATCCACCCTTTCAAATAACCCGTTGCAAGAGATGCATTTGAATCTTACTGATACATTTATATCTTACTGAGAAGCAAGAATATTATGTGTTTATTTTTTCCTTTTCAAAAATATGGGATAATGGTACTATTTTAACAATATAATGTATATCACACACAATGCAAGCCAAACTGCTGTTGCCTTTCAAGTGGCAATTTTGCCTTTGGGGTTATGATGGTTGTTGATCTAATTTAGGATGTAACACAGACAACATATGCAGTGCCTCTATTATAGATAGACAGGGAACATATACACTATATTCTGTAAAATAAGTTATTTAATAATAATAGTAGTAGGAAATGTAGCACAGTTATGTACAATATAATACAAAAATCAAATATTAAATAACTCTCCATTAATTCATTCACCTAAGATTCATTTTTAAAATATTATTAATGAAATACCTTTACATGGCGTTAAGTCATTTGGACATTTGAAAGTCAAAAGAGAGCAATGTGAACACTTTAGCTGAATTGTACAAGTTGTTACATTTTGGTTTATTTGCATTCATTAAAATCCCATACAAAATATTCTTGTGGCCTAACAAACTGAAATGCTGCTTAGGAATAAAAAATAGTCCCAATAATGAGGAAACATATGCCATCAGTTTGTCGCATCATCAAAGCGTGTTTCTTTTTTTTTCTTTCAGAAGACTGTTTTGAATGTATCTGATGTAGACTGACACTGGAAGCGGCTCACCCTAATGAGATGCGATATTGCTCCGTGAAATGATTACCTCAGGAGGAGAGGTGTTACATTGATGAGGGCAATCTTCACTTCTTTGCCTGAGATGCACAAGCACCCTCACCACCCTCACCCCAGCCTTTAGGCAAAGAAAAGCCTCTCTTTGTCACACCAAATGACCCATAACATTTCCTTGGAGAGTTAAAAGGGGAGAAATCTGTGCTGTACTGTCACAACTTTAAGTGAAAAAATCAATTTTAGTATTGTGCTTCCAAGTACAGATTCCATTTTTTAAGTCATCAGTCCCAGCTTGCTTCTTTGCATACTGATCACCATGTTCCTTGAGACCACAGGTGTAATATCTGTAAGGATTCTAACTTTAAATTAAAGGTTTCTCACAAATTGTCCATTATAGGTGCACCACGTACCAGTTAAGACTTGTCTCCCCTCTTCAAATTTTAATGCTGATTAATCGATGACTGAGGTTATTGATGCAATAAGGGATGATTGCTGAGTGTCCTCTTTGTTACTGTTCGACCCTGCCTTTGTTGATTGCTTCGGCGGAAGTACGGGCTCCCATTAATCAAGACTAGGTTGATTGCCTCCCAGGTCAGCAGTGATCTGGGAGGGAGGCTTGTGGAGGTGAATGCATCAGCCGTTTAATAGCCCACACAGGAGAGGCCTTTAAAGCTGCAGACTACAAAGACAAACATAGAGGTCTCTGTTTGCTCCTCTAGAATCTTGAGAAAGAGTGCAAACATGTGATGCAGGATCAGGTTAAATTTCAGTGCATTCAGACTTTATCTTTTTTAATTAGATAATGAACAAAGATGATTGGTAATGAACTGGTTTTTATGCATGCATCACTTTAATAAGCAATGGTAAATAGCCTGATAAAAAAAGGATAATTTAATGACACAGCAGAACTGATATTCTTAAATAAATGAATAAATAATTCTTAGAGCAGGGGTCTCCAACCCTGGTCCTCAAGAGCCACCGTCCGGCAGGTTTTAGATGTAACCCTTCTTCAACACACCTGAAGCAATTAATTGGCTGGTTAACAGGCTTTTTTCAAACTTGATAGTGCTGAGTTATTTGATGCAACTGTGATCAACCCGATCAAGCTTTCTGGTTGGTGAAGTATTAAGTTTGCTTAAGCTTTGTCTGTTCCAGTTATTTCTGTTTGAACTCAATTTCATTTAACACTTAAACTGAGCTATGAGGTGGATCTTTGGGGAGACGAGGCCAAGGCTTAACTCTGGAATTTGATGCTTTACTTTCTACTATTTGCACCAGCTTTCTACTAATACTTCTTACTCAGTAATGAATGTCCGGAAAAGGACTTCTCAGCTTCAAGATTTTATGAAAAATGCAAGGAAATTATTTTCAATTTCAACAGAAGCATGTAGATTGGGATACTACATGTTACATACAGTTAGCTTCATAAATTTCCATAAGTAACATTATCGACTTGACAATATATTGACTTTTCTATATTCATGCTTATTTTATCCAGCATTATGATGGACGTTAATGCATTTGATAGGATTTATTTTATTTTTTTGTGAGTGACACGTTTGATAATAAAGATATATTTTGTGTATTTACCCCTCTTTTTCCCCACACTCCACCAGGGCTGCCCTTTCCTGATCCTGTTTGTAACAGTCATGGTCAAGATCTCAAGATCTAGTGATAGAAAGAAGCTTGTCTGATTTGGAAACCCCTTTGCTTTTTACAGAGGATGTTCTCTTGCTGCCATGTAAGGACCTTTAGCATACCCTGAAGCAGATTGCACCTAGGATAAGAGTCTTGATCCACTGTTTCTACAGGTTAGGGTAGGGCGGAGTCATTGTTTGTATAAAATAGAAGCATTACTGTATTTTAATATCTTTTTCATATGTGATAACGTTATGATGGAGTCTGAAATAAATAGCGCTCTTCTTTGTACCTAAAGGGCATTGCAATGGTCTGTCATGGTAAATCCTGAGCTCAGCCATAAAACATAGCCCTTTTTTCGTAGAAAGGATTAGTAGATAGGGGACGGTAGATTATTATTTTTTGCATGTATTGATCTGACACATGGCATCCCCTCGATTTCTTAAGAAGTGTATCCTTTTTGAACCTTTTGCTCTTTTTAGGCATTTTTTGAAGGGGGTAAAATGGACCCGGAACTCCTTCGTGGTCACGCTAAATCTAAACATTTCAAATGTTTTTGTAATGCTTTCAAACTTTAAGAACATTACAAAAAACATTTTTTTGCCCTTAGTTTTACGTGTGCTAAAGGTCAGGTGACAACAATAAAGCCAGGTTTGACAATAAAAACAATCCCATACATATACATCTTTACAAACTTTTAATTTTAGTGCATAACATGTTAATTCAACCAAACCTGGAAGGTATACTAGAGCCTTTAACAGGTAAAGACAAGAAATCTTCTAGAATATTGTATGAAGTATTCCAGCCTAGAATAGTAGATATGAAAAGCTTCTTATTAGTGACACCAAAGTTAGGAATATTCTTGGATCCTGCATTTCTGTAGCTTACATCAGCTGCATATCTTTTTTACATTATGGTTGTAAAGTCTTTTCACACCAGCTTTAAAACTGAATGAGTCAATCAAATTATGTTGTGTAGTGACAGATTCGCAATGGTGGCAGCTCAAATATGTATGATTTTTACTTGACAAGGTGATCCACTAAATTATAAGAATGTTTTGTGTCAAACAACACAGCCACAAAGTCCTTGAGCTCAGCAGCATGAGAGGTTAGCAGATAAAGACAGATATTTTTGACACATTTTCCTTTGTATCTCTTTTTTCCTCGTTTGTAACCTTCTTGCATTTCTGCCATTGGCCTTTTTTCTTGTTTGCTGGCACTAATATTATGTCTGGATTGCATTGTGTAAGTTTTTAAGTCTCACCCTGAGTAGAATATAAAACCACTAAATACTCAGTGTAACAACACTTTGAATGAAGTAGCAGCTCCTCTAGCAAAGCAGAGTTGGACTCTTGAACCTGCCTTGAAAAAAAATGTAGAGGTGCTAACGGAAAAACAATCTTAAAAGTAGTCATACCCTTAAAATACCACGTTTGTTGCGTGCAACGGTGGCTCAGGGTGTAAGAATATTTTTCTTTTTTAACCAGTAGGTTGCTGGTTTAAATTTGTCCTTGGGCAAGTCATTTCACCAATCTTACCTGATGATGGTTGAGATGGCCTGGTGTTGCTGATTGTACGGGATCTGATAATTAGCGCAGCTGTGGCTAAAGTGCAGTTTATCACCATCAGTGTGTGTATTAATGGGTGAATGACTAAGTGTAGTGTGTAATGGACTTTGGAGACCTACTGAATTTAAATCTAAAGGCCACATATGTGATTAAAATGGAAACTTAATAAATAAAAATTGCATCTAAAGTGAGTTTATTGATGTACTTAATCACTATGACTATTTTTGGTATCTTGGTCATTGGTGGGTTATTGCTTTGAGCCTCTACTTTGTATGTTTTCTATGTTTTCAAAGTCAAAGTCAAGTCAAAGTCAAAGTTACTTTATTTTCAAAACTGCAATATGTACAGGACATACAGAGGATTGAAATTGCGTTACTCTCTGACCCATGGTGCAACATTAAATATTAATTAGCAATAACCTAGAATAAAAGAATATAAAATAGAATAAGAGTAAAATGAGCATAAACACACACTGAAGCGCAAATATATATACCTGAAAATTTAAAATAGAAGTCCCAATATTAAAACTTAAGCATTTAAAGTGGCAGTGCAGATTATGAAGTCTTGTTAAAAAAACGGTGTAAGTCCGACGGCAGTGCAAAAACAATTATCTGTAGATAGTTTAAAGTAATATGTGCATTGAAAGATAAAAGGGGATGTAAGTTTTTTGTGTTGTTAAGGGGGGGGGTTAGGTTCGTAAGAGGGGGGGCAGAACAGTAAGCGAGTTGAGGATCCTGACCTCCTGGTGGATAGTGCTGTCCCTCAGTCGGCTGGTCTTGGCCCGGAGAATCCGCAGTCTCCTTCCTGATTGTAGCAGACTGAAGAAGCTATGTAGTGGGTGGGTGGAATCACCTGGCATGCAGAGGACTTTTCGGGTGAGGCGGGTGTTGTGAAGTTCGTGAAGGGTGGGAAGAGAGGTGCCAATGATCTTCTCAGCTGCCCTCACGATGCGTTGGAGGGTCTTGCGGCAGGACGCGGTGCAGGCGCCGTACCATACCGTGATACAGCTGGTCAGGACACTCTCGATGGTACCTCTGTAAAAGGTGTACATGATGGGGGCTGGAGCTCTTGCTCTTCTCTGCTTACGGAGGAAGTAGAGACGCTGATGACCCCTCCTGGCTAGAGATGTTGTGTTATTAGTCCAGGAGAGGTCCTCAGTGATGTGAACACCCAAGAACTTGGTACTGCTCACCCTCTCCACAGCAGAACCGTTGATGGTCAAAGGAGCATGTTGTGTGCATGATTTCCTGAAATCCACAACAATCTCTTTCGTTTTTTCAATGTCTAATGAGAGATTGTTGTGTATGCACCACTGGGACAGGCGACTTACCTCACTCCTGTAGTTTGTTCGTCATTGTTATTTATGAGACCCACCACAGTCGTGTCATCCGCGAACTTAACGAAGAAGTTGGAGCTGTGCAACGGTGTGCAGTCGTGGGTCAGCAGAGTGAATAGGAGAGGGCTCAGCACACATCCTTGGGGAGCCCCCGTGTTCAGAGTGAAGGAGTTGGATGTGTTGCTGCCGACCCGTACTGCCTGTGGTCTTCCAGTCAGGAAATCTAACAGCCAGTTGCACATTGAGGTGTTCAGCCCCAGCCTGTCGAGTTTGAGAATGACCTTTTGGGGGATGATCGTATTGGATGCAGAGTTGAAGTCTATAAATACCATTCGTACATACGAGTTTTTAGAGTCCAGGTGAGTAAGGGCTGAGTGGAGGACAGTGGAAATGGCAGCATCGGTCGATCGATTTGACCGATATGCAAACTGAAAATGATCCAAGGAGGGGGGAAGGACCGATTTGATGTGTTGCATTACTAGCCGTTCGAAACACTTCATGAGGATGGGGGTGAGTGCAACTGGGTGGTAGTCATTAAAACAGGAGGGCGACGCCTTCTTCGGGACTTTAAAGCATGTAGGAACAACAGCCTGACTCAGCGAGATGTTAAAGATGTCTGTAAAGACAAAGTTACCCAGCACAGTCCCTTAGCACACGACCAGGAATGTTGTCAGGACCAGGAGCTTTACATGCGTTGATCCTTCTGAATGATCTTCTCACGCTGTCCGGAGACAGCTTCAGCACCAGGTTGTCCGAAGGGGGTGTAGATTTCATTGCAGGCGTGCTGTTGGATGCTTCAAACCGAGCGAAGAAGACGTTCATCTCGTTCAGCAGAGTGGTGGTGCTGTCACAGGTCTGCGAAGGGGGTTTGTAGTCCTTGATGGTCTGAATCCCCCGCCACAGGTTCCGCGTATCTCTGCTGTTGCTGAAGCGATGTGCTATTCTCCTGGAGTACTGCCTCTTGGCCTTTCTGATGCCATGGGATAGGTTCTTTCTAGTTCTCCTTAGCCCCTCTTGGTCTCCAGCTCTGAAGGCAGCATTTCTATCTTTCAGGAGATTGAAAACCTCCCCTGTCAACCATGGCTTCGGATTGGCCCGAACGGTGATGGTCTTGAGGTCAGTTACATCATCAACACACTTAGTGACGTAGCTGCAGACAGTATCTGTGTATTCTGGAAGATCAGTGGTGTTGTTGTAGGTAACTCCCTCAACGAGAGCTCTGTCCGCCCGATAGCATGTTAGCCGCTCTAGCTGAATAGCGTGGTCAGGAATGTTGTTATTGAGCCATGTTTCCGTAAACACAAAAACTCAACAGTCCCCCACAGACTTCTGAGTTGTCCGTAGTAGGCGTATATAGTCCAGTTGTGTCCCTGGGTAAGAAACTTCAAGACACACCCAGGGCAGCTTTGCCTAAAATATTGTATCTCACCACCATCAGTGCTTGAATGTGTACATGAATAAGTGAATGACGTAATTACAGCTAGAAACTACCGATCAGGCTCAAAACCTGGGCAATGAACTCAGACCTGAACCTTCAGTAATATATAAAGACAATTGCAAAGTTGGCATTATATGACCTGAACAGCAATTTTAGCATTAAAGGACGGATGCCTGAACACCTAGAATAACTCATTCATGTGTTTATCTTTAGTTTCATTTATTACTTGTGTCTTAAATTGTCTGCCTAAAAAATAAGTTGGAAAGCTGCAGATGATCCAGATTTTAAAAGTTTGTTCAATTTTTCATCCTTTTTCTTCTTAACACATTGGAGCAGTGAGAATTTTTTGATCCTTTGAGTT
Source organism: Orestias chungarensis (assembly GCA_032876305.1). Classification (NCBI taxonomy): domain Eukaryota; kingdom Metazoa; phylum Chordata; class Actinopteri; order Cyprinodontiformes; family Cyprinodontidae; genus Orestias; species Orestias chungarensis. Next base: position 2,203,390 of record JAVLVB010000580.1, on the reverse strand, counting down.
AAAAAATGTAATTTATATTACATTTATTAAAGGTTTTTAAGTGTCATATTATGCTTTCATTTCAACATGTTCAACTTTCTTTTTTTATTTCTTTTTTAAATTTTATTTAATTTTTTACAGAATCTGTTTCCTGTTAACTAAGTGTTACTAGTTGTATTGTTAGCTTTTAAAAATCTGGAAAAAACAAACAAACAAAAAAACACATTTGTGTTAATTTGATTAACTCTATCAGTTACAATGCAATATTGCATTCCATTTTCCTAGACGACTGGGAAAGGCTTATAAAAATTTGTTTTACAATATAGATCTATCATTGTTTAGTTAGAACCTCAATACAAACAATTAAAAATAAAACTTGTGCAAATGCTTTCCAAATTTCCATATTTGAAAAGGGACTACCATATTACATTATCCCTTTAAAGATGGTAAAATGTATATATTCTATAAAAAAAAAAATTTCTAAAGAAGGAATGTTTAGGTAAAATACAAAACTGTGTTTTGTCATAATGTCTTTAAAACCTTAGATGAAACGGTGTTTTTAATTTATTTCAACAGAGAAGAAAAAAAAGGAGATGAATTTTATTCTTGTTTAAAAAAACAAACAAACAAAAAACATTTTGTTCTTACTCACACTGAAGGACAGTGTCCATGTGTGTGGCAAGCAAACTGTCATCTTTGTTTCCCTGTCAGTGAAACATTCTCAGATTGCATCTTGTTATTTGCCCAGACTTGATTGATTCTGCTTATAAGTTTACTAAAACTTACACTATCTGCTATTCCCTCCAGCATACCTGAAATGCCTCACTGCCTTATTAGTCTGACTCCCCAATTACACCACGGGAGATCAGTTTCACCACACACATAGAGAATGGATATTTATAGACAAGCACTGAGGACAATCTGTGCTAAGAACTAAGAAGGGATTACTTGATATCTTGCAAAATGTTATGTATATAATGTATATTTAGACCATAATCTTATACGATCACGACAAAGATCTGGGTATTGGTTTCAGTAATGCTTGACAGCAAAACATGTATTCACGGACTTCATTTCGCACTGATATGGCTTGGTTGGTTGGTCAGCGGAGCATGTAAGGGCTGGAGTTCAGGTTGATTGACTAAAAACATTGTTCTGTTATAGGTTCAGTGGGATTTATGTAAGCCTGGACCTATTACTGTAATTTTATAGATGGGCATCCATGTGTGCGAGGTATGTGTCGGTCAAATGCCGCAGTGAATTGATATATTTGTTCATGCAGCATGTCTAGGGTTTTTTTTTCTGGAAAAATATGGAAAGACACTGCTGGACACAACACTGCCAAGCCTCAGTTATTACTTTGGGAATCCAACAGCTTGTGTACTGCAGTAGACGTTATTTATACTGTAAGCAATGCACAGCTGGGCTTTAATCCTCTTATTTGAACATTATTCTCTGAGCTTGTTTAAACTGATGCAGCTTTACTGAAGTGTGCAGCCATATGACTGCAATGACTAGGAGTGTTCAAGTCTCTAATATGCCGTCAAGTCCTGTATTTTTTTGACTGCTCTGACCTGCCAAGGCATAAATCATGCCCTCCCTGGAACAATGTTAAGCTAGGCGGCATACAAAACCACCGGCTATTTAATGATGTAATAGTGATACAACAATGTCTGGACCTTGGAACATCGTTCAAACTTGATAAACTTTAGTTTCATATAACTTTCCTTACCGGGGTTACAGTCACTGAATTTACTGATGCAATACAGGTAAAGAGCTTTGTGTGATCTGGGGCATAATTGAGTGGTGGATAAGAAGGATACTACCAATATAAGAAAAGCACAAAAGGCAAAAATAATATTTGGAAAGACTTTCATTTATAAGTTATGATATTACATGAAGAGTTTTCTGTGAAGAAGAGAAAGAAAGGCACATATCTATGGCAGAACAGGGCTTTGTCATTTTGTTCCTTCATAATTTTGTTTGTGCTGCTGGAGAGTAGATTATACTGTATTATCAACCTTAACTGCAAAGTGTTTTGCCTTAGTATGGTATGTGCTGTTTTTTGTTTGCTTGTTTTTTTTTTGTTTTTTTGTTTTCTTTTTGTGAACAGTTTGCCTAGTTTTCTGCCTAGTTTTCTTTTTCTATCACAATAAGCACGCACTTACAGAAATGATCCCTCAGGAGACAATTCGCTGTCTCATCAGGAGCATGCCCAGGTATGGAAGGGAGATCTTACAGGCACGTGGAGGCCACACATAACACTGAGCCTTTTTTTTAACTTATTTGAGGACATAACTTAAAAGTTGGATCATCCTTTAGTGTGTTTTTCCACTTTAATTTTGTGTGTGATTCCAAATCCAGGCCTCAATCTGTCAATGAATTTGAATTCCATTGATTATTTTTGTGTGATCTTCCTGTCAGCACATTAAACTTTGTACAGAACAAAGTATTCAATGAGAATATTTCATTCATTCAGATCTAGGATGTGTTATTTGAGGGTTCCCTTTTTTTGAGCAATGTATTTCTCACCTGGCTTTGCACACAGACATACCACCTAGCAGAAACCTGAGAAGAAGAAAAAGCACTACTGGCAAGATCAAGGTGGTTGGAGAAAATGAGCCTTCCATTATTTATGTTTCCCTCGCTAACTTTATGATGCTGTTAGATGGTGATGCTGTTGTCTTCCGTATCCATTTAATACCTGCAATGCATTGCTGCATTTTAATGGATATGTCAAAGAGGATGTTTACTTCTGGTGTTATAGCAAAAAGCCTGTATCTTTGGCTCAGTGGAACAAAGGAATAGATTATGTTCAGCATAAAAGGAGTGCTTTTAATAGGTTTGTCTGCCCACATGAATTCAACAATTTTGGAGTTAATTGTTACCCACTAAGCAGTTTTAGAAGTATTGCTGGGTTTGTTAGTTCTGTATTTCTGGAGAAGTAATGGATACAGTTTAAATTCCTAATAGTTATATCTAAAATCTCTTACTATTATCCTGTAGCTGTAGCAACTATCTACCAAGCTACTTACTTTACTGTTTTTGACTTTTTTTGATTACTCAGGACAAAGCAGCATCCATTTTACAAGGACACATACTAACATCATTAATACATTTCACATAAATATTGACTTTGATTTATTTTTATTTTTTAAGTCAAAGTTTTTTCTTCCTACTTTTTATTGATATAAAAGTGACTATCTTGAACAAAATATTATATTTTGTTGGACTTTTTTTCCCATGAGAAAGTCAACAAAATAAACACCCATGAACCCAAAACCAATGTATTTCATTGTATGGCTATTAAAAACCTGGCTTCCTTATTTCTGGAACCTCCATATGTTTTTGAATGTTTTACATCATTCATTTCTAAATCTTCTACTTTATATTTTATTATGAAGGCATATTCTCATATTTTGGAATTCAACACGAAATACAATTGAAAAGTTTTTTTAAACAAGCACTTAAGTTGTAAACAATACCTTGTATGGTTGATAACACAGATATTCATATATGTTAACTATATTTCGAGGAGTAAGATACTCCTAAATATTCTCAAGAAATTTAAATTTTCCATGAGTAAAAAACAAATCATTACATTATGTTTTAAGGCCATTGTAGACAATAGCAATAAAAAAAAGTTTAACTCAAAAAAAATGAAACAGTTACTGATGGTTTGTAGAGTGATATTTGTGGAATTTGCTTGCTTTGTTTGCTCTTGCTGGTCCACTGTGTTTTTCTAAGCATAAATTGAAAGAGTCATCTACCAGGAAATTTTTGGGCAGCTAATACATCCATCTGCGGATTAATGGAGACGTTGATTTCATTTTCTAACAGGATTTGGAACATTCCTGCAATGCCAACAGTGCAGATACCAGGTTCAATGACCCCAGTTTAATAGTGGCTAATTGGCCATCAAACTGACCTGAACTAAACCCCCACAAAGAATGCGTTGGGTATTATCAAGATAAAGATGACAACAATCAGAAGAGTTAAAAGCTACCATGAAACCAGCCTGGGCTTCTTTAATCTACAAGCAGTACCACAGGCTGATTATCTTTACGCTACACTGCACTAATGCAGTATTTCATGCAAAAGGGGACCTGAGCAACTATTGCGTGGATGTACTGTGCAGTAAATAAATAAGCGTTTTCACTGTTTTAACATTTCTGTACTTATATAACCTTATATATATATGTATTATTGATCAAATAAATTATTTTTATTTTTTTAAAGCCACATTTAATTTGCTGCAAGCCATTACAGACAAAACAGCTGTGCAGTAATACATAGTCCCATTTATTATGATTTTATATTAACAGCTTGTTAACTGCTATGCCCTTACATATGTAGCACTGGTGGCAAGCTGGTAAAAATCGTGGATTTATTATTTTATTTTTATTTTTCAAACCATCTGCTACATATTTTATGACATTTATGAATATATTACACACTGACTCCTTGCTCAAATGCCAATATGTGATATTTAAATTGACTTATAGTGGTATAAAGCCCTAAACAAAATCCTACAGGTTATTTAGGTAACATGCTAAAATTGTAGAGTTAGACAACACCAACGTTTGAAAATGTTACTCCTCTATGCTTCAGCGCAAACATCAACATAAAAGGTTTCTTAATGTACTCTGTGTGAAAGATGCCTATAGGTATAGATTTTTAATTTTTCTGGTTTTGAACATTAGGCACAAGTCATCTGAAGTACAATTTATATGGTATGCAATAAATGTGCATAACTTTCCTCCAGTGTAGTTTTACCCATGCTCTGTGTTAATTCTGCTGATGACAGGTCACAAAGCTTTAGAGGTGCTAAAATGTAAGCAAGGCCACATTTTCTAATTGGCACAGTATAAGAGTATATTATCTCTCTTACGGTCGCTTCCTATTACACTTAAGCGTCGCAGGTCCAATGATATAAAATGCCATACAAAGATTTAATAGACCTACAATAGGTAATATCAGCGGGCAATGATATTCTCTTGTTTGTTTGCATCCACATTGATTGTAGATGTTGTTAAGGTGTCACTTGGGAATCTATGCGTAAAATTAAACTCTGTATGAATCAAACTGCAACCCACAGGTTTCTGCTGTAATTGGCTGCTTACATTTTAATGGAAAAGGAAAACAGAATTTATTTCATTTACTACATTAGTGTCAGTGTCAGTAGAGTCTAATTGATGTGTTTTCTATAAGATCTTATTAAATCATTGGATTTATGGTTTTAAGGAGTTTAAAGACCTTGGGATGTAATAAATCTCTTGCCCAAAGTAAATCTGATCCAATGATGAATGCTGAGAGGTGTTATTCTTAAGCACCTTGGCACCATAAATATTTCCTCAGCTGCTTTTGCCAGCAGCCATAAGTTAAACATTATATGCTGTGGTTTTACTCCTTTTTGGCTTTCTTTAATAAACTGAACCTCCATACACAGAACTGTAGGGACTCTTAATTGCCCCTGGAAGCTAGGTAGTTTGTGTTTTATAGTGGGCTTATTAGAAATTTAGGGACAGAATACAAAAACATTTAAACAAAGATTAACATGTCCTGATGTCTTGATTCCAAGTGAAAATTGACATAAGTTTTTTTACCCTGAAGGATTTTTTTTCAGCTCTGGATATGGTTGTTTTGAAACAGCCCAAATAACTCAGCCACAATAAAACTATCATTGTTTCTTCAACAGCCCAAGGGTGAATGCTGGCCTTTTCAAAATTGTGTTATGTCAAGGATTGTTTACTACTTTAAGCTGTCTTCATCCCTTCCATCTTATTCCAGACCTCAATGCAGGTCCTTTTTTTTCTGGGGAGCTCTGCGTTTACCTCATTGGAGATGGGCTGTTGCAAACAAATAAATAGCTCTACATGCAGAGGAGTGTATGAGAAAACCCTCCTACATAATGTTGTTACACCATGCATGAAGTAGGACTTCAATTGGACTCCCTGGAAGTGTGGAACTCAGTATCCCACACTTGTCTCAGATCAGAATTCAGGAATTTTCCCAAGTGAATATCTGCGGTACATTAAGATTGCTCTAAAAAAATTTATTCTCAGTGAACATGTATTGTCTTTTTAAGTATGGTCTTCTCTATCGTCAAAATGAAATCCAAGTCCCATAGCGGATTTGATACGATCAAAATATCAGTTCACAATCTTTTACTTTTGTGGATTCGTCAGACAAAAGAAGGGAGTTGGTATGTCGAGCTACAGCTTATTTTTTCCTTAGAGCTGTGCGTTATCAAGCAGAGGGACAGCAGCTGCAGTGAAATCCCCAGGTACATCCTGCGCTACAATACCTCTCCATGGTATCTCAGTGGGAACAGGTTTAGTAGACAAGACAAGTTCACCCCTGCTGTGTTTGGAAATGCAGAGAGATACAGACAGATATGTAATATGTGCAAGCAGACACTCTGTTATACAGTCATACACAGACAGAAATTCAAACTGAATTTTTTATGAGCGTGAAGCTGAGTTATAATACAGTGCAGGTACAGCCTTTTCACAGATGACTTACTCTCATTACAGACAGAGGTGAGATCAGCAGCCTAACGTAACTCAATTAAAATGTAATCTACAGCACACTTACTTCTTCTGAATCTCATTTGTGGGATATTCCTTTTTTACTGCAACCTCTTTGGTCTTATCACAGTACAGAGGAATTACTGGAAAAACAGAATGATAAACAATGGTTCAATCATAAAGTTGTTGCTTTCTGATTGCCCATGTATTATCCACTGATAATAACAACAATATCATACAGTATAAACATACAATAAAGTGTTTTACAAATCAACAACTTTTTATACCTGTATGACACTTGAGAATGAGTAAAGTCTTTTAAATTATTATTATATTTTTCAACTAAGTTTGGAACTCCCATAACACTTGTGGTTAAGAAAGTTTCTATGTTGATTAAGAAGTAAATCTTGTTTCTAGTTTTCTAAATGTGAGCATCGCTGACATTTGCTACTATGTAGCCATCTTACTTTTTTTTTTCTTTCAATTTAAACGTTTCTGTTCACATATTCAAACATCTGTCATAGAAAACCTGACTGAATACAAAGTGCTGTTTTCAAACTAGGTTTTGATTTTTGTACGGAAAATCAATCATAAAAAACTATTTAGCTCTATGTGAAAAAGCCTTTGCTCATTATTTTTTATAACTGCTTTTCTACCTTTGAGTAACCACACCCAAGAAGCATTTGCCATAACTGGGAAAAAGTAAATTCAAGTGGATTTTAGTTTTTCTTTGCCTAAATTAAGGGAAAGTAATAAAACAACTAACAAACATGTCATTGACTATTTATAAAACTGACCAACTTCAAACATTTCCATATGGTGTTATCACATTCAGCTTAAAATTATGTATGTTTTTTCTTAATCTAATTTAGTAAATAAAAATAGTAATTAAAAAAAATCTAACTAATGGAGACTGCACAACCAAAATTATTTTGGGACATACATGCTCCAGTGCAGCAAGTAACAATGAAAAAATACACTTGATGTTGGTTTATTTGTAAAAGTAAATGGATGACTAATCTAGAAGCTAATTCCTTCTAAAGTGTTGACTGAAAACTATCAAAACTGTATTCAAGCATGAAAAACATAATTCCTTACAAAGGTTTCTCCATGAAGTAAGATAAAATATTTACTAATTACAAATGGAATGATGAATTGCATTGGAACAGTCCATCATTCATTCATTAATCTTTTACTATTTTTATGGCCAGGGTACAAATTTAGTGTTGAAATAGCAAAAATGTGATTACTTGTATTAAAGCAGTATATTATAAAACACAACTGAGATTTTGATAAGCACTGAGTGTTGGGAGCTATGAGGGGGTGTGAATGCGTCGCCGTAAGAAATATAGACTCAAAACCACATTGTGTAGGTGGAACCCACGCAGCTCAGCTAGGCCTAGGTAACACTGCTTTAACTACAAGTATGAGGTTAGGGCCTGCTTGTCTGAAATCTCCATAGAAGGGACTGATCAAAGACGTGGGGCCGCAGTGCAGCTTATGCTTTCAGAGGCGGCAGAATGCATTTATGCATGTAAAATAAAGGAAAGGCAGGACACACCTGCTCCCTTGACTTTTATTGAGCGCATTGTGTGTCCATCGGCTTTTCCACCTGTTTGAGAGTCACCACAATAAGAGCCTTCTTTGATACTAAAGCATTTAGTTGGTAAAACAACAAAAGCACTTTACAGACACTATTATTGTACTAACGAAAGCAGTGTTAATACCTTACTGCAGTGTATGTGATGCTCCAGTTAAAATTTAACGCACAGAGCTGGAGGCTCTTGCTTGAGAGTGGGGGAAAAGTCAGAATGTATAGGGATAGTTTATGTATACAGAGTGGTGACAACTCATTGCACTGGTGTATTGACAGTGTAGAAATGAAGAGAAACTCATCTAAAACTCAAACTAAACCAAGAGGTTACCAAGAAACTGTACAAATGTGGATAAACATCCTTCCAACATACCATACTAATTTCAAAATGACTGAAATAATGTCAATCAGCTATGAACTAAAACTTGGTTGCACGTCATAATTAAACTGGTTTGACCTGTTCTGCAAGATATAAGTATCTGTCATTTTATTGCATTAGGGATTGGAGTTTTGGATGTAGAATTGTGTTTGTAAAAAATATGTCTTAACATCTTAGTATTTTTTTCAAACAAATACTTATCTTCTTGGGTATTGCAGCACTAGGATGGACATTTCTTTAAATTGTTGCTGAGCAACACATATTGTTAAAGATGGAGTTATAAAATGGGTTATTAATATGTGATTTGATTCATTTTCCAGAACAGTTGTGTTCTAGTCAGGGTCATCAATGTCTGGCATCAATACTCGCTGCCAGTGGGTGTAATGCAAGATTCAACCACAACATTCTGCGGCTTCATCTAAGGGCCAGCACAGAGGCACAAAGTTATGGAGGCTGTAAGATAATGGGGTCAAGGATCTGCAAAGTGAACAACAGAAACAGCATCGGCCACTGCTTCTGATGACTTTATTTGTGATGTTTGACTCTGACCACCCTCCCAGCTTCCAAGAACACACTGTTTTTATAGCCAATTGGCAACACACCTGCGCTTTAGTGGACCAAGCCAATATTTAAACAGGTAAAAACAAAAATCTAAACAGAGAAACAAGAATCTATCTATCTCACTATTAATCTAATTTACAAACGCGTCTACATAATGAAATGGTCTGAAAAATAAACCATGTAATAGAAGATAACTCAAAACTTTACTTCAGAGAAAAACAAAGCCATACTCCAAAGAAAACCCTCTAATTGGTCGAACCCAGCAAGGTAATTAATGAAATCATCCAGCCATTTAAGGAGGAAATACTGCGCTGGCCCCTCCCATATTCCCGCCCTGCAGATCTACAAGGGACAAACAATCGTGAGTAAAAACGAAACAAAAAAAAATGTATTTCGAAACAAATAAACAAGTTCAACCAATAGTCCAGACTAAGTAGCTTTAACCATAAACATATAAATACCTGGGAACTGCAATATAATGATAACACAAACAAACCCGAGATAGTAAATGAAGCATATTTGCAAACTAATGTTTAAATTTAAGCATCCTGACCAGCTAACAGAAAGTAAATTAATCAGAAATAAGAATAAGGGACAAGTGGTGAACCCAAACTGAACCACTGTGTCACAGAGGCTTTTTAAAACTAGTAATTAACAACTGTCATGACAAAAATGTTAAAAACTTTAGGGGAAGCAAAATAAATTGGGTAAACCCACAGAACCTACAGGAGAACTTTGAAAATTCAGAGACAGCCTTGCAGCTTTGAGGTTGTTGTATCTTGTGAATTTAAAAAAAGAAAAAAGACAGGATGAATTAAAGTAGGTAAGGTATTAAGTCAAAACAACTTTTTAGAGCTTTATATTAGGGTAGGATCTTCATTAAGAGACCAATTTTAAGGTGTCAGGTTTGTCTATGATGCTAAGTCAAAGTCCTGTACGTTGTTTTTCATATATAAATACTTTTAATAACAACTGAAGTGAACATGGTTACTTAAATGTGCAGCAAAATGGTAGCACATTTAAGTCTATGTTAAAGAAACAATAACTTCCCAAACAAAGCCAGTTCCTTGCTTTAAAAATCTGACTGAAAGGGTAATTCTAATTATCCAGCAGTGGGTTCATCGGATTATCTTTTACTTTTACTTCCAAAGCATGTTAAAAGGTCTTCTTAAGTACTTTTATCATTCAGCTGAATCTGTTTCTGTCATGCAAAATATATGTATTTTGAGAAGTTTTAGCATAAAACAGAACATGTTTTATTCTAATTGTTGTTCACATATGTAGTGTATATATAGTTAAGATGCATAGTTTCTTATCATGAAGTTAGATCTTTTTGATGTAGGCATTTATGCTGTTGCATAGCAAAGATTTGTATGCCCTATACTTATTTGAACAATTAAAGGTCTGTTCCTAAACTGCCTTATTTAAGGGACCAGATACATTTACATCAAAATGTATTGATTTTTCAAAGTGTACTTAACACAGAATAAAATCCTAGTATCTTGTTAGATGTATTCATTGAAAAGTTTCAGGTTACACAAAATGTTTCATTTATTTTTCCGCCATTTTCACAACAAATCCATCTTTCTTCTACATGCTGAAGATTTTTACTTAGCCAGTTATACTATCATTGTTGTCCATTTTACACATTTCCACCTCTGACATTTCAAACTGAAGACAAGTGACCTTGCAAATGTTTAAGGATTTTTTTGCATTAGAAATTAAACATTCCTGCAGTGGAGCAGAATCCTTCAGATTTACTTTACCGGTCACCGTTTCCTTTGAGAATTGACACCGTTGTTTAATCTTGTATTTTGTTTTCCTATGGTTAAGTTGAAAATTATTAATTGAAATGTAGAAAAAAGAAAACTTTTTTTAAACACACAATTGAAATCAAGCTGACCTTTTCTAACATTTTTGGAAGGTAACAAGATTTCTCTCTTATGTATGAGATTTCTTATGTATCAGCAGTTACTCACATCAAGACCTGATGTTGAATCTATGATGAGGTGACAATCAAATAATAATAATAATGTATACTTTATTGATCCCGTAGGAAATTGTTTTTAGTCTTCACCACACCGAGGCAGGCATTTTTGCAGGCGCCAGGTAGGCAGTAGCGCAAAGGGTCTTGCCTAAGGACCCACACTGGATGCTGTGGTATTTTTGCCATGGGCTGGATTTGAACCCCTGGCAACATACCACTTGAGCTATTCAGCTGCTATATTTAATGTATCTTCAAAAAAGTTTTTATTTTGCAATGTATTTATCCAACGTAAAGGAATATATTGTCACAGGTAGTTGCCTGGCAACAACTTTGCCATTTGCCACAAAATGAGTGCAATCTCCGATTAGTTTAATGCTTAGGCGTTTACCAGAGAGCCACAGTCCTGCATCTTTGGATGTCGTCTTTTTCATTTTGTAAAAGCAAAAATGCAAATAAGGAGGCCTTAACTGGCCTTGGCATTTTAGGCTTTTCATATAAATGGAGATGCACAAGAGAATAAATTACTTTTGCTGCAGTGCCACTATTACTTTAAGCATTGTTCTGTCTTCTTGGTATTCTACCCCCCTTTTTTTTTTTATACATCTCCCTCAGATTTAAATTTGTAACCATAGCAAAGAAGAAAGGACAATCAAACATTCAAAGGGAAACTACAGTCATGCACATCTTTATTCAGATTCAGGTCATTTTATCTGTAATTTAAGGCTTATACCACATAACACTGTAAGAGTATACATATAAATGCTTTAAATCATACAAAAAAGTAACTACCCACAAAGTGATGTTCGGTTGTAAGACATACAGGAGATGACTCACAGAAACAAGTGTTAAATTTTATTTTTAAGTTAATATGATCCCACGCTACTCTTCAATTCCTAGAATACTGACGGGCAACTCATGGATCAATTTAAAGTCCTAAAATAAGTTACAGGTCCTTAGTAATTTCTTTGTACAGGAATAAATACCTTAATTGAATCTAATATTAGTGCTTTATCAGAAAATTGTCAAAGTATTTATAGAAAACCAAATTAATCCAAACTTCTTAAGGAACCAGATGCCTTTTTCTTCATTGATTTTGTGGCATAAATTGCACAATGCTTTTAAGGGAAAGCTATGTGATTTTTACCACATGCGGTTACAGTTTATGATTAAATTAAATAAATCAGTCAACTTTAATGCCACTCTTTGACTACTCCCATAACAATAAACAAACAGAACACAAATCTAATAAAGAACAACTAAACACAAGATATAGACAATAGGATGGTTAGGAATGGACTGAACTGAAGTGGGAGAGAAACAAGGGTGATCAAAATCAAACAAAAAATATCTAAGACTAACTCACCCGCTGATGGTTGTCAGAAAGGCATGAAGTGCTTACATATTTTAATTTATGTCTGAGTGTGACTTAAAAATTCAGCCTATAGTGAGTCACCTGGTTGCATAATGTGTGAAACGGTAAAATGGACCATATAAAGGCACTCTAAGCCCCTGTAATGGAATCGACAACATGTTAAGGGTCTACCCATGCCTCTGGCAAAATGACTACTAAACAAAGCCCCCCATAACCCTGCAAGGATAAACGAGGATGGAAGATGAATTGATGAATGGATATCCTAGTCGAACAACAGAATGTTTATTTGGCAGCTGTGGCTTATTATTACTGATGTGGGTTTCATTCTAGCTTTCCTTCACTGCTTTGATGTATCCTTAGGCAATGCTTTTTGCTGAATTCCTGGTAAGGACGTATTCACTCCTTCAGATACTGTTTAAGGAGCTATGACACTGATCAAATTAGGAACATTAAAATAGTAAAAACTACGTTTCAACTAAAATACTGTAGGGTTAGATCTGTACATGTAAATTTTTTTACAGTGTTAGTTTTCAAGAGTAAGCAACATTAAGCATGATGAAGTGATTAGCTTAATAAAATGTAATGGATAGGGTTGAGAAAAAGTGAAATATGAAGAGTGAAACTTCAGTATAAAAGGCTAAAGGTCTGTTATTTTTTGGCATATTTCCCATCATAACTGCACATAAGAAAATTACCTATGTAGTCAATAAAAGGTTTAAGACATCACTATTGAGAGCACTCTGTTCATCTATTTCCTCTAACCACATTGAAAGGTTTTAATTTTACCTTACCCATTCCTCTTTTTAACGGGCTCTAATTTCACACAAAGGAAAATGTCACCCACATGTTAAAGATTTTATTTAATTTTTTTGTATTAATAATTTTAGACATTTGAAATTAAATTATGCACTTATTAAATTTGACATTATACCTGAAAATAGAATCTTGTCATTTTTTGTTCAGTAAGGTGACATTTCCTATATTTCAGGGAAAGACAAACTTTAAATCCCTCTTTTAGTGGGATGTCGCTTATATTTCACTTAGACAATATTTGTAAGGCAGTTTAAGAGTTAAAAATTGATCTCCAAGGTAAATACCAAAATTCTAAATGCTGAATTTGTTAGGCAAATCCCAATGCTCAGTAATCAGGTATGTTTTAACAGATTTATACCTGTTAATTGGTTTTATCCTTCACTGCTTCCTTAGGTGTGAAGACAGTTCCAGAATGGTAGAAACGGCTCACTGATCTGTTTAATGTCAGCTAAAATGCACCAAGCATTTTACTGCATGAGATTGACTATCACAAGCCCTCCTTGACTTCCAGGTTCTGTGACTTAAATTAGTTTTGATGCTTATCGTTACACTCTGGTGTCGTTTAGCGTGTATTTTTTAAATTCTTTTTATCTTGATTAGTAAGGCTGCACGATTGCCACTTTGATTGATGTAGCAGTAAAAACTTTCATTCCATGAATGAATGGGTTGTGTCTTCTTTGGCAAAGTGACAAAAAAATTCCCTTTTATTTTAGATTTTTTTTTTCTGGCTCCTTCCATGACTGTCACTTTGATACTGAGGACACTTGAAGCACACTAAGTTTTCTATATATTCGATGGCATTTTATTTTCAGTTTCGTAGACAAAAGTCGGTTTGCAAATCGCTATTTGCTATCAAAAACAAAATCACTGTATTTTTTTTCTCAGTGATGTTGCTGCCTAATTTTCATAGCTTTTTTTTTAGCAAGTACGTTTTACAAAAAGATCACAAAGATCTTAAATGGCAATTCTGCAAGAACGGGAACTGTGCAAGACTCATTTCATGAAAAACCAGTCAGTTTATTAGTGATTTTCCATTTTAATTCCCCTTTAAGCTCATGAGCATGTAAAAAATGAGAAACTATTTTAGTCTGCATGTAATGGATCAAGTTATCTTTAAGTATACATTGTATTTTTGGAATATTTAATGCCTTTGTGTATCCTTGTCAGACAAGATTAAGTCAGGGTTACTGTGGGTAGATGTGATGCTCTCTGTCATGGTGTATAGAAAGTTTCTTATATAATTTACATTAAGAATAGAAATAAAGATAAGTAATGTTTCAAAGGTAAAACTGTTCTATGTACTTATATTTTATTTTTTCATAAATTTTTTTAATTTAAACTTTGTTTAACCATAAAGAACAATTTATTTTTAACTATTGAGGAAAAGGCCTTTTAGGAGAAAACAGTGTATAAGCATCATGACATGCTATAAGTGATGACAAATTTAAAAAACAGCGTAGAACTACTGCAAACCTAGCTGTCACTTAATGTTTTAGTGCATGTTTTGTAACATTTGGACATGCATAGGATTCTTTTGCATTTCAATACAACTCCCACGGCCAAAACAGAGAACATAACATTTATCTTTGTATTTTCCTGGACGGTACCATAAGTTCGAGTTTTTAGTTTAACTAGTGGTATTAAAAAAGAGAATAAATCAAAATACTGTTTGTTTGTTTTTTATTAATAAGGTGGCAGAATTCTTCAGAATAAGTATCCTATCAGGATGTAAAGACTCATCAGAACTGATCAGCCACACTGGCAAAATTTCCAGACAGCAGGTATTAATCATTTTAGGGTATTAAACAATAGTTTAGTTAGCTTCTAGCTATCATATTAGAAACATAGGTTGCCCTTTGATTCCTTGACCGTATGATTAAAGCAAGCAAAACAACTATTTAAGTACAGTAAATGCACTGTCTATGAGTTTTCTTCCACAAGCTATCAGCTTTTGTACAAGTAGGCTTTAGGCAGCGGATACTATCGTTTACCCATTGTGAGGGATTTAAGACAGGTACTGATCTCTTTTTAACAGGGCAGATACTGTGACAGAAAAAATTAAGTTGTGGATCCATTTGCACATGTTAGAGTTTAAGTTGGATAAATAGATGATTTATTGTAAGTTTGGATGATGAATACAGATACCGGGAAAACAACAGAGCACTGAGAGCGAGTAATGGCGAGGCGTGGTGAGGTGCACGAGACAGGAACCGGCAGGCAGGAAATGACGAGGAACAAAAGGAACTCGGAAGAAGGATGAGGAGAACAACGAAGGGATGGACACGAAGCAGGGAGGAACTTAATGGGAGAATCCAGCGGTGAGTGTAGAGAAAAGCAGGGCTTAAATGCTAGGAGGGTGAAACGTGGAACAAAGGGAATGATTATATTACGGAGTGATTACAGGTGTGCATGATTTAAGGGAAAAATAGGCTGAGGAAGAGAGAGAGCAGGGGGAACTGCAGAACACAAGAAGGAAGAATAACATAAAACAAAAACATCTAGGAAGACTCAACAGAATAGGAAATAACATAAGGGAAACAATACCTAAATCACAGCAAAGTAAAATATACAACTACAGCAAACTAAACAGACCAAAACAACACAGACCATGAAAGCTACATGGAAATGGTTGGGAAAGGTTTAGTAGAATTAGTTAGATAATTTTCATCACTAAAAGGAGATGAGACAAAAAACTATAGTCACTAGAAAAATAATTTAAAAAGAGAGAGTAACCTCAAACTTTAACATCACACAACAAATAATGAGAACAGATAAAATCATTGTTCAAGCCTTAAGTAAAAAAACAGGTAAATTATTTGTCCATCTGAGTTAATATGTCCTGATACATCTTGAATGAAGTTAAAAAAGTACATCATACTGATGTTCTTACCAAAGGAAAACATGAAAGCTTTTCGCATGATAAAACAGGGAATTGTTCAACCAGTGTGAAATGTTCACGACTAACTGGGTTATTTATGAGCTAAAAGATTAAAATACTTTATTTTGATAATTTTCTCGCTGTTCCAATGTCTCTCATAGAAAAATAACTCTTTATGAACTTTGCTGTCAAATATGGTTCATCACTATCATAAATAATGCTCTAAAGGAATCATACGTGCATCCTTGAATTATATATTTAAATATCAATCAAGGTAAATTTGGAAACGGTGAGTTTTAAATCTTGGAAATTATAATTTTCATAATGGAGCCCCTAACTTGCAATTACTTTTTCTTCATTTTCTCTCTCTCCACTCTGTCCACAAACCCTAAACTCATAGTCGTTACTGTCTAAATGTAGACATGGGTCACATCTGGCAGGATTCACTCTCTTGAATATAACTCAAAAGTGTAATTCATTCTTCTGGCACAGCTTAATACTAGCAGGACCTGTAGCTTTTAATTTTGGATTGAACATATCTAGCATAAATGAGCCTGTGACTGACCATCATTTTCCATCATTACCAAAATGTTATTAAGCCAGAAAAAGATTTAAACATGGATTCATATTTTCTCCTGAGAGAAATTACATTACAATGGAAAACAAATGTTATTATTACACTTTTCCCCAGTGCTGTAAATAAATTACCGTCATTTTATAGGTTAAAGCTGTTTCTCAGATACATGAAAAACATTTACTGTAGCTTTACACATCTATTAATAACTATAATGTGTATCATTGTCATATTCAATTTCAATAACTAGATATTACTACATACCCTTTTCTGGAGATTACTGAAAAATAAGTTAAGGGTCTTAAAATTATTTAAACAAACTCAGGTAGATAGTTCAGAGATGGCTCTCTGGGTGAAGTAATAATAATAGCACTGCCAATACACAACCCTGCATGTTCATGCTTTAGGCATGACAAAACCTCACTGATAGACTCAACATTTTTCTCTCCAAACATTCCTGTTCCTCACTCTCACTGGAGATAGTCAGCTAAATGGGACCTGAAAGGGCCAGTCTTGCTAGAAGGGCTTCAGAAAATCAGTAAAGGACAACCCAATGGCTCCTGGTGACCAACTTTATGCTTGTTCTACCTTAAAGTTTTTGCCACAGAAAAAAACGTTAAAAAAGACTACTCTCTGCTACTACCTGAAAACCTGAAGAGAAACTTTACATGTTTTTTGAAAATAACTAAAGCTGGTTTAGTGAGTATTTATGTTTAGCTTGTTTAAATTAAAAAAGGAATCTGTGACAGAGTCAATAAACTATGCATCTGCACATGTTTTCACTGCTTTTTACACTTAAGATCTTATAATTTTTTATACCGAATAATCCAAGTGGTTATTAAAGCTATGCAGATTCAAACACGCCAACCTTAATAAATCCTGTCGGACAACTGGATAAACGACTCGAGCAGAGGTAGAATGTGAGAAGATGATAATATTTATTGTTGGAATGAATTCTGATTGAGGACATGAAACTGAATGAAAATAAATCGGAACGAGATAACAGAATATAACGTGACACAAAAAAACAAGGAGTAAAACTAATAACTACGAGCACGTGCAGGAAGACAAACTGAGGAAATTATGGATGTTCTGAAAGAACCTAAAGAACTGGAGGAACTGGTTGGATAGAGATCAGCACTGAACGCAGCAGGCAGAAGGAAAAAGAATGACAGAGGTGGCTGAAGGACGGCAGAAGGCTTGGGGAAAAACAGCTCGGAGGGAACACAGTTCGGATGGAACACTGGCGAGACTGGGAACTTCAGGGGAAGACGAGACAAGGTAAGGCAGTACATTGATCCAGCGGGGAGTGAATGAAGTAACCAGGCTTATATACTAAGGTGAAGGAGGTGGAGCAGTGGAGGAGATGAAAACATAATAAGAAACAGGTGAAAGTGATAATGATGGACTCAGGCTGAGGGAAAGAGAAAGAGGAGGAGGAGCGTTCATTAAACAAAAGAGAAACAATACTAACACTAAATGATAATAAAAAATATACTAACAACAGAGGTGCTAGATAAACAAGAAGAAACTAATAAAACTAGAAACCATAAAGAGAAAGACACCTAATAACCACAGAACCAAAGAACAACAACAAAACATGTCATGACAAATGCATGTTGACTCTTTAACCATACTTACAGCATATGCTGATATGATCAAAGGGAAATATTACTCCTCAAAAATCTCAATGTATCATGGAAGCATCATAATTGAAAGGTTATTTCTAACTGAATGAGATGAAATGTTTTAAATACCTATGATTTAATACATCACTGGATATGAGGACCCATCTTTCTTACCAAGTTCATTTAATTGATTTATGTTTATTTACCTCTGAAAAATAAAGCACTAGCAATTCCAGCTCTCCACAATTGTAACTTTTGTATGTTAGATTTTCTAAAAGTAAAGCAAGATGTTCAAGACAGTTTAGAAAATTTATTTCATTAGAAAATGAAACCTCAAAAAAATTAGGCACATATTGTATAATCTGTTCAAAAACCTCAGATTTATTTTTGTAAAAATTATGTTATATTCATGCATTTGTAGGAACGGGGTTTCCTTTGCAATACAGAATGCAACTTCTTGAAAACCTGAGCTGATACCAATTACTGATACTAATAAACCTAATAATGTCCTACACCTTAGGCTTAATCGGAATTGAGGACAAAGCTGACATTACATCTGCTTCATTTAAACATTCAACATCATCCCAACCCAAATAAACATTGTTTTAATTATTGGACCACTACAGAGATGTTAAATGACAAACATTGTCAGTACCAGTGCTAATGTTGACATATCATACAGTCTTAATTTGATTGCAATTTTATGTTTATTTATTTAGGCATTAGACCCAAAACCCAAAGTTCCTTAACTGGTTGTTGGTTTTTATTCTTCTTCTAATCATTTAAAGGATTTTGAAATGCGTTGGTTCTAAAAAGGTGCTATACAAACATTACCTTTCCATAACCTGTCTTTTTCTACATCACATACCACATTTGCTCTTCCAAGAGAAGGTGCGAAAAACCTGTTCGTTTGACAGTCAAAATTAAACAACTTTAGGTTTGTTGTGATTAAAGATGACATCAGAGAAAGCATCACCTCTCTATCTTCTGATCCTGCTACTCACATCGAAACAGGATATCATATATCCATCCATCCATTTTCTATACACCCTTGTCCCTGTTGGAGTCAGCTTACAACGGGCGAGAGGCAGTGGTACACCCTGGACAGGTCGCCAGTCCATCACAGGGAAACACAGAGACCTACAAGACAAACAACCACTCACACACACACTCACACCTATGGACAATTTAAGAGTGCCCAATCAGCCTAACAGTCATCATTTTGGACTTTGGGAGGAAGCTGGAGTACCCAGAGAGAACCCACGCATGCACAGGGAGAACATGCAAAACTCCTTGCAGAAAGACCCAAAACCCAAGGTGGAATTGAACCC
Organism: Orestias chungarensis; assembly: GCA_032876305.1. Classification (NCBI taxonomy): domain Eukaryota; kingdom Metazoa; phylum Chordata; class Actinopteri; order Cyprinodontiformes; family Cyprinodontidae; genus Orestias; species Orestias chungarensis. Next base: position 2,183,764 of record JAVLVB010000580.1, on the reverse strand, counting down.
ATGGCAACAGTGCTACTCACTGCTCCACTGTGCAGCCCAACAGGATATCAGCAAGGCCCTAATTATCCCAGATTATTAGATGTTCAGTGTTACATTTGTCAAAAAGGACACAATGACTGAGAACACCAGAACAGGCTACTTAAGTTTGATTGAAAATGTCACAGTGCTCCCAGCCTTGTCAAGGGATTTGACAGTTCCCCACTTTCTTCTCTTTTAAAATTATCCACAAAACTAAAAATCTGTTATCTTGGCAAGAAGACCAACACACTGAGGTTTGTATACAACACTATGGAGCTTTATGTGATTGACAAAACGGAAGCACATTCCTAATTTACTTAAGAGTTCTCTGCTGCCAGTAGAATAATTCTGTTCTGTAAATAGCACTGAGTGTCAGTGCTTCATGTTTTGAGACCTTAATGTGTTCATTACCAACAAATTACAATGATGATTTGAAGGATCTTGATAATTTATTTAACATTTAAATTGTTAATACTTAAGATTTGTTTGTAATATCTAGCTGAAAAGGTTTTGCAATGACTACACATCCTTTCATTAATCATACAGAGGTTTTTCCTAGTCAGTTGGCCTCTCTGTTACTTTATTCTTTTTGAAACAATCTTATCAAACCAGCTACAATTTGTCCTCAATTTGATTTCATAAACCACAAAGTCCGGTTCACTTGTATGGAACCCAATTATAATAACAATTGAAGTAAGAAGAGTCATTTAGGTTTTTGTCCCATTTTGTCTACTAATAGGATCAGTACATGCATTTTAGTGTCTCTGCAAGTTTTGTGTATGTCTTTTTTTTCTTGTAAGCCCCACTTTTTCAAAAAGATAAAAAAAATACTATGCTTTGATAACCCATTGCTTAATATGGCTCCCAAAGATCGAAACAGAAGTGCTGTTGTTGGGTTCGCTTTCTTTCTAAGTTGTCAATAGTGTTTAGGATATGTTTGGTAATGGTTGGTGTTCAGGTAAGGGTCAGAGAAATGAATGAAACATTAATGGAATTCAATGCAAACACATTCATTGGTTGTGTGTGTTTCATAATAGTCATATGAGAACAACTGCCTTATCCCAACTGTCCCACCCCTCATCTTTAGCTTTCCCTTTGGTTTCTGTAACACTAACCTTCTTAGTTTATCTCTCTCCATCCTGTATTGTCTTGAGGCTCACCACCTGCATGCACCACCTTGGATTTCTCTTGGTTCTCTGCTTGCTCTACAAATTGTATTCACTAACACAGCTTTTTATTTTTTTTATTTTACTTATTCCCTCGTCTTCCCTGGTATGATGAGGGAATTCTTAACTTCCCTGAACTCTTTACCTGCTTTGCTTTCTCCCTGCTGGCAGGTCTACCGTGGTCATTTCTAATTAATTGTGATTGATTTACCCAAAATCAGATGCAGACCAAATGTGTAACATCCATGTGTTGTTTAATCATGATGATGTGCTCTAATGCTCTAACAAATGTTAACAAAACGTGTTTAATTCTATGTCAGCTTTAGATCATTCTTAATGTATTCTTTCCTGTGCTACATTGAAGGTTATATGTCTGGGCCGATCTAGCGGTTCTCATGTTTTTCTTGACTTTAGCTGATTTATACTGTAGATGGAAAATTGTATTTACCAAGCACTTTTGGGTAAGAATGACTCAGTCAGGTGTATCTTGCACAAAGGTATGAGAGCTTAGTGAACTGTACGTTCACAACAGGTAAAAATGTCCTCAGGCAGGAAGAAAAGCCGCTTTAAGTATTTCAAAACAAGGCAAGAGGCAACCATAATATAAACATTAAAAGCAGCATTTGTTTGTGTGAGTCTGCTGAATGGTAACTTCTGGGATAAACAGCTTTTAAGCTCCCTAAGAGAAGACTTAGTATCATACATGAACCTTTGAAAATGACACAATTAACTGTTTAAGATGTTCCTCTTTCAAGACATAGCTTTCTTGCTGGTTCTTGACTAAACATCATTATGATAAAAAATTTCAGAATTTTGAGCCTAAAAAGTTCTTCTTCAGCAATAGAAAATTATCTAAAAGTCACGTTTTATAAAATATTTGGGAAAATTCAAGTAAAACAGAGCAAACAGATACATTTTCCAACAGTTACATCCCCAGTTTTCAGCTCACAGCTCTCTGGAGAGTACATTGTTGGTGATAAAGTCAAATTTTGTTTTCCTACCTCTCAAGCTCCACTTCAGGTTCACTAGATAAGAGAAAAACACAATATTTCTTTTTTAGACAGAGAATGAAACAACTTTTTCTGCTTCAAGACCAGGTTTAAATAATAAATATATTATTGTATTTAAGGTTGCTTGCATTCTAAAATGTTTAAAATGGCTAAAAAACATAAATTTTTCGGTTTTCTGTCTTCAAAAATAAAGGATAAATTTGAAACAATCTCTGTTTATTGAGAAATTAAAATTACACAGGTTTGATATTTTTAACTGTGGCAGAGGAGATGCAGTCCAAACTCATTAAATGTTTGGTTTACGGTTAACAGGAAGTTCTAAAGTACTTTAGAAATCCTGAGGAAAAAGTGAATAACATGTCTTTAAAAATTAAAACAATGTTTACAGAATGATGTGTCCTTTTCCTCCAAACTGGTTATTTTGCTGAAGTGCTGCATGTTTCTTGCTTCATGGTTGAATCTCTGGCGTACGTTCAACTTTTAATGCCTTTATTTTAACATGACACATTTAACTTCAACATCATTGAATGATTGGGTTTACACTCAAAGAACTGGATCCTACTGTTTTTTTCTCATTTCTCCTTCACTTGTTTGATGATGCATATGCTGAGTTGAATGCAGTGCTGCACAGAGCAGTGGTGATAATCGCTGTTTACAGCTGAAAACCTTCTTTCTGAATCTCCAGGGTGCTATAATATGTTTGCTGCATAATACCTGTTGCAGTACTGCTGATAAATAACCAACTGAGAGAACCTGATCTGGACTCAGAAACACAAAACCACTATTGGTCAAGACAGTGTTGATACATTGGGTTGGTAATATCAGGAGATCTTTTTGTAGAGATACTGAATGAAGTCCATTTTGTGGGGTAATAGTAGCTCAGGTGGTACGAATGGTATTCTGTAACTGGTAGGTTGCTGGTTCCAACCTCCATTAAATCTTTGGGTGATTCTATAGCTTGGTTGCTTCCTGGTGGTCAGGCCAGGTTGGCTGGTGGTGGTCAGATTGAATTGCAGCCTTTTTATCTATATGAACAGATTATAAAATAATTGTGTGAAGCATTTTGGGGACCTTGCACTTAATAAAGCAGCATCCATATGAAGTGCATTTATCATAAGTAAAAATTTCCACGTGGGCTGGGATTAACTACAAATATTTAGAATTAATTCAGGGATAATTAAACATGAAGTATTTGAGGTGATTTCATTGAGAAATTATGTGACTGGTTGGCTATCAAACCCAATGCAGCTTGTTGTAGAACCAGTTAAGAATTGACCCTAATACTACCATTGGTTTAAAAGGGATGAATGCATGGATAGAAACCCCTACCAGACAGACATTTGTCCAGGACAGCTGAATACGGCTCCACTGACTAAATCTTTGTTTACACTGTATAAAGAATGTTGTGTGTAAACAGACACTGAACATCTTATATCTATTTTGCCTTAAGTAGCTTAAAAGTTTATATCATAGTTAAAAGTACTGTTTGCTCCTAACCAGAAAACCCTGTGCCTTAAAAAATGTAGTGTTAAAAATGTATAAGGTATCACATATTTTGAGGAGTTTCAGTATTGAGTTTGAAATCTGTTTGAAACAGTTGCACTTTATACTGTGTCTAGCTAGAAATCTATTTTTACAGTAATATTCAATAAATTACAAATTATTTAAGATGTTTTTATTTCAGCAACTTAATTCACACATCATAACGAGTAATTACATACAGAGCCTTATTTTCTATACATCCTGGTGTTTGTGTTTGTTTGTTTTTATTCAGCTAAGGAAATCACTACTTTTAAGATTATACTGTTAGATCAATCAATGACAACATTTTTAGTACACAATTGTGCAAAAACAAGAACGTCTCTGCTGAGCACAACCAAGTACATCTGCACATAAGAAAGTAGACTATTTTTCCCTTTAAGTTGTTCATATATTCATATTTAATACATAGAAACATAAAACTATGTCATGTCAGTTAACTAAGCAGGCATATTGACGTAGGAGATGGGTTTAGATCATCTCTTTTCAAAGTACAAATGACCAAAGATAAATATGAAGACATTACCTGAGAAGTTGACAATGCCAGTGTCAAGGTTACATTTTGTGCATTCATGTGCCACAGTTTTTATACAAATACCACACTGCCTTTATATGGTAAAATATTTTTCAGGCAGCTCAAATTTAAAAAAAATACCTCACATTTATATTCCAAGGTCAAAGCGCAAAGCACTGACTAGTAATAAAACATGAAATGACGGTGGGTGGTGATTATTGTTATCTGAGGTGCTTCAGTATGCTTTGCTTTGTGGCAACAGATTTCCAATATGTTTTTGGGTATAAGACAGGTACGTATATCTCCTTGAATGTATGATGGGCCTCTTCCTTTCCTTTCCTTTGCTTTCCTTTCCTTTCATTTCCCGTTTTCTCTTTTCCCATCTATTCTAATCTCTTCTCCTCTCATTCAAGCACCTCTTCTCTGGTGCTGCACTATTCTTTCCCTGCGTCATTGACTACAGAATGCACAGAGCACTAATTAGGCAGAGTAATCTTGTTTCAGCGACGATTAACTACGGCAGTCATAGCACATATCCCTATAAAGTGAATCACTGTGAAAATGATTAACGTTTGCAGAGGAACATAACAGTCTTGCTAAAAAAAAAATTATATACAGAGTCTTCAGATTATCTTGCTGCTTTTAATGACACAGGTTTGCATATAGCTTTGCCTAATTGATAAATTGATCTTATGTAGATAATTGGCCCTATTTAGATCACAGACTTTAGATTTGGCCTACGTGGGTTAAAATGTGTCCAAAAAAGAGTGAGCTTTTCTCTGGCTTATTTGTTTAGAAAAAAAGAAATAATTTTTAGATGTTTTACAGTGTTTTTATGTTCCTACAAATTGTGATTTCTTACTTGTGAGCCTTTGCCAAGGAGTCCAACCACTTATAAATGAAAGATAACAATAAATATAAAATACTAGATTATGTTACCCTTCAAAACAAAGCCAAATATAAATATTTGTTATTTTAGATTTCTTGTTATTTTAGATGTGCAACATTGCACGCCATAGCGTTGTAAGTCATTACACAATAAAAAAACCCAATGAAAACTGTTACACCCACCTCAATCTCTCTTTGTACTGCTAAAGAATCCATCTGCACATTGTACATTAGAAAACTTTGTGTTGCACCGGTTTGAAAATGCCCTTCTACCATTAACAGGATAGCAACACTTTTGTGTCAGAGCTGAGCAGGTGTCTTTTTTTTTATTTTTTATGGTGACTTATTCCTACTTTTCCTGCGACTGTCAACACACACACATATTGTAATTTTCAAAAGGCAGTTTCTATGACAATCAAGCTTCATTAAAATGTATTTATTAAAATGTAATGTAAGTTAACAACTTTTGATCAAAAACAAGATAGGTGCTGACAGTCTTATGAAACCTCAGTGGAAAGTTGCACTGAAGCCCTATTCAAGAGTATCAGTCTTCCTAGAAGTGTGTAGAGGAACACAAATGGGTTATTGTTAATTGAAAGAAACTGAAATGAACGCATAAACAAAACAATGAAATGCATTGTCTTTGTAAATTATGCAACAAAGCCAAATATGTGCTCAGGGTTCTTTTTTATGACTGAAAGATGAAAGACAAAAAAAAAGACAAAAGGGTAATTAAGTTAGATGTAAAGACCAAAGATAACGACTGAAAACTAAAGATCTGAAAATTTGTTCTATTGTCAGTCGAGTCCCTGGATGTTCTTGACATGTTATCAAACACAATTCTACATTTGTTTCTCATGGTTAGAATGGAAATCATATCTAGGTTACAGTGGAGTTCACAGAAAACAAGAAGCCCCGTCAGTTTGCCTTATGTGGATCCTCTTTTTTTCCCACTGTAACAACAGCTTAATTAGAAAGCATAAAAGGCAGCATTGAGACAAGGCACAAAATGTTTTTCAGATGAAAATTAATTTCAAGATATTAAGGATTGTCTATTGTTTTCCTCTAGAGTTGGATGTTAGATATATTTTGTCCATTAGACTTGTTAATATTTTCCTTTTTTTTCTACTTTATATGTTCATTCTTTATTCATTCATCCGTTTTCCAACTGTTGCTCAATTTGTACACCACACGGATATCCACATTCCAATGAATATTTAAAACTGATCTTATATCTGTTTGATTTGTGTTTCTGTTATTTGCAAGCAGCTAACTTTTTCACAACATATAATATTCAGAATCGTTTTATAATGTTTAGTACCAAAAACATGTTTTGATCCTGAAGATTCCTTAATACGTTCTGATGTGATCTAAATGTAAATATGATCAGTTTAAATTTTATTTTTTTGACGTGAGTTTAATCTCATTTAGTTCATCATTTTTATGCCTCCAGGTTTTATTCGTCTATAAATGTTTTATAAAATGTTCTTTTTCCTAAGCAGCTATTTCCATCAAATTAATATTTGTAGTTTGCTATTTATGCATGACCCAAGCCTCCAGCTGCTCAGTAACGTTGATCAGGAAATGAGAGAATTGTTTGATTAAACAGACTTCCATTCAGTGGTTTTGCCTAATACAATGTTGAGCATTTTGTTATAATATGGTCCAAATTAAACGAAAAATAAAATCTGACTTTGTATTTGAATTTCTCTTTTTTTTCTTACTTTAAAAAATGCACACACCGATTGAATCATTTCTGAGTCAGATAGGTTTCGGACAAAGTCAGAACACTTATTTTTAAAACCATTGCTGTTTTTTATCTTCACCTTAATTATCCTCTACAACACTGAAGGTAGAAGCCATTTCTCTCCCCAGCTTAGCACTTCCTCACTAGTGGGCTCAATCTATGATTCTTTGCTACCCAGCCTTCAATGATGGATGGCTTTTATAGTATAATCAAAGATGATGCCTAAACTGAGACACTCCAAAAATTGTCTATTTTCCCAACATGCTTGCAGGGGTTTTTCTACATTTTATGTCAGCTAATTAAGTCTAGCCTACTTATAAGTGTCAGTTTAGTTAACTGATATTTGTTTTTTAAAAATACATTTTATGGTGTGTAAAAACATAACACAAAAAATGCCATTTTTTCTTAACAAGAAATCTTGGCATCATTTATAGTAAAAGTGGAGTAAAAATAATGGGACTGAAATTGTTTAATTCTGCCACAAATTCATTTATATTTAATTACGAACTTTTTTAGTTCATTTGATCCATTCCATTGAAGTTCTGGGCATATGTTTAGTGTTGTTATCCTTTTGGATGTTGAACCTACACCCCAGTCTTTAGACATTTGCAGCCAGGAACTGTTTCCTATTTTCTCATCAACACTTAAAAGTCAAGTTTCTTATTCTGATGAGGAAAATCCCCATAACATGATGCAGCCCCTGTTTTTTTTTTCTGATGTTCACATATCACTGTGATTATTCAGTTCATTTTTTAACACTGTTAAAATTATGTTTGCTTGTTCTCTGATTAGTGTACACTACTGTTTCCATTCATGCCATAACTTTCTCTCTTCTTTAGCCTGTCTGTGTGTCTTCTCTCTCAGCTGTAGTGTGTTATGTATAAATCATAGTCTTACTAATTAAACGTCCCAAAACGTAATCTATATTCTCCTCTTCACTCCTTGGTGGATTTTTTTTTTTTCCTGGTAAGCGCTGGTTCCCTGTCCATACTATTCTACTTGTTTGTAGTCATTTCCTAGTTATTCTTAATCCTACCATTTTCATTCAACACCATCTGTGTCTTTTGTTAAGTCTGTTGTCAGATGCTGAATTGAATAGTGCACAGTGAGGCTTTCAAAGTTTAGGATGCTATTTTCTGCTATGTTCATTGGTGTTAACTGTTGCATTTGTGCTCACAGTATCTTACCACCAGGTGGACTCTATTTACAGATTATACATTTATATATTAGCATATTGTGTGCTCTGCAGACACACTATGCTAGTGAGGATACACTTCACTGGTTGCAAACCCATATTAGGTCTGTACTGATTAATTGCATTAATTACGCAGCGGTCTCAAGCAGTTTATGGTTAACATCCGTAAACTAAACTTTTGCCTTTAAATCTCTGACGGGGTATAAAAAACTCTCCTCACCTGGACTGAGCTCTTCCATCTGCAACTGGGTCCTGGACTTCCTGACCAACAGGCCGCAGTCTGTGAGGATTCACAACATCTCCTCCCCCACCATCACCCTCAGCAATGGCTCCCCTCAGGGCTGTGTGCTGAGCCCCCTCCTGTTCACACTGCTAACATATGACTGCTCGCCTATCCATTCAGGCTGTCATATTGTGAAGTTTGCAGACGACACAGCAGTGGTTGGATGCATCACAAACCGTGATGAGTCCAGCTACAGGCAGGAGGTGGAACACCTGGAGGGTTGGTGCAGAGAGAACAACCTCTGCATTAATGAAAAGAAAACCAAGGAGATGATTGTGGACTTCAGAAGGGGCAAGCATGCCCACCTCCCCCTGCACATGGTAGGATCTGCGGTGGAAGTGATCAACAGCTACAGGTATTTGGGTGTACACCTGAGTAACAACCTCACCAGGAGCAACAACACTTCCATTCTGGTCAGGAAGGCGCACCAGCGGCTCTACTTCCTAAGGAGGTTGAGAAGAGCTGGACTCGGGAGCTCAGTCCTCACCTCCTTCTACAGATGTGTGGTGGAGAGGGTCTTGTGCTCCAGCATCAACGTGTGGCATGGAAGCTGCTCTGCTGCAGACAGGAAAGCTCTGCAGAGGGTGGTGAAGATCGCAGAGAGGATTGTTGGAGTCAGCCTCCCCAGCACCACAGACATCTACACCTCCAGATGCAGGAAAAGGGCCACCTGCATCAGGAAGGATCCCACCCACCAAACACACTCACTTTTTGTTCCGCTCCCCTCAGGCAGGAGGCTGCGGAGCATCAAGTGTAGAACAACCCGTCTGAGAAACTACTTCTTTCCTTTAGCTGTGAGACTCTTGAACTCCTCCTGAACAAACAACTGCACGGACAATACATAATTAAACACCTTACTATACCCGCACTGAGACACTTTACTACCGTATATTCTGTATATTTTCTGAATATTCTGTGTTCTATTCTATTTATTTTATTTACTTTACTTCTATTTTATTTATTTTAATTTTTTAACTTTATTTTATCTATTTTAATATTAGCTCTTGGGTGGAACTGGACCGTGAGAATGTAATTTCGTTCCACCTCATGTACCACATGTGTTGAAATGACAATGAAGTATCCTTGAATCCTTGAATCCTTGAATCAGTGATGCATTGGTGCTAATTTTCCTGGGAGACATTGCTGAGGTAGTATCTTTCCAAACAGAACAATTTTCAGCTGCAGCTATAGGGTAAGAGTTATTTATTTAATTTTAAAGGTACAGTTTTAATGAAAAGCAAATACGTGCTGCCTCATATCTGCATGTATTACGTTTTCTGAAATGTAAATCTACTTTTAAAATATTATTAAAATGAAAACCAAAATTCTTCCTGTAGTAATTATAATAATTTCCTCTTTTCATCCAATAGTTGTCACATATTTTTAAGTTTGTTAATGACTGCCTCTTTACTAATTAAAACAATAAAATAGAAATTATGAACCAAATAAAAGATTGATTATGTAGAATTTGGAATATTCTCTATATATATGGAACATATTGTAAATATATCTTTCACTGATAATACCTCTGATCAAACTTAAATTATTCTATCTATAGTAGCTAATCCAGAAAAATAACATAACTTCACAGGATAAAGGTTTGAGAGTTAGTGAAATGGTGGAAATTATCTTTAAAAATTAATAAAATACAAAATCACATGTGTGAATGCTAGAACTGCTGCTTGCGGGGGAAAAACGAGCACTGCTGTAGCCAGTAGATGATCTGGTTTGAGCAGGCTGCCTTGTGAGGCATCTGACATCAGTGGGTATAATTTTGATGTATATGCCCTGGAAAAGTGGGGGAGTAAGAGCAGTGTGTCCTTTCTGTCGACGCCTTTACTACACAAAGAAAACAACCCCGAAAACCCATAGAAATGCCTATAATTGTAGTATTAAAGGGAACACTGGCTTATACCTCATTAGGAGAAGAGCACAGAAAGCCTTAGGGCTTGTCACCACATGCGAGAGACAGAAAGCGCAACAGAGAGGTTGAGATTGGCAGCGAGAGTGAAAGAGAAATTGACTACTTGCTTGCAATGGGGATTAAAGCACATTTGGCAAAAACATACAAAACAAGTCACCATATGCTACGTAAATAAGCCGATTTATGAGTGCTATATTTAGTAGTTCAGTTACGCTAATGATGTCTACGTTTATCTGGTTGAAAAGATGTACCGGAATACCTGAGCTGTATTGGTTTTGTGTAGACCATTTGATGATTAACACTAAGTTGATTAGACTTTCTACGTACTTATTATACACACTCCAAAGTTCCATGTTTAATTGTGCAGGAGTAATTCAATATGTTGAGTATAATTTATCTAGCTTTTAGATGTAGAGATATTTACCACATTAATTTTCCCGTTTTGAGTAAAAGTCAGATTGGCATCAAAGTACTTCTAACCCAGTACTTCTCATCACACTGCTTTAAAAAAGCTTGAATAGACTCCTAAAAATGTACCCAGCAGCATTATTTTTTCATTTGAGTTCAAATTTAGATGTAAAGTTTAAGACTTTTCATAACCTGTCATGAACTATGGTGAATCGTGTTGGCTCTTAAAACATTGTTGAGGTTAGCTTTGTAATGCATTAGCTACTCCCTAAGGTGAATTCCGTTCTAGTTATAAATCTTAACGGCTGAGGAGTAAGGAAACTTTAATTCACTACAAATACGGAATTGAATCAACTGGCTTCTCTTTTGATCAAAAAGCTGTGTTTTTTCCGACTGATTTCCAACTAAATGTGGGCTTCAGCAAAGCAATGTCAACTGCAAGACAGACAAGATAAGACAAACCCTTTTGACAGCTGTAAGCTCTGACTTGAGCCTCGGTTATCCCAAAACATTCCTGCCTAATATTATTTCCGTCACATGGCTTTCCTATCCTTTCAATCTTAAGCATCAATGACTTTATTTTGCTTCGTTTTAGTTTTTCTACACCCCATTAAGTTTTGTGCACTGCATTGGTTCTAAAACTGCACACTAGAACACCTGGGCAACACACTCACCTGGCCATTTGACCTGTACATCTGTTTAACTAGAGCGACAAGCTGTTGTGATTTAGAGGGACATTGATTTCAAAATCAAGTTTGTTTCCCTCCAGTGCCTCTTTGCCAACTGGGAGCTCAGACTGTCTAAGTCTGCCAAGGAAAAGCTTTTCGGGCCGAGTTGCCGGTTGGTGCCTGGCTTACATTTCTGCCCCTCTGACTGCATCTCCTGTTTCTGTTGCTTTTGGTGATGCAATGTTTTACAGTGGGACTGAGTATATCTTTTACTCTTAATTAGTAACTAAGAACTTTGTTTTGTATGCAGTGTAAAACGCAATACAGATAAAGGTCAGGGAAAAAAGGCTGTTTTAGTTCCTCCTATTCGTACAACAAACACATTTTACAGAGCCTAGGTAGTTGACCGAGTTTAAGTTGGGGACAGTAGGTGGACAATAACATTTTGACTTGATTGAGAAAACATGGGAAGAGACAAGTCCCATACATTAATGTCCCATGCATTTTTCAATTTTTCTATACTTTTTTGTCTGCTGAAAAAAAATATAAATATTTTCTGTACCACCACTGTTCTTTTTAGGTTACCCTCTAACTGCAGTTTAATTGGGCTCCTGCAGGAAACTCAAATTTTAATCAGAAACAATTGAATGCACCAGCTAATCGTAGCTAATTGTGGATTCTGCTTGGTTTATTGAGAGCCTAAAGGTGTGAGATTACACTCTAAAATGTTTATGTATTACAGATGTATTGGAGCAGCTGGTTATTTTGAAAGTTTATTTAGTTGGCGATTGTTGTCAAGCAGATAGTGTGCATTGCAAGCTTTTCACATTTTGTCAAATGACAACTTCAACCTTATGAACATTTTATTGGTATTTTATGTGATAAACCAAAGAAATTTTTTGTTTTTACATTTATTTTTGAAATACTTTGACAAGCTCATTTCAGTTTACAAGAAAATGTACATGACTATAATAGCCTAGTTTAGTTTGTTTGTATTTTTCTTATAATAAAATGTTTGGGAGCTCACGTTTGCTTTGAATTGGGGTTCGGATCAGTGTCTGCATGAAAGTGAGTTGTTCTCAAAAATTATTTTGCATTTTTTTTGTTATTCTAGTCGACATGTTGGTGAGAAACATCTGAAATGTTTCCTAAGGAAAGATCTTTAGAAAAATCTTTTATAATTTGCTACATTGGCTGAATCCCTTTTGAAATGCAATTTTTTTATTTTTGTAAAAGTTCTTTAAGCTGCTCTATAGATCATTGAGCCTATCGGTAGAATGGCAACGCATTGCTCTCTTTGTATCACTGTGTGCACCATGGGACCCAGAAAACCCCTAAGCTAGACTGGAGTGAAATACATGTTGACATTTCCAAGTGGTTCTGAAAGATTGTCCTGTGGACAAATAATGCTTTTCGGTCACAAGAGATCTGTTTGTTTCCAAGAAAAATAGTCACAGAGGGAAATTGAGAGGAATACAGTACACATGAAACAGTCCTGGAATGAAAAAATACGGATCTTGATATTCCTCCTTTGAAGTTATAAAGAAGTATTTCGTCCTTTACTAATTTTCCTTGGTAGAGGAAAGTTGTTATTCAACTTTAGCTTCTTTCTAATTGCATAAAAATTTTAGAATGGATTGATTGATTAAGTGATTGAATGACAGGCATCTGTGGTGCCCATCTTGCATGGACTTAAAATACACTCCATCACTACCTACAACAAAATGGCCACATACAGATCACATGCTCCACAGAAATATCACTAAAAAATAAAATAAATAAATTTAACAAGGCTTGTCAGATAGACAACAGCAACAAAGTCAAAGATTTCCCTTTTCCATAAATCATGTGTAAAATATTGTCTTACAACATTACTTTTATTACTACATTTAAATAAAAATCACAAAGCAGCTCCAGACACTAGAGAACATAATATCACATGATATCCCTAGTTAGAGCTTGTTAAATGGAATTGAAAAGTTGACCAGTCTTATTAACGAGATCTGCATTACCTATTTGTCAGATGTCTATTTGCTTGAGGTCGTGTGCATATCTTTTCTTTTTACTGCTTGACATTGGTTACTTTTTTTAAAATGCCAACAGGTTCTCATTGCTGTTCTGATTTGTGTCGCTTACAGCTCCTGATTTTCAGTGCTGTGATGTTTGAACAGCTTTTTCTCGTTGAGTATACTGTAAAATATCCAGTTTATCATCACATTGAAGCTTCCTTGGATATAGGATTTATGCGTTAAAATGACAAGTTTTTCTAATGTAAAACATAACATAAGAAAGTTTTCAACAAAAAGTCCTTCACTGTTGGTCTGATAAAGAGGAATGATAATAATGACTTTTTCTGGTACAGACAAGTAGACCAGATCATATAAAAGATGACTAAAGGAAGAAAATAGTTTCTCCTCTCTTTAGTGTGTTTAAATTTTTCATGTCCTTCTTGTTGTTGGTTGCCTGAAATCTTATGTAAATGCACTCAGATCCTACAAGTACCTTTGCTCATGTTGCAACACAATTTACTTATATCTTTTTTACGGAGAAATTGTCTTGAAGCCAGGTTCAATGCAACTGAACCATTCAATTTGACGTTCTCAATAATCCAGATATATCTTCTTATAGATTTTCTGCATTTGAGGCAATATTTTTTTGTTTTTTTGGAAATGTAAACTGTCAGTACAGAAATTGAGGCAAACATTTGTAAAAATATGTTTTGTTGTTGCTGCCCAAACTTTTAGATGTGATTGTAAAGCAAATCTATCCTTCCAGACTGTGCTGACAATGAAATCAGAGCTAATACGATTGTGCGCTCCATACAGTATTAGAACAACTCGCTCAGGCAGACACACTTCAATATGCATGTATAAAAAGATACGATGACCTGTTGTATAATTATAAGCTTGAAAGACAAATACAGCCAGATCCTGTAATTGTACATGTGCTTGCAGTCTTCGAGCAGAATATTATCTCGCAATTCATGAAGTCCTTAAAATCATTACTAACCTCAACCAGTAGATATAATAGGTATTTGCATCATTTTCCATTCATTTGGGAGCTTATTTAATGGACATAATTTTTTTATTTTTTATAATTGTGCTTAGAGAAAAATGGCTTATGATTAAAAGCTACTTTAATCCAGCTGCATAATAGACCTAACCAGTACACTACAAGGATATGTAGTGGGCTATGCACAAAATTTTAAACTTCAGTTAAATAATATAGTTTTACAACACTGCTTAGATTTTATTTTGTAGGTTTCTTCAGTTTTAAGATGTATGACAGGAGTACAACATAATTCAGATCTACACAATAGAAAACCTGAATTTCATTTTAAAAAGACAAGAAATGACTAACCTTATCCATTACCAACAGTATGCCATGCTGATGCTAAGTAAATTAAACACTAACTCAATTATGCTTTTTGTTGTAGGAAAACCTTAATACTAGAAGACAGAAGGTCCTGGGGTGAGAATAAAAAGTTTAATGGTTTGTGAATGTTCTAAACGTAGTAACTGAATTTTTTGTAATTGATTTAAAGCAGGGGTACTCAAATAGAAATGATGAGGGGCCATTTTTTTTTTTTTTCAGTGACTCAAGGAGCCATTAATTGGGACCGTGTAAGTATCATAACAATATAACATATGGATAACATTTATAACATATTTTATAACATAACATTTCCTTTTTATTAAAAACAAATATTACCTAAAATAAAAATATTATTTTAATTTGGGGATATATTAAAATAAATAACTAAATAAAACCAAATATTACCGTGTTCAATATCCAAATATAGTAGCCTTCAGGCAGTCCATTTCTTATGCTTTGTTTAACAAACTATGCATCTCAAGATCTATTTCACATTTCTCATATGTCCCCTTTAATGGGAGAAATGGCCTCTTGTTTCTTTGACCAATGTTTCAAACCTGGGCTTAAATGGTGCGATTGCCAGGTAGACACACTTATTCATGTAATCGTTGGATAGGCGACACCGGTACTGATTTTTAACTATGTTCATTTTTGAGAACGCAGATTCACATCTGTATGTGGAGCCAAACTTTGTAAGGATATGCACTTTCTGTCCACTCTGGGTGCAACTTGCGGTTTTCTCTGTCCAGTTTTCTTTTTGGACCAAATCTCGAGCATGCCATTACTGGTCCTGTCGGTAAACGTGTGGCTGAGAGTGACTGCCTCAAGTTTGGGAGGGCTTCTATCTGTTTATCGTTGCAATGGAGGCAACCCCCAGCTTCGTATTGTGATCGCGGCGCGCTATTTCTAAATAAGAGTGGTCAACGCAAATGAATTTTTATTTTTTTAATAATAAAAAAAACTTTTCAAAACAGCTCGTTGGCCATTAAAACATACCCAAATGGCCACAAAAGGCCCGCTGGCTGCTATTTGAGTATGGGGGATTTGAACTATATTTCAATTATTAAATGTGGCTTGCAGTTAGATCAACACTGGCAAAGTATTTTGTTTAACTCTACCCACATGTTTTTTCAAACTATAGGTAATATTAACCCTTTAGAGTAACATGTAATATTGTGATTACAAAATTCTGAGAAACTGATTTTATACAGAAATTGAAATATCCTCAAATATAGTTTAGACTTCTGTTACGTAGCGTTGTATTGTTGGGGACCCAAATGCAGAAGATGGAGACGGCGTTGGATGACATGAGGATTTACAGCCGATTTGGATGAAGAACACAGAAACCAAGAACAGCGATGGAACAAAGAGAGCAAATACTGACCGGTAGACTGGAGACAACGAGGAACTAAGGGAACTCAGACGCAGCACTGGAGATCAAGGAGGAGGAAGACGACAACAAGGACACGGAGGAGGAAGGAAAATAATGTGGGGTTATCGAGTTGTATGTGGAGTGGAAAACTACTATAGATATAAAGAGAGGTAATAAAAAGTAAATGGTAGGGATCAAATGGAGATTATATCTTACCATAATGATGAATTAACTAGAAACAATAACTGAGGAAACACTAACCGCGAACAAACACAGACCATGACAACTTCTTTGCATACTAATTAATTGTGTCACTTACCTGTTCTCTGAGAAATAGTAAAATCAGAACAAAACAAATTGTGAAAAGATGGTGGTGTTTTTATTTATTTCAGTTTAGGTTGATGGTATATTTAATTTGTAACCTTTTAATGAAACTGCTGTTTAAAACAGCAAGTTTATTTTTTTTACAGCCGGACCTTTCCAAATTTACTAGTTACAACGGAAATGCTACAATGATATATTAAGAAATCAACATAAGTTAAAAAAAACTTGGAATGGAGAATTCAGTTTTTTAAAACTGAAACCAAAATCACCTCATTGTAATTATCGAAAAAGTACATTCCGTCATAAAGGCGGAAACAAAGAAAGTTAACTATAGTACAATTTATTTTGAATAATAAAATAAAATAAAAACACACCCAGGCTAAGTTGTTATTATAGCTAGCATTCTTTGTGTGGAAAATCTGTTGCCATGTATCATTCTTCTAGGCTATAGGCTGGTTCACCATCAGGCTGTTTCCATCAGAGTTCCACTCCTCCTTACTGCAGGGCAACTAAGATTAGGTGTTAATAAAGGGTTTGTTTACTGCTGGGAGATGTTGGTAGAAGTCACTCAGGCTGTGACCATCCGATTTACACTGAAGCAAAAACACTCAAGTCAATGCTGAAAGCCAAACAGTTAGGCAGAATGTGATATTTCCATACACAAATGCCTCTTTTATCTCCGTTGAGTGAATTAATTTTTATAAAAGCCACTCTTTTTAGGCTCAATGCAAATCTTCATACCAGGATTACACATACCACCTGCATAATAACTCTACAGCTTTTTGCAGAGAAATGTTCTCAAGCAATGGTCATACATCACTCATCTCTATTTACAACTTGCGTCTGTACCAGTTCTGTAATTCCCTATACAACATTGCATGAATATATGTAAATCCACAAGTCTGTTTATGGGTTTGACTTGCCTTCACATCATATTGTCAGTTTTAATGGTCCACTTGCAGCTGAATTAACTGAGTGACTGATGAGTGATTGACAGCTTTGACATTTGGATTGTGTAAACAACTGCTTTGATGAGGCATGTTACACTGTCAGATCAACCTGCTCTGGCAGTTGCCGACTCTCTCGTGGGCCACCGCACTGACACAGCACAGACACATTTACTCTCTGGGTTTTCAAACAAAGCTGTGACCTCTGGCGTGTTCTTCTTTGTTTTGATGTAATTTAAAGATTCATTATATGGCGATTTTAAATTAAACAACATGTATAATCGTTTTTGTGCATTTAAGAGAAAAAACGAATTCTGCTAATTTAGAACTGCAAACTGGACTAAATTAAACAAATAGGTATACACAGTCCTAACAACACACATTATTAGCATTGTAATTAAATAAATAAAATAAAAAAGCAAAGCAGACAGTTGCCTGTGCAGAGAGGAAAAACTAAATAATAACTGGATTTGAATGGACTGTATAGACTGTATAATGCAGTATTTAAGGTAAATTGTTAAATGTTTTCGATACAATGGTGGAAGCTGAAACTAAATCATCTTAAAAATATTTGAATATAAAATTACCTTACAGTTTTATTTGGATTTTTATTTATTTATTTTTTGTTCTTTGGAATTTGTATTGTAAAACTATACAACGAGTAGGCATTGATGCTACAAATGATCTAGAAAAAGAATTTACCACCCTTTTAATTAAGTCCGGTTTCAATTTTATAGTGTAATGTTTAAATCTTTAAAGCAAGAACTGGTAAATTGTATGTAATATTTTACTCTTGCTCTCTGAAACAGGACATCTATTTGTGTCTGCCTTGTAATGTTTTGTTGAATTAGCTAAGAATCAGACAAATTGAACTGGATTTTTTATGCCAAGAAGGTTGCTGGGTTCTTTCTATCAAAGCATTTAGTCTGTTTCCATCATGGATTACATTCATTTTGTTAATGTTGGCATGTTGTTGTCTGTAGTTCTTCAATAAATCTTTTTCTTAATAAAATTGTTTGTGGCAGGTCCAAGATTATTAAAAACTTGAAATTGTGAATTGGCCACTAAACTTCTGATTGGTACATCAGTACTTGTAAGCTGTTCGTCTGTCTGGACTTACCTTCATATCATTTTCATTGTGCTTCTAACACCTATCCTACCTACTCAAGAAGAACTCAAAAATTAAGATGCATTAAAACATCTAAATGAAATATGTATTTCTGTCTTTAATTGAGGAGCTGTTAATTGTTCAGCCTTCACTAAGTCAAAAACCTAACAAGGTCTTTGTTTCTGCCTCTGTGCTGATGAAGCTTTTATTTGAGACTGATTAGTCTCAATAATAACATGTAAATCAGATTTTTTTCTTAACTTCCAGTTTCTTCTAATTGCATGGCTTTGTTAAACAGTAAAACATATATTTGTAAAACAATAAATATTTTGAATCCTGTTGTTTTTTTATTAATGGAAATTGAATACTTTTAAAATTGTTATTGGCATGTCATACCTTTTGAAAAACTGGAGACTGAATTGCCCACTTATTTCTTTGTGGTACATCACTACCTGTAAGCTGCCTGACCTTTTGTCTGGATTTATGTTATCAGTTTCTTTGTGCTTCTAATAACCTAACGGAGCCACTCAAGACTTCTCGAGAGGACAAAACAATTGAGATGGATTAAAACATCAACTGGGATGCCTGATAGTGAAGTTGGTACAGTAGCACTGTTGCTTTGCAGCAAGAAGGTCCTGGGTTTGAATCCTGGTCTGAGGTCTTTCTGCTCGGAGTTGCAAAGTTCTTTCTGTGCATGCTCAGACATACAGCCTTTTTGCAATGGTCCAACACACAGCATGTGAAGAAATAGATCTCTCTAAATTGGACATAAGCTATAAGTGTGAGCATGCACCATTGTTTGTGGAGTGTCTCTCTTTTATGGCCTGTAAGCAACGTTCCCTCTAAACTGCCCGCTTACGCAATCGCGTACTGCACGCACATTCTCAGCGCACAATAAAATCTATGCAGCGCATTAAAATAAAGTCCAGACAGACAAGCATTAAGAAGCCCCGCCTCGACGGGTCTCCGCCCTGACTGGAGCAGCTAACGGGCGTGGCGACCAATCAAATCAACGTATGCACCAAAGGCTCTGATGTTAGCCAATGGTAAGATGGGGCAGGCGGGGTTACGTTTTACTGACTTGGGAGGTTAACCAATCGGAGTGTTGCAGCAGGCAAGCGCAGCTGGTGCCGTGCGCGGCTTCTTGTATTTTCCACACTTTGTCATCTTCCCCCATTCATTTATCCACCAGCTGCTAAAACTAGCATAATTTGTGGCGCTACTATCCATGTTGTAAATGCCCTGGCAGATGACGTTGGCTAGTGATGGGTAGGCGTCATGAATTGTTTCGACACATAGCAAAACTATATTGATACTGTATTGATACTGCTGGACATTAAAAATCCCTACAGGCAACGTAGATAGACTGATTTGATCAAACAGTTTAAACAATAATTAACTCATTGTATGTTATTGTATATTATATATAGTATTATTTCATATCTTACAATAAATTGAAAATATGTGATATTCTTAGATACAGTCAATAAATAATGTGAACATGTACCATAAAATGAAAATTTAAGTGAATGTGTTTGAAATGAGAATGCTTGTGGACTGAGGTTTTTCTTCACACAGTAAACCGCCCAATCTGGCAAGACTGTATGTAAATCTGTGATATTTTGACTAGACAGAATGCTAATTCAAGATATCAGTGATGTCATCCTTACTCGTCAGAAAGTTAATTTAAGATATCTTAAGTAGAAAAGTTGAATAATTCAAGATATCTCTAATTCTTTTAAAGATATCTTAAAATGAATTTTGACTTGTCAAAATTATAATTCAAGATATATGTAATTTAGTTTTGTCTAGTCACTATTTGCTTTTAAAAAATCTATAATTTAATTTCCACTTGTCAAAACTACATTTCTCCTATCCAAAAATACGTTTAATATATCTTGAATTATGGACTTATTAGAGATATCTTTAATTAGAATTACGACTAGGCATTTCAGATGGTCGGGAATTAATTGTAGATATCTTGAATTGAAGTCTCAATACAACTCAATGGTGAATCTGACGTACCGAATTTATGTTAAAACGGTTTGCCATAATAGCAGGCCGTTATAAGATAAATTCAGTTTTCCGCCCTTACATTAAAGATGTCTCAAATTGTATTATGACGAGACATTTTAGGGATTTAAGATATTGCCAATTATATTTTGACTAGACAAAATACGCATTTGAGATATACTGGTGTGTGGCCATAGTGCGCACACCTGATGTTGCTCACAGTGGTCGTCAGTGTACTCAGAGAGCTTGTGTGTATCCCCAGACACATGAAAAATTTGAGGGAACATTGCCTGTAAGGAATTGAAAACCTGTCCTGTGTTTACCCCGCCTCTTGCTAAATGGACACTGAAGATGTAACGTTAAAATATTCAGATGTGTAGGAAAAAGTTGGCATTTAAACATAACTTTTTTCAGATAAACGTAAATCTGTAACATTTATGTTTGGTCTTGTTGGGAGCAAAGAAAAATCTTTTAGAGTGAGTGAACATTGTCTCTCAAGTTTTATTGAAATAATCATAAAAATAAAACTACTAACTGCTTTTAGGTGAATATGTTCAAACTAGCATCTTATCTGATTGCATTTTTTTATCTAGCTTTATCTTATTATTCTGCTTCAGCGCAGTAAGAGAAAATAGATCAATCTGTGTTTGTCTTTCTCAGAAGAGAAGCTAAAAATGAAATTGACATAATTGACTTTAGGGAGCTGAGAAATGAGGGCAGTGATTCAACCTGGCTTTCATTTTGGTTCTGTATTGAGCGAAAATGAAATTTGTGCTTTAGTCTTTCATTGAGAAGCTATTAGAGGCTCAGCCTCCACTCATTCAAAAAGCGGACAAGGTCTTTGTCTCTAACTCTGTGCTGATGAAGCTTTTAAACGACACTGATTAGTGTCAATATTAGAATGTAAATCTGATTTTTAATTAATGTCCTGTTTCTTCTAATTGCAGTAAATAGTACTAGTTAGTAGAAGTAATAAAGCAATTAGTAATTTAACTAGAGGTAAGTATCTGATTTAGCAGTTAGTCAGTAAAACATTTATTTGTATGATCACAGAAGGTCCAACAAATATGCTTCTCTGGACATTCCTCACGTTGACAGGCCTGCCCTCAGGCTCTGGGTAGTCAATAAATCTGAAAGGTACTCTGAGACAGGGATTGATCAGCTGTCACATCATACCCAACCCTCTTTAAAGGGTCTTAGAGGATAGATAATACATTCATCTTCTCAGGTTATCACATGTTCATACTGCAGTACTTTTTTATTATTCATATTTAAACTAAGACAATTTCAATTTGTATAAAAATCTGGAAATTATTTGTTGTCCAGGTTTATTCGCTTTTTATTGATACAAAGTAGAAGACAAAAATATTTCCAGTACAATTTGTTAAAACATTATTAATTCAGTTTATTTGCATAAGGCCAAATGAAAACAAATGTCATCGTAAGGCTCTGTATAGCCATTCCCAAATTATACACAATTGTAAATATATTAATTATAGTAAAAAAATAAAAAAATAAATGTTTATATATATATATATATATATATAAAAAATTTTTTTTTTTTTTTTGCTGAACTTTGTAATTCTACTTCTTTGCAGACGTTAAAACTGCTGCATTAGTATCAGATGAAAATAAGAACAGGAAATGTCAACCAGGCACAACAGTGAAATTTAAACCGATTTGTTGAATGTAAATCTCCAAACAGGCAGGAAACAATCAGCAGCAGGACCTCTGATAATGAGAACACAGGTTAGTGTCCTAAACAAGTTGGGAATAAAAGCCCTTAACCGTTTTTAAAAATCCATAGGGAATATAGGAAACTGGATTTTGGGTCCTCTGCAGTTGACAAGCAAACTGACAGTATGGTGGTAATGTCACTATGGGTCTGAGAAAGAGAGAGAGAGAGTTAACAGCACTCTGTTGCAGGACTAGCTAGTGTGTTAGGTTGAGGTTCTGGAAACCAAGACTGGGACTGGCCTCGTAGGCCAAAGGAGAGAAACTAGGTTAGAACTGGAGAAGCTAATTTAGGCAGACAGATCCATGGGCAAGACAAGAGGCCGTAGTGGGGAGAAAGAAACAGGGTCATGCACTGGAAAATTGAGTTGGGCTTAAAGATATGAGGGCAAGGTGACGGAGAGTTGTCACGAGGTGGAAACAGGGTCGTTGTCCAGAAATCCGAGAGCAGTGACTGATCCAATGAGGGCAAGGCAGGACAGGGAAATCTATGCGATAAGATTGAGAAAGTAGTCAAGCAAGGAAAGAACGCTGGATTTTTACTTACACAATTGGCTTTAAAAAAATCTGGTACTGCCTGTCTGCCAGAGGACTATATATACAAACAGGTGAACAGATGGGAAGAATGAGGTTGATTAGGGTCTAGGCAGTGGAGACACAGGTGGAATGGATCATCTAATCAAAGGAGCAGGGGAGCAGAGTGAAAAAACAGACAGAATCATGCCAGCACTAACAGCAACATTTTCTAGATTGTTTTAGAAACCCAATAATATGTAAGATATTGACCAATCTAGGTTTTGCGTAATTTGACAGAGCAAAGTTGGGTTCTAGGTTTTCCTCACTGAATACGTTGAAATCAGTACTCTATAATGTTAAGTTGCCAAAATGGGGGCACAATGGTTAAATCTAAATCTGAGTTATCATACAACACTATACTATAATTTTATTAAAATTATATTTATTTAATTTTAATGTTATTAATCCTTCAGAAATGTTGGATGACATTTTTATTAAACAAATTTCATTTAAATTGCAATGATTTTCTATAAATAATCTAAATAAGCAAACACATTGTCTTCTTTTCTCTTGTTGTCCTTAGATAATGTAAGACCACAAATCTTAAAACAAAAAAAATAAAAGTCTCTTTCTGGACAGTAGACACTTAAAGCTCAGTTCAGTCTTTCCACTCACTTGTTTAATACTTACATTTCACAATAATCCATGCCAGAGTTCTGTAAAACATGAAAAACCTAACTTATATGGCATTATTCTAAACAGAATGACCACTCAAAGCGCTGTACACTGAACCTACATTCATGAATACATCAGTCTTGTTATAATTTAGCAACTAGAACATTCCTGGTAACTGTGTGTAATAGTGGCATCTTACAGTCTTAGAGAACTTCAAATCTAATAAAGCAAATATCAGCATACAAGCGATAACTGCATTACCTAAATATGAAATAAAAAAGCAAAGCTTCCTGTGTCAGACACATTTTCATTTCAGTTTTACAGCTTTTTTTAAAGTAATTTCTGTACCTCTTGTCAATTTTTGATATGTCAAAGAGCCGTAGCTCCTTTTTTTGTATTGTGTAACATATATGCGAACTGCACCTAAATGCTACATTTTCTACGTATATAACATTTTGATTTTTGATGCTGTTGGATTTTTAAAGGAGTAGTATCTACTCATATAATACTTGCGTGTCATTATGCAGTACAATTTACATTCTTTGATCGGGAACTGTTAAATGTCATGGTTCCTGAATCAATACAAATGTGTCACAGTTTTGCTGAGATGTTTACATTGCTGTCAGTCAGCTCAGTAAGTCACATCAGTATGCTGAAAATACATATAAATGTCCCTGCAGCTGTGCAGAGGTTTTAAAGTACCTCATACATCGCTTGCTCATACCCTGAGTCAAGCCTTTATAACAGCCAATTTTTAATTACGTTTTTTCACCCTTTTCATGCAGTACTAGTTAAAACTATTTTGGGAGGAATTTTGAAAAAGGTTACGAGGGTTTATGGGAATTTTATAAAATTCTTCCTGGAGTGAATTTGTATGGTGCAGTACTGAATATTGGATAGAAATACCTGGCTTGGGGTCTCCTGTTTATTTAACCCATAAGGTTTTGTGCTTGGTTGACATAAGGATTCTGATCTGGCCAGTTCATTTCCGCCAGATAAAACTTGCTCACCTATGTATTTATGAATCTTGTTTTTTTTACTGATGCAAAGTGATCTTTGAAAAAAGTAGGCCATGTCAGAGAATCAAGAAATCCGAAAAAAATAACAACAACAAAGAACCAAGTCTAACTCCTAAAAATGGACCCCACCCCATAATACCTTCTGCATCCAACAGATACAGTATAGTCAGACTAGTGAGATTCTCTTGACAATTGTCAGGCTCGTCTATTAGATTCCAACACATGAAACGTTTTTTGTGACTACTTGTGCAACATGCTTTACATCATTCAGAAACTAAATTTGAATTGGGTGATCTAAGGCCTGAATGCAGAAACAATCGTTCCATGCAGCTTTTTACATAAAGTTTTTTGTAATTTGGTTTTATGTTGCCTGGCAGTTCGTTGCTGATTTGCTGTTGATTGCTATCATTTTCACTTTGTTATAGTCACACTAACAACAAAGGTTCATTTACTGAGCTCCTGAGAACAACCTATTCTTTTACACATATTTGTAAAAGCAATCTTTATGCTTAAGTGATGGCTTATATAGACCTATAGTCTCTACCCGAAAGTGACTGCAGCACATCTTTTAAGTTATTTGGAATGCTGACCCATATATGGATTTGGGTAATACTGTATTTTTTTTACTCCCAAATTGATCTTAACTGAGTTCTTTTTAGACTTTCACAGGATCTTTTAAAGCTTATATTTTGACGTTAACTGGTTTTCCTCTCATTTTTTGTCAAGTTATTGACCATAACCAGTTGATTCTATGGAACATACTGACATTTTTTCTGACTTTGATCATGCCATCTGCACTTTCTGAGAATCATAAAGTAGGTGGCCACAATTGAAATAGAGGAAAGATAGAATTTGTTCTCAGCTATATTCAATAAGCTGAAAGGGTATGAAGTTTAGTATTCCAGTATGTTGTGATATGGAGGCAATGCAAAAACATTTGTGAGTGAGACACAGTTTCGTTTCAGTAAATAAAATTTCTATAAATATAATTTCTTTCTGGTCCAAAAAAAGAAATTGTTGAATTACAATTGATGGAGGGAATGCACAATGGCTTCTTAATTAATTTTGGACTAACATGCCCTTTAATTTATAGTGTCTTCTTATTTGATAGAACTGATTTCTGTCCTAGGTTGACTGTCATTTGTAGAGGCAGCCACCCTTAAAAATCTTTTTTTTTTAAGTTTTGGAGTAAAGATTTATGAAAAATTCAAAAGAAAAGATATATTACTTTTTGTACTTTATTCTTTGTAATAATTGCACTTTTTGAAGCCAGATAATTATCAGTAGTAACTATTAAGATGCTGAGCAACTCTCCAGAAAAACCGTACCTTTCTATGTATAAAACAAAACAACAAATAGGGTCATTTGATTTGTATTGACCAGATTAATCTAAATTATTTTTTATGTTTATAAATGTATGTAAAAATGGGCTTAACAATTTATTAGCATCTTATTTCATGTCACAAAGCTTACTCATTCTCCATTATGAGACACTAATCAAATAAAACAGTGTTTGGAGGGGATATAAGGCAGATTCAGACTCTGCAGCCTATGTATGCTGGTTTTTCACAGGGAACAAAAAGGTCAATTGCTGTAGTATGGAGAGGGTTGTTGTTTAGACTAAACAGGCTTAGAGTTTCTAGAACTGAATGATGTGAAAAAGAATTTCTTTGTTATTGTAAATGTGCTGAAACATCCCTCTGGGTTTGCAGATACCAAGGTTTCTTTCCTAGTTCAGATATCATCATGTTTCATTGCAATAACACAATTTCAATATTTACTTATGAGTTTGCTCATAGTTTATCTGACTAAATATGTTTTGTCTGATTGCCAAAAACCAAAACAAATGAAAAGCAGTATATTTAATCTTTACATCACCTTGTATATTTAACTCAGATGAATGGCTTTTTCGGTTTAGTCATTTATTTTAATCACAGGACCATTTATCTTAAGGAGTAGGATCTTTTTTTATCAGAAATATTTACATGTAAAATAATTTTTTGTCATTTTCATCTTTTGTCAGTGACAGGAGTCTTAGAGGGAATTTACTGACACTAAAACAATAAGACTGTCAGAGTGTGATGTAAACATTAAACAACCCACTGGAGTATCTGAGACAATGTTATAGCGCAACTTTAGCATTGTGCTTTCAGCATTTAGTGATGCAATTCAAATTAAATTCTTTAAAAAAAGTCAAATGCAAGGGCTTTATGTACAATGTACTATACAAATATAGCAAGAATTATTTAAGGTTGTAATAGAAGATGAGATCTATTGCAGCGTAATAGATTATTTATTCCATATGAATAAATAATAAAATTACTAAAAACTGAAAATGTCTCAATCACACAGTATACAAAAAAACAAGAGTGCATTGAAGTGCTTAAAATATCTGTGTTTTTTGCTTTACAAGTACAACTATTTCCCATTTTTCTGTCAGTGATATATATAGATGCAACTTTATATCTTGAATATTATTTTTTTTTTTAGGTTCATCTCATGAAACATGTTCATAGAAACTGGTATGCAATTCTGTGGAAGAGGTTTTTTGTTTTGTTGTGTTTTTTTGTTTTTTTTCCCCATCTCTGACCCTCATTAATGAATGTTTTTATATTTACAGAATGATTCAACTACAAATTGACAATGGGAACAAACTCCTCCAAACCTAATTTTTCAGCAGTTTAACATAGTCAGCAACATACCCCTAAGATCCATCAAAGTAGACATTAAAATAATGGGTATACTTGTTGCACATCTTGTCTCACAGTATAATGTGCTGGCATGAATGCTTAACAGTTACTCTGTATTTTTTTATTAGGTGGATGTGACAGGGGCACACCCGGGGCTGGACCCATGAGGAGTCATAGAAGATGCTCACAGCCTGGGCGGTTCTGCTCTTCTTAGCCATGTGGGTGAGAAGCACCTCTGGTGGCCCGCTCTCCTTCAGAATAGGTAAGATGCGAAGTAAAATCCAAGTTATTTACCGTCTTACATCGGTTTGCTGTTTTATATCACAGTCAGGGGCACCATGTAGGTCAAAAATGCTCAATTGTAAAGTTAACCACTTCATCCTTGTTTTTGCTTGTTAAATGTTAACACTTTAATATCGCCACCCCTCTGTATCTGTACAAAATAGTCTGTTCTTGCTTTAGTGTACTTGGTAATGATGGTTTTTAGTGTTGCCAACTTAGCAACAGTGTCACTATATTTTTTTTCTTTTTTTTTTCTTTTTTTTTAAGTAACCACAGAGATATCTTGTGATTTTTTTCTGTGTCAAAATTCCCTCTTGATTTTTACGAGCTGACATTGTGTCAGTTTTTTACAGTTGCCTTTTCCTACAGTCAGATCACAGAGTGGTCCTCTTTGTTTTTTTTACAGTCCAACTGAACGTGTTTGGATGATACCTAGATTCAATTTTATATATCTGTCTCATACAATGCTAAAAATATTTGACAGAACTGAAAGTTTAAATATCAAAAACAGCCGAAAATAAAATAGCTCAAAAGACACATGGGAGACTCAGTTCTTTATTGTTGCTCAAAACATGTTGAAGAAATTTCACGAAGACGTCAGAAAAGTGTGTCAAAGTAGTATTTCGGTGACAGACATGCTCTTCTGCGGTGAATTTGAGCTGCTTCACTTAATGAGATATATTTTATAAGCTTAGGAGTCAAAACAAACTTTTGAGTTTGTAGAAACTTCAGAAACATAAAAAATGTGCAAAGAACGTTCACATTTTTTATAAAAAATATCCTTTACGTTCAATTTTGAATGTTAAGCTTGACAATATTAAATGTACAGATATAGCTGTGAAATCTGTAAACGACAATAAATTGTCAAGTTTTCGTTGTATTTACTATTGAGAGTAATGTAAATCTGACACATTGTAAAAACTAAGGTTGGTTTACACTATCTTGGTTTCACAGTTTTACTGCGTGTTTTCAATCAATCATACAACATCTGGGTGTATCATAGTATCATCAAAAATGTATTTATAATAGTTTAATAGTTTACCACGGAAGTAACATCCTGTGGTGTTTACAATCTTAGGTAATGTTGTGGAGTTGACAATTGTCCAGAAGGCATCAGAGGATATTTAGGTTATTTTCTCATTTTAAGCTACATCACAGATTACATGCTTGAGTTGAACAGAAATTACACAACAAAATCACTAGTGTTTATCCAATATTATCCAATAGGTATCTTGTCCAATATTCAAGTCCAGATTTAGCTCTGCTGTCTACCAGGAAACATTAGCATAACGGATGCTTCCCTTTGCCAAAACAGATTTCTTTAAAAGCTGATTTCATTTTCTAGTTGTCCTTGGCATTTGCTCATTGACACAACAATACCTGTTGATATCACCACAACTGTGCTTGACTGGCCAACGAACTGACCTGACCTAAACCTCACAGTTGCCTGATGGACTGTTTTTAGGAGTAAACTGAAAGACAAAAGAGCAAACAACGCAAATGAGCTAAAACGCATTATAGAAGCAACCAGGACTGTTTCCTGCGGTGTCGCTGTATTTGCATCAGATCACATATGAATTAGGTATGTAATCCAACATTTTCATGTACAAGGTAAGTATTTTTTTTCAATACTTTTAAGGCATTTTACAGAAACAAAAATAATATTTGATGTGTTGTGGAATTGCCATTAATTTAAAAGTGATAGATAATTTGATTATAAATTGATGACTCAACTTGATTTAGGCTAAATTTTCCAGATTTTGGTAGTACTGACACAGAATGTGACATTGTAACTAAGGAGATCTAGATCTTTCTCTTTTGTCTTTATTCTCCCACAGTCACCTGTTCTTTTTTCTGCCAATATTGTTGTTGATCTGCTTCTAGTGCCTTTTCAGTCAGAATACCAAAAGGAACTTCTAACTTAACCACCAACTCCAAACCAACACTTGGAGTCTATAAATACAGAGAACAAGCATCTGATACACAAGACGTCATGTGGAAAAAAACAGTGTTTTATTTAAAAGTAATGGAAATAATAGGATGCATTTTCTGAATAAGCTTTATTCTGGAGGAATCTCCCAGCAGGATTCTCCCAGCCTGCTCTCTCTGAGGCCTTCTAGATCTAACTAACAATAAAATTTAAGCAAACATGTTGTTTTTGTACATATAAGAGCTGTTGTAAATGTTGTCTACCTTCAAGTCCGCTGTTGAAGAACAAAAATGTTTATCCACTAATTACCTCAAATGTTAACAGAGCTGAATCATAACCTATTTTTTTAAAAGCATCAAAATGTTCTTTATTCTGAAAAGAACACTTTTATCATTTATTAAATTGTCTGTGTGCTCCCTCTCAATTCTGCTTCTGTGTAATACTGGTTACCGACTGTCACACAATGTTTCCAAATCACTGTCCGCTTTCTGAAAACAGCTCAAATTCAGAGTTGTTTTTTTTATAGTAAAACACTGAGAACAAATCATTCTGTTGGTTTCTGAAGGTTTGCTGGATAAATGAACAGTAGCTTAATTCCTTTGTTTAGCTTCACTATTCATCAACAGCCCCTGTCTGACTGTATAGAACCAATTCTACAGCAGTGGTTGTTGTTTTTCTGCTTCCTGCTGCCTCGTTGATAGATAATTAGCTGTCTGGCCTGCTTTTATCCTTTTTCTCGAATGTCATCTGTGCGCATCTATCGGCTTGTTGCTAGTGTACCTTCATTACAAGGCATAAATATGCACGAGCAACGACACATATTTCAAAGTACACTGGGTTACACAAACAAATGTGCACCCCCAGAACGTCACCACAGACTCCCTTCTGCCATTCATGCTTTTGTAGTTGGTATTTAACATCGCTTTCCCGAGAGTCCTGGCTGGCCGGCACAGTGTCACTGTCTGGCGTTCACTGAATCTGTCAGTGTATAAAAACAACCTCCCACCTCTTCCACACAACCCCCTAGGACCGTCCTCCGGTCTTTACTGCCTTGGTGGCAAATCCCTGTGATAAAATAAATAATTGAAAAATTTAATTTAGTGCATCATTTAAAAGCTTAAGCAGAAGTAAACATGCTCTAAACATGTTTTACAAAGGGAAAGTCCAAAATTTATATGCAACAAAATGTATCTGTTATCCCTGAATATAATCAGGGAAAGTAATTGTCATCAAAAATCCTGTAATTTATTTCAGTCCTGCTTATGTGACCTAACCTTATTATAAAGCTGTTATGAAGACAGGTGTTATGAAGAAACAATATATAACAAAAAATCATAAAGAAGACCAACCAACACACTAGACAGGTCAGGAATTTTGTTGTAAGGAAAATACATTTTGAAGTTAAACAATAACGTTTAAAAACAGGGTCAACTTGGAAAAAGTATATTTAAAAGTTTTTCATATCTCATACAGCTGTGCTTAATCAAATCAACACAAATTTCAAGATCTTGGTGTCCATATTGCTGACAAGCCACAATAAAAATTAAAAACTAAACATGCTTTAGTAAGATAGCCAAGAGACACACAGTCATTTGGGAGGAGCTGGTGAGATCTACGGCTTAATAAGTAATCTACCTTACGTAATATATTTGAGCTTTTAGTTGTACATGCTTTGTTTTATTTCAAACAGGGAAGCTTGTACGAACCTACAAGATAAATTCCCCTGAACTGTTGAAAAAAAAAAAATGGAGAAAAAAAATCAATCTATGAATGTAAACCATGTGTACGTAACACAAATAACTTACAGCTTCAGTTATTGAAAAAAATTGCATAAAACCACTAATCATGTTTGTTCAGCTTCACAATTATTATTTGCAACATTTTATAAAATTAAAAGATTAAAGATTAAATCAACTTTATTTGCCAGGTACATACAGGACATACTAGGAATTTATTTTGGTGTAATTGCACTAAGGCAGCCATTTGCAGCGCCAGACTGGTGTAATCACACCGAGGCAGCCATTTGCGGCGCCAGGTAGGCAGTAGCGCAAAGGGTCTTGCCTAAGGACCCACACTGGATGTTGTGGTATTTTGCCATGGGCTGCATTTGAACCCATGACCTTCCAATTGGAAGTCAGGCAACATACCACTTAGGGTTCCATGGCTACAAACTGTGTTATTGTTTTTTTCAAGGGATTGTATGATCTGTAAGGTAAAGTTTATTAAGTTACAAAACAATGAAATGAAAGATGTTTTTTTTTACACTAGTGACCTTTAGTACAGTAAATTAAGAATAAATTGGGTGGAACAAGAAGGGGAAGACTAGGGAACTGGGAATTGAACCTAGGACAACCAAATTGAGGACTATACCCTCTGCATATGGTGCTCTACCAACTAAGCCACCCAGGACAAATAGATAAAAAATAACAACGTGAAAACATGAATAGAAAAGCTTAAGGTGCATAATGTTAAATAATCTCAGTTTTACACCAAATGGTACTGCTTGTTCTTGTGGGTTGGTAAACGTTAAGTGAAGTAGTCTCTACTGCCTAGTTTCAGTCAGAAAGTAAAGGCTGCTAGTTATGCTAATTTAGAGAAAATATTCCTTCACTCACACATAATCACTGCCTCAAGCTGATGTCTATTTTTCCGGATAAAGGCAGAGAAAATTTGGGCAAATAGTCTGGAAAATCAGACATGATTCTTCATTAGAGCTGGATTCATCAGAGAATCCTATCTCAACTCCATAAACACCCTGCACAGGACAGTCTGCACTCACACAGACTGTCCAGTTCAATATCACAGTGTAAAAGCCAATTTTCAGCTAGTACTAAATCAAAGGCAATGGGGGATTTCACAGGAGATGGGTTCTTTTTTAATTTCTTAGTCTCTATTGAATTCAAATTTCTGAGAAAATACTCTAAACTAATCACATACTAGGGTTTTAGAATTATATACATTTAAATTCCTCTGTTCAAAGAAATGCACCACTTGAACTGAAAGATCAATTCACATTTTATTTAAACAGAAAAAAATCATATGTCTCTTTTTGCCGTAGAAATGAAAAAAAAAATCATTGCAGAGTTTGCTTTGTAGCTCAGTTTGTGGAACAGGTGCCCAGCTGTGCAGAAGTTATAGTCTTCAGTGCAGTTGTCCTGGGTCTTCGTCTAATACCACATATATTTCCCTTCTCTCTTCACCCTTTTCTCTTTCAAGCTAATATTCAATAAAGGCCAAAAAGTTCTTTGAATACATTTTCATATTTTCAAATTTGCCACGATCATTGAAATTGACTTTCTTACATTTTACATTTGCAGTGAACTGATATTTTAAACAAATCATTCAGTATTTTTACAACCGCATTTAAACCATATATTTTTAAAACCTTTGATGTATCACTAACTGCAGCACACACACTAAAAAATTCCTCAAATGCACAAACTCTCATAAGGCAATTACTCTTGCCTAGGGCTTATTAGCCTAAAATGTTCATATGTATTAATTTTATTCACATTCATATACAAAAACAGCTTGAAGAAATTCCAGACTACTGAAGGTACTGCTAACTGACTGGCACCACAGGAAGAAGTCGGACAAATCAACCTGTGCCTCTTTGCTCTGTTTTCCACACTCAGCAGGTGGGGATGATGGCAAATTCTCAGTGGGCTGAATACAATTCGCCTCACTTTCACTGCAGCAAAGCTGAGCCATCTTTACCAGCTCCTTTGGACAGGCATCATTTGAGCTGTTGGATTGGGACCAAGTTTCTTTTAAATAGATATTAGAAATGAAAAGCATGATAATAATAAGAGAGTCACTTCACCTCCCACTGTGAAGTAAATACAGAGGTTGCAGTAGAACTGTTTGTTGTCCTTCTTTATTACCCTCCAAAAAATATACTTCAAGTTATTTGCCTTAGATTTATTTTCTTTAAATCTAGCCTTGAATAACAAAATGGCTTAAAAACCTTGGAATAAAACACATCTTTTGAAAGATTGTTAGAGACAATTTCATTTGGCCATTGGATAAAAGAAAAGGTTTACCCTTTATACAGTAGACCATCTGTCCATTTTAGGGCAACACTGAGGACAAAAAAAAAATGCTTGCTCTAACTTCTAAGAGCAATTTGGATTGATCATGAATGTGGCGACAGTGAAAAAGAATTCCTCCATTTCCACCTGAAAGCCTCCAACAGAGCCAGACAAACTATAATCAGCCTTCTACCTTAACCTACTGAGAGTTTTGAGAAACAAGGTTTGAATTATCGTTGGCTTTGGATATGAGTAAATGTTATAGAGTCCTGACATAGATTTTAGGGTATGTAGTTAGCTTGACCGTTCCATGAGAAATACCGTCAAGATAAAAATGATAAAAATAAGAAATAAGTAGAGTTGGAGCACAAGATGTTTGGTATTATGTGGTTGAATAAGAATCTTACTCTGACAAGCCCTTAACCATCATCAACAATGTTGTAGATGGTAAAGTGGAAGCAACTTGTGGACAGTGATTGGGTTTAGAAAATAAACCAGTAGAAATCTAGATATGTTCCTTCCTTTGTCTTTAGTTAGGGTTTATTCATGTTTGCTATGTTTGTATAGCCACAACTAGCTTTTTGACATGTCAGTACTGTGACTGTGCAGTGGAAAGAAAATAGGTCCAATGGAGTATAATGAACTGACTAAATCCCTTAACCACACGACTTATCTCTTTAGGGCTGCAGATTTGTGTCTTGGTTTTAACTTCTCACATTTGGTATCAACTGGAATGTTGAATGATGACGATATGAGCTTTTCTGCGGGTGAGAGCACTCAATGGGCCTAACTGGTAGGGTTAGGTTCCTCATAAATCTGTCTGCCTGGCCATCACTCTCAGTGGTAGTGATAGGTGATGGAGCAGTTATTTATGGCAGACATGAACCAGAAAATGACTGCTGCCGATTCTAAGTCCTAACAATATTGACTTCCCAGTCCGGATTGGAGCGTATTATAAGCTCAGTCTGTGGATATTTTATTGAAGGCATGTAAATAAGAAAAGTAGACAGAAATACACCTATTGATTTACTTAAAAAATAGCTGAAATGGATGCCGGCTATGAGGTCTATTTTTAGCAGCATAACAAAAAATATTGAAAGAATAGAGGACAATGACAGATGGTTAGCAATCTAAAGTGAGTGCGATCATAGTTTACAGACAAACTCTTAATTACATTAATACATTAATATGGTTACAGACAAACTGAAATGATTTTAGTCCTAAAGGCAATGGAAGGGTTTCTAAACTAATTTCTTAGACTTGCGATTTAAAAATCAATGGTGATCTTCAGCTTGACTGCAATCATAACAAAACAGAAATAAGCCATGCATGTGCTACAGACATATTGTGTGTGTTCTGTAGTGTTTGTCTAGGGTTTTGTGTGTTTTGTTTGTTTTTTTAGATCCTTCCAGGCACGGACACTATCTTGAGTGGATCAGTGCAATGAAGTCTTGCAGTGTAATTAGCCTTTCTGAGGTAATGTCCACCAGTCAGCAGCACTGCACTGTGAATTCCCTCAATTGTGCTCTCTCAGTGACTGATTAAGGCCAGCTGCAATAGCAACCATGGCTGAGTCACTGCGCCCTTGCCTCCAGTCAGTTTCATTCTGCCCCCATTTGCTCTAATTTCAGATGGCATCTATGAACTAATTTAACTCCCTATGAAGACCAGAGAACATAGCATGTTTGGTGAGAAGGAGTGGATATATGTTTTAGGAAAGTATACTGTGTGGTTTTGAATGTTATTTAAGTTGTGGCCTCATCAGCTCCTGTTAAGCTGAAAAGTGTTTTTTCAGGAAATGGGTTGAAAGCAGATGTCTCAATAAGAACCCAGTGGAAGAGACCTCATCGTTATTTTCTTGTTTTTTAATTACTCTGTCTTGTTCTGTGTGAGTAGTTTGATGGTACTATAACGTGTTTTTTACAGAGTTGAATATACGGGGTACACTTGAGAGCTTTGTCTTTTTAGGTGATCACCTGTTAAATGAGGCAACAACGTATTTATTTGTTGTTCTGCTCAGATACCGGAGCAGATAATGAGGATGTATCTGAAAGAGAGGAAGCTTTATTAACTAGTATTTGTGCTTGCAGGCAAAACATTCTTTGTTACAACTCAGTCACCTAATTTAAAAAAATGTTTGTTGAGGATTTTTGGGAGGAGGCTTTTTGTTTGGAGAAGAAAGGAGCCCAAATACATGCAGAGACAAATCTCCCCCATGGGGTCAAAATGAATTGAGGCAAGATTATGACTAATCTCTAAGGTTTAATTACCGGGACAGGTGCTGAGACCATTCATTTATTTAATGCCAGGAATGGCTGATTGGAATGCTTTTATACAGTTATGCGTGATTTTTTGTTGTTGTTTTTTTTCACTCTGGAGCTTAAATGAATTATGCAGCAGATCTGATAAGTGCAAACTGTGCAAAGTTATAAAGACACTTTGTTTCTGCAGTTTTAATCTCACAGCATAACAGAGCATCTTCAATCACTGTGACCTCAGTGGAGCTCATGAAGACATATTCAAATATATGTTCTCATTTCCCTCTGTGAATCTGCACTTTATATGCATTACAGTTAATCTGCTTTGCACAAACAGAAAAAAATGGTACTTAAATTATTAACAAACTAATTACGAGCTGCAGGGTTATGTTTGTGGATGCGTAATGGAGCTTGTCTCCAGCTGAGAAGGAGTCTGTGAGCATAGTTTGAAGACAACAGCTTTCAAATTTGAAGATTATTACCGTATGTTGTGTTGGTATGAAATGAAGGTCATAAAAATGACATTCCTGGACCTTAGTTCAAATGCGGTTGGTGGTTGGAGTCGTTTCCAATGCAATAAGCATAAGAACTTAAACTTTTATTTCTTATAAACTGTCTGGAAAATACAGTTCATATTCATCAGGAAACAACATTGAGATTAAGTGAATGAGTAATTTCCTCTGAAAACTAGCTTTATTTTAAACACCTTGATTTTTATATATTACATAACACTTTAATATAATTTAGGAAATGTAACACTGAATGCACTCAAATGAACTATCATGATGTACAGATGGTCTTAAAAGAGCAAACACCTTTGGTAAAAAAAAAATAGATCATTCACTGCCTGGTTTGCATAAGTATATGCAAAGAAATATTTTGCTCAAACACCATCTAAGTCAATTTAATTCACAGATTTGGTTTAGGGAGCCAAGCCCTGATATAAATTATTTTTAGTTGGGTTGTCTGTAATTATTTTCCAGCAAAAGAATACAGCTGTCAGGGCTAAAGGCAGTGACATTGGACTTTTGAATTCTTTCAATATTACTTGGCAAGTAATATAAAGTTACCAGTACCTGGTTTAGGGTTCTTGATTGGCCAACAAACCCATCTGACCTTTACCCCATAGAAAATCTATAGGCTATTGTCAGGGGAAAGATGCAACACACCACATCCAACAATTCAAAAGCACTGAGGGCATGAACAGAAAAACCTGGGATATCACAACACTTAAGCAGTCCCACATACTGATGAACTCCATGTTGTGCTTCATTGGTGCAGTAATTCAGATGAAAGGAGTCCCAATTTGGTAATCAGTGTTGTAGATGCTCATACTTTTCATGTTAGTATTTTTCAATTAGCAAGGAGCTTTATTAATACTTTTTTTGGTCTTAGGAAATACATTTAGCTGTCAGTTAAAATCACAAACATTAAAATAAATAAATATTTGAAATGCATACGTTTGTGTGTAATGAATTAGTATAGTATCCGTTTAACTTTTTGTTTCTGAAATAAAGGTAAGTTTTAATTCTACTATATATATATATATATATATATATATATATATATATATATATAATGTTTTATTTCTTATGCCACATTGTCTCATCAGGATAAAAGGCATGGGTTTTTAATCCCAAATTTGCACTTCGCAACAGTCAAGGACATTAATTTGTCCTTCGAAGCAGATGTGTTTCAGCTGCTTTGTTACCCCTTCACTATTAAAGCCAATGCTTTGTAGTGAAAGCACTTTAAAGAAGATTTAAGACGATGATCTGATTGTCCATGATTGATTTCAACGCAAACTTATTGTGATTTATGTTCCTTGTTCCAAACCATTTTTTCCCAACTCCGGGCTTTGTGTACTACAGCTGTGTGATTGGCTTTGATCTAAAAACCTCTGACTACATGTTGCCAGGGCCAACCGCCAACTCTTGCCCTGATGCCTAAAATATTGTTAGAAAAGCTATAAATGCCATGCCTTTTTTCCTGTGTTGAGCTATTATCAATTGGCAGCGAGCAGATAAATAACAGCTTTGTTGACTTGGTTTTGATTACTGTAGAACAAAACTGCACCAACGACAAGCTTTCATATTCACAAACTGGCTCTGATATGTTTTATATAAAGGCATAAACAGAAACCCCCATGTTACTTGTTAAAGAGACTTTCATTCTCTGAACAGCTGTTGTTTTTTTGGTTTGTTTTTTTGTTTTTTTTACCAGTTTTTGTAAATTACATTTTTTTATCACATCTCCAGATTATAAATCTAGAGCTTCTGACTGAAAATCATTTTAGGTTAGTAAACTAAATTTACTTTATGCACTTGTATAAACTTTGACCATATATATTTATAGCTGAGAGTGATAGTTATGACATTTTTTTGTGTTGCACCTTTCACATCTGCTTTACAATAAAAATACAAAAAGTAAAAACAATGAATTTACAAATACAAAAGAAATCATACGAAAAGTATACATGTAAGACCATACAGCATGAAACTCGTTAGTTTGAATAAATGACTCTACAACTACTTTGCAAAAGAATAAGCAGAATCAAGACAAAGATGGTGGCAAAGCAATCCACAATCTAGATGCCACTCCTCTAAAAGATTTATCCCCTCTGGTCTTGAGATGTGTTTGGGGAGTCATTTAAAGCCTTTCACTGGGAGAGCTAAGACTATGAGATTGGCTCTAGAAGGTCAGGAGTATAGTCTTTTGCTTGACCACACAGGGCTCTAAAAGTAAATACTAAAACTTTGAAATGACTTAAAAAATGTACTGACTGGCAGGGTAAAGAAATTAAAATAGGAGTAATGTGCGGTATCTTTTAAAAGGGTTGCAGCATTCTGAACTTACTGGTGACGTTAAATATATTTTTTATTCAACTCAATAAAAAAGTATAGATTAAATAAATATGTTAAT
This sequence comes from Orestias chungarensis, assembly GCA_032876305.1. NCBI lineage: Eukaryota > Metazoa > Chordata > Actinopteri > Cyprinodontiformes > Cyprinodontidae > Orestias > Orestias chungarensis. The sequence continues at coordinate 2,145,208 of JAVLVB010000580.1, read as the reverse complement.
AATCACCTATGATTTTACTTTCAATACCAGAGTTTGGAGAGTGGAAAAAAAGGATTTGCTTTAAAAAATATCTTTCAGACTAATCGTTTAAAAACACACCCTGTTTACCTTGGAGAATCAAAAATAACACTATGGTTTTAGAGCTTGGGTTCGACCGAGGAGGCCACTACACCAAGGTTTTGCTTGGTATTGCAGCTTTCCAGGTTTCAGATTGTTACAGAGCCTTTGTTTTATGGTCATAAAACATTTAATCAACGATGGCAAGTTTAAATATCAATATGCTGCATAACATTCGCATAGAAATTTTAAGACACATTCATGTAGGAGTTTTTCTCAAGTGGTCTGAAGCTGCAACTGACCAACTCTGTGTATAATATTGTATTTAAGATGTCCAATGTTAAACTAGTGATGCGTTTGTGAGCGTACAAAAGACATCTAAGATTAAACAGCTTCACAGCAATGATAACTCATGTGAAGATCACGAAAAAAGTGAAAAATGCTTTTGTGAAAAAGCATGACCGCGTCTGACTGCGTACCAAGTGAAACAGAGAACAGTGTTTTGTGTTACTATATATGACATTAAATAAACGTATAATGTTAACTTTATTAAAACATAAAAATTAAAGCAAACTTTTGAACTTATTCAAATTTTCTTGTATTAAAGTTACAAACTTGAATGTATTTTACTAGTTTTATGTGATACACAAAGTTTGTAACACAAACTATGGTGTAACTATAAATTTGAAGTTGCACTTGCCTCCCCAAAATTGTAACTGCTCTAGTTAAAATCCAGTGCCATTTCCTTCAGACGTCACATATTAAGTACATAAAATTCAGGCGTGTAATTTAATCTCAATACAAATCCAACTGTTCTGTGAAGGCCTTAATTTGTGTTAAAAATCATTAGTGGACAAACAGAATATAAAGGTTTTTAAAAAAGCAAACCCGACAGATCAGAAAAAATATTTTGTAGAGATTTAAAGATAAGATATCTTAAAAAATAACATTGAATGCTTTTTTCCAGCATATAATGATGGACAAAGTCAAATAAAGATAGACAACATCTGAAGAGGCAGCAAAATACTTGAGACTGTGGTTTAAGGTTCAACTCAATAACTCTAACTTGACACATACAGCCAGAGCTGTAATAAAAGGGGTTTGGATTACATAATAGTAAGGTGTTGGCCTAATGCAGTCAGATCTAAATTCAATTTAGAATCAGTGGCAAGACTTGTAAAATTGATATTATATATATATATATATATAATCTAAGGACAATAAATGTCTTCTGCAATGTTCTTGTAGCTGTACAACTGCTACAGAATGGAAGCAAAAGCAGGAACAACATGCCCAACTTTAAAGACATTGGTCTACAGAAACCTTTAGAATTCCTAAATTCAGTATTGTTCTGCTTTTAATTATTTTTTCTATTCCTCTGACTATATTTTTTACTGTTTACATTCACTTATTAGAAGTGGAACTATGACAAAAAAAAAGTTCACTTTTAAAGTGAAGATGACCCCAAAATAACTTTCCTGCTCAGGCTGGGTTTCTTCTGTCTTTTCTGAGTATAAAAACACATCTTTCTTCTTTTTTTTGGGGGGGGGGGTTTACCAAGATGCAAATAATAACTTGTAGAGGTAGTGGTAGTACCTGCTGTTCCTATTTATTTTGAACAACTTTACTATTTGTGTGCTACTGGAAGGTGTAAGATCCAAGGCCATAATTCAATGGAATAGTGAATTTTAAGCTGTTTTTAACACTTTTTTTGTATCTTTCCAAGAATGTTTCCAATACAAAAAGTAATGTTTATGTAACTCTGTATTGAAATAACTGAAGTTCAATTTATAGAATTTCTCCTGTCATATCTGCAAAGTGTGTGCATTGTTTATTTTCCTCCTAAATGTTGGATAGTCCCCATGTGTTTGAATCAAAGGATACAAAATGCACTGTGTGCTACAGCATCAGCAAGGTATAAGATAAGATAGACTTTAATGATCCCGGAGGAAATTGTTTTGCCAGGGTTACCGAGTATCAATTAACAATTAACACGACACACTCATCTCACATACAACACAGTACAGTACACAATCACCATATAACAATAACCACACTACTATTTATCCCTCCTGCAGATGGAAGAGGATTTTTACAGTTTGATTGTCACAGGTAAGAAAGACCTCCTGTGGTGTTCTGTGGTGACTCTCGGTGGTCTCAGTCTCCGGCTGAAGATGCTCTGACAGGCCGTCAGCGTGGCATGTAGGGGGTGGGAGGTGTTGTCCTTGATGCTGAGCAGCTTCCTCAGCATCCTCCTCTCTGACACCTCCACCACAGACTCCAGTTCCAGTCCCAGGACAGAGCCAGCTCTCCTGATGAGCTTGTTGAGTATGTTGGTGTCAACCGTCCTCAGCCGGCTGCCCCAGCACACGACAGCGTAGAAGATGGCGCTGGCGACCACAGAGTGGTAGAACATCTTCAGCATGGTCCTGCAGATGTTGAAAGATCTGAGCCTCCTGAGGAAGTACAGTCTGCTCTGACCTTTTTTGTAGACCGTGTGTGTGTTCTTAGACCAGTCCAGTTTGTTGTCTATGTGGACACTGAGCCGTTGATGATGACGAGGTCTGGGCGGTTCCACTGTTTCCTGAAGTCCACCACCAGCTCCTTTGTCTTCCCGACGTTAAGCTGCAGATGGTTCAGCCCACACCACTCCACGAACCTGTCCACCACACTCCTGTATTCGGCCTGCAGAGTCGTCTGAGAAGTTCTACAGGTGGCAGGTCTGTGAGCAAAACCTGAAATCAGAGGTGTAGAGCGTGAACAGGAACGGAGACAGTACTGTCCCCTGTGGGACCCCCGTACTGCTCCGTATGATATCTGATGTGGTGTGTTGCAGTCTTACATACTGTGGGTGGCCTGTTAGGTAGTTGTTGATCCAGGCCACCAGTGGAGCGTCCACCCGCATGTCCAGGAGTTTGTTGCTGAGGAGAGCTGGTCGGATGGTGTCGAACGCACTAGAGAAGTCAAAGAACATGACTCTCACCTTGCTGCTTGCCTCCTCCAGGTGCGAGTAGACTCGGTGTAGCAGGTTGATGATGGCGTCTTCCCCTCCCACCCGTTGCTGGTACGCGAACTGCAGGGGGTCCAATGAAGGTCCGACGATGTTACACAGGTGCTTCAGGGCGAGCCGCTCTAGTGACTTCATAACATTCGATGTCAGGGCAACTGGCCTGTAGTCACTGTGTGTGGTGGGTGTCTTCTTCTTGGGCACAGGAACCAGACATGAAGTTTTCCACCGGTCGGAAACGACCCTCTGGGTCGAGAGGGCATCACTCTTTCTACACTTAATGATTGACTTAGCATCTAGTGACATAAATTTAAAGCCTTATATGCAATCTTTGAGTGTCCCAAACAAATTAGTTGAATTAAATGGAAAATAGATTGATATGTGTCAGTTGGAGCCACTTCAAACATTTGACAAGCTGAGAAGAAGAATGTTCAGCAGTGATTTAAATAGGTAGTCACATATGCAATGAACTATTTGTTATGGAATGAAGATATATATGTCTATATATTGTCAGCATGCCTTAGCTGGAGATTGCAAAGCATTTTATAGGCAAAACCTACACAGTTATTTACTTAAAACCAAGTATCTTTGTAAACAGTAAACATCATTGCTTGTACCCGTAAAATGTAATTCTGTGTAAATATTGTAAACTAAACTGGTTTGTATTCTGGGAAAAAACAAACAAAACATACATTAATAGGGTTGTTTAAGGGAAGGATTTTGATCAAGGGTTTCCAAAACTATGTGTCATCTTAACATTATCTTTTTAGCATGTTTAGCAGTTTTGTAAAAGTTTTTAAGGAGTTGAAATACCCCTGCTCTGTGGAACTTCTTCCAGGTTTATTTTTCTTTGTGCAAGAAATATTGCTTGACATTTAAGCTCAAAATTGTTGGCAAAATTCTTAAAGTTAACAGATATGGGCCTGGATCGCTGAGGAGGGTTTTAAAAAATATTTGTTTTATTACAGCACAAAAGCAAAAATAATGGTTGAGATTAGAGTAGTTTTGAGAAATAGCATTGTGCTGTGTCGAAGACCTAAGCTAGAAGCTGTTTTTTTATTGTTTTTTCCCTCTGACTCACTTTGGTCTCTGAGCTGTGATAAGAGGAATAACAATCCCTCCCACTTCTGCTGTTTTTTTTCCCACAAATTTAGACTAGTCAGTTCCTCTTTCATAGCAGTGCTTATTACTGTAGAACTGTTGGGAGTAAAGTGTTTCCTCCAGTGCACAGAAGACTCTAGCTGCCACTTTTCAGTTGTCACTTTGGAGATTTACAGAGGCTTTGTTGATTGCTCGCGCTCTCTCTCTCTCTCCCGTTCGCCTTCAATATTAGATCTCTAACTGGTTTGTAGAAATCACTGCGGCAATAACAGAAACATAATCTCTTTTTAAAAGCAGAAGTGCAGTTGTTTTCAGTTGATGTAATGGACCACAGAGATCTCCTGGGAAGGGAAAGTTTGTCTTTGGGAATTCTGTCAATCACTTACGTTAGTTCTGATAAGTCTTTTGTATTTTGTCAGATAGAGAAGATCATTTAAAATTTCTTTTCAGAAATTGAATATTTAAGGCAATTTGTTTGTCTGCAGGTATATTTTCACCTCATAACTTGCACCTGTACGTTTTGCACACACATGCATACCAGTGTGACTACCTTCCTCCATGGGTAGAATGCTCATTTCTCAGCTGACACCCCATTCTGCCAGTCCCACACCATTATGCCTCACCTTTGATCATGGATAACATTGAAAGGTTTGGCGAGCCCTCAAAACATTTCCTCTTGCCAGACCTTGCGCCATTACAGGCACTTGGCAAAGCCATTGGTAGCTGCCGCTTTTACCTTCAGCACCAGCACTGAGGCTAGTCAATGTAAACTGTATGTGTATGTGATGTATAGTTTTGCACTCCACCTGTCCACCTAACTTATTTTATATTCTGGTGAAACTTCTGTTGCACTTCATGTTGGTCTTTATAAATTGTATGGCCATATGGTACTCATAAATTCACCTCGTTTGGGTTTCCAAAAAACAAGTAAAATGACATTTGTCTAAAAATTTTAAAATCTTAAAACAGAACAGGAGTATTGCGTTACCAAACTTAGAAACTTGTGTTTGATACAGACAGCGGCAGAACTGTATTTCCAATGTGATCCTGAAAATCAAAGCGTCTTACTTTTTCTTTATGTTTTAATCTGTTTAGAGTCTCTAAGAACGTTCCACTTCTAAGGACTGACATTTCTTGCATTTATTGCCATCTCCCTAAACTTTGGAGTCTCTTCTAATTTTCTATTGGATTAAGTAAGTCGTCTGACCAGGTGATTCCAAAAAAATTCAGAGGAAAAAGGTTGGTAAAATGAAAAAGTTGCTTAAAGCTGAGGTCTACCATGGTAAAAAAAAAAAGTCTTACTTTAAAATAAATCATTCTTTACATGCAAAACATGAAACAAGTAGATAATAAAATTGAAATAGAGGCAGAGTATTTCCATTGTCCAGCCAACTTTGTTATTATTTTACTGTGCATGTTCGCACTTGAGTCTGTGTGGCTTTTCACCGTTTTTTTCATGTCTCCAGTTCTCCACGATTGTCCAGGGTCAGTGAAGGCTTGTCCCTCTTGTTTTCCTCCCGTCACCTTTCCTCAGGTTTCACAGAGTGCAGCCCTGTTGGGAAGCAGGAAAGAGTTTGCCCCTGAATCTTTTTTACTTTGTCTAGAAGACATCCACACTAGACGCAACAGGGGCTGTTTTTAGCATCATACGTTGTTTACTTTGGCAGATCTTTAGGGAACCCTCGGTTAGTAGTAGCTCCCCTATTCTATTTTCTAGAGAATAGTTTGTGACTGCATGAAAAAGAATTCATGCTGTTCCTGTATCCAGACCTTGTTTGTTGGAAGTGCACAAACTACAGATGCTGTTTTCAAATTAAGTGGCCACTAGAGCATTAAAAGTCCCTGATGTATATGTAGCAGTATAATAAGCAAATAGTTAACTTGGCTAAAACACAAGGCAGTAGGGGTTATATTGGAACATTATGTTAGGTTAAGCAGAGTACTACAGTGGTTTTTAGAAGAAAACACATAATGCAACGTTCTTTATTATTATCCTTAGAGTTTTAAAAAAACAGAATTTAGCTGCACTAATTATCATGAAACACAGATTAACTCTTCTCAACAGCAAAATACTCTCAAAGGTTGTTTATTCCTGAAACACCCCCTCTTGTTTTGTTTTTTATACATCAGCATTTCTATGTTCCCAACTCTCCTGTTTTTAATCTTTATGAAACTTTCTGAAGCCTACTGAGAAGCATTAACTTGCCCTGAAGCCCTGCTGAAAACTGACATCCCTATTCCAGAGTTTCACTTGTCTGTTTGACACCATGCTTAATCCATTCAAACTCATCAAGCATAAAGCTAAATATTGATTTTCTTTTGAATCCTTGCTCAAGGCAATTCACATTTTTATCCATTTTGTGTCTGTGCTTGTATGTGCTGTTATTACAGCCCGGTTTAAAGGAGTGCAACTAATATTAGATGAGAACGGCAGGTGGTTGCTTTTAACCAAATCTAAATTATGTGAATTCAGGAAAATAAATATTATGAGCAAGTGATTTTTTTTCCAACCATATTCACATTCAAACATTATAGATATTTACATAATCGCTTGTTCAAAATGGTGGTAGGCAGAAGTAAAACAATATTCGTGCCTACACTCCTTCCGTGTTATATGTATCTGTTCGTACAGTTTAATTCTTGTATGCAATGTGTGTGCGCACACTTGTAAAACAATAGGGAGAACCAAAATATCAGATTCTATTGTAATGCACACCCTTGTACCCAGAGGAAAATAATTTTCAGGCAGGAGCGCCTCTTTAATGGTCTGTATGTGTCTCCTGCCACTGAATGGAGCATCCATCCTGAGAGACTAAATTAATATAGGTCATTAAAAAGTAATGCTTAATCACTTATTACAGGGATACCAATACTTTCTCATTTTTTTCAGGCTAACATTAGTGCTTCTTTTTTTACTGCGAAGTATAGCCGGCTAAAGTGATTAGGTGCAAGCAGTAACTCCTTTTTTCTTCTGTAACATTGCTGATCAAGAGGTAGAGCCAATTCAGATGGGTTCTAATATATTTTCTTTACTTTATGAAAATTAAAAACGTTAACAATCCGTTTCTTTAACCTTAACAGTTTATTGAAATTTGCCATAATCTTATTTTCTATTAATATAGTGTTCTTAAGCAAAATGTTTGTACAACACAAACCACAAACAAGACTTTTAAGCTAAATATGTTTAAAATGTTGTTTACACATTGTGTATTCATTTAAACAAATATCAAGTGGTAATTCCTGTAATTTTACACCGATATAATCTTTGTAATTACAATAAACAGCTTTTTCCCAGGTATACATTATTTAAAGAAAATAACCCATTCAAACTACACTAGCTCTATTTCAAATTGTAATTCGATTCTTGTGCCACCCTGGGATATGTCACAGAGTGTCTAAAATATATTCCACTACCATATTCCCTGAAACATCTACATCTGTTCAAGCTGTTGTGTACATCAAAATCGTAAACCGTTCCATTGATGCAGATTACTCTGTCTGAGAGTTAATGCCATTCAGACAACTGGAATGCTAAAATCCAGGATACATTGACAACACTGAAATAGGACTAAAACTGTATTACCCTTGATTTATAGTTGTGGGAACTTAAAACGAATGAGCTCTCACTTCAAACCATAAAATTGTAGCAAGAAAAACTGCATCACTGCCGCGTGTCTGTTCCATTTAAACTTGAAATGATTGAATGGTGAACAATCGTGAGCAGTGGCACTTTAACATGTATCTCAAAACATAAATGTTAAAAATATTCACCATTTATCATTGCTAATTTTACGTATTTAAAAAAAATGGCTTTTATTTAAACTTTTTTATTTCCTCTGGGTCTCTGTGTAAAAGGTGCAAAACTTTGCTGATTGTTTTAGAATATTTGAATCCAAACTCTGTAAAACACTGAGATATTTAGCATGGCTGGCTAGATCTACAATATGTTTGCAAACAAAAATATAGAACCCTGTTAATAGGATTTGATATTAGCAGAATATATGCCAGCAGAGGAGATTATCACTAAATGTAAATGTTAAGTATTCATAAAGTGAAATATGTTTGACATCCTCGTACCACAAAGCTTCAGTTTTTAAGGTGTACTACCTTCATAGCAAGGTCATTTCTCAAAAAAAAAACAGAAGTTTCTCTGGTTAACCACTGCAACAATTTTGGTTTCAAATAAAGTAAAAGATCTCCTGTGGGATGTTCACAATGTTTTTAACTCCTGCAAGAGCAAATTAAGACATTAGATCGTCCATATTATCTAAGCAATTGTGTTCTCATATAAATATTTCAAATTTCCATTTCAAACATTTTTGGGTCTGTCAGTCTACAGTTACACACGCTACTGACATCTTTTGGAAAGTTCCTGATTTGTTTCTTTTTTTTTTAACCACTTAAAATGCTCTCGGGAAAGAGTCCCATTAAAAGTTTTCAATCTTTTCAATCCTTCCTAGGAGTCAACACCCAAAGTTTACTGCAGCTACCTACAAAGCATGGAAACTTTAAAGTGTTAAAAATTCATGGCTGCACAGTTACAAGACTGAAAAGCCGGAAATTGTTTGAAGTGGTTGTGAACATAAAGCCTCTTCTCTCTTAATCGTTTTGAAAGAAGCAGTCGATTTGCAAAGCCAAATCTGCAGACACTACAACACCTCTGGAGAAATTGCTTTTGAGCACAAAGGAGGGGAAATATTTGGCAAGAAGGAAAAATGTTTTGCTTAACGACTTCGAACATCAATGTTTAATTCAGTGGTAAAGTAGTAACAAAGCTATTCCTATTTTGTATTTTATTTAGCAATAAATTGAATCAAAAGGTTACAAAACATAGTCATTAAACTGTTTCCTCTGTAAAATCCATTTCTAAAACTAAACTTAAGATTTTTCAGAAATTTTAACGTTGACTTAATTATTTGGGAATTGAACTGTGGAACATGTTTTTTTTTAAATTAATTTTTTAAATGTTAAAAAACTTTTGAAGGAAACATATTCCTTAAATATTCTATTGCATTTAAGTTCACAAATGTCTTATTTATTTAAGTTTTTGTTTACTTATAAACCAGTGAAATACATTGATGCAAGGACAAAAGATGATTGGATAAAGTAAACATATTAAGTACTGGAATTTGTATTTTTCATTAATAATAAACTAATACTAACATATTACATTTTTGTGAAATCTTGACTGTCAAGTTGATCAATGTTTATATTTATTTGCCTTCTGAAAAAAAATAACCAGCTACTTAAAGGTTCACAGACAGAGGCTGAACAGAAATGCATTAACGACAAGATCCCTTAATTAGTTTGCTATTCTTGTCATAAATACATATTGCCATACAGGTAATTATTATGTTTGGAAATCAAGGACGTTGACAACTGTAATAACATCCCACTGTGAATTATGTGATCTAATCACTAACTTAGACTTGAGATATATTTTTTTACAGCTCCTAAGAAGCTGACCATCAAAAGTGTTTACTTACGACAACTATAATTGTTTTCATGTTTTTTTTACGATGACCATTTATTTACGTTATTTTTATGTTTCAATGCTTAGTAAGATTAAACCTTCTTTGGCACTTTATAGCATGTACCCACACTGATCTTTACAAAGACTAGAAGAACTCAAACACTTCATAGAGGCACTTTGAGCATTTGGTTAGCAAATAGTTTGTCTTAGGTTAATGGATGATAACTGGATTGTCTGAGAAAATAAGACGTATAATTTCAAAGCACAACCTTCCGAGTTTGAACCCTACAACACCTTAGATCGTAGTTTTAGTTGCTGATCGACGTTGTCTATGTCTCTGTTATCCGAAAAGTGTTGCTGACAAAATGCAGTAGCATGAATAGCAGTTGAACCAAATTTTTCTTTAGTAAAAACAGCAGCCCAACACAGGTTTTATACTGTTGTCCACATTCTACTCACCTAATTGGCCTTATTGTCTATGATGTTGTTATGAAAGCATTTATTCCTGCTATTTACTGTAAAATATACTGTAAAGGTCAGTTTGCTGCAGGCTTAACTGCTATACCGCTACGCTGAAGGCTCTCTTTAGCGTGAGCCTGAGCTCACTGTTTAATATCAGTTGTTTGCTGTGTACTGTTTTTGAGATTACATCATTTATGTTATCCATATCCCTATTTACTACAATACAAATAGCTACTTTTACTGGTAGTTATATTCCTTCTCATTCCCATGTGTTTAATAACAGCTTCCTTCTTGGTTTTTGGTTCTGATCTCTGCCTTTTGCTTTCTCTAATCTAAATGTCCACTGCTCCCACGTGACCTTTCAGACAACTGCACGCCACTGGCTGTATCAGTGGGCAAGGCCTGTTGAGGGAGATATGCTGAGTGACTGGTAATGACATCCACTGAGAGCTGGGACTCCCTCAGGATGCACTGTCTGCTTGCCTGCTAGTCTTCTCCCAGAATGCAGAAATTAAACTTTTCTTCTTAAACACTTTTATTTTCATCATTATAACCTTCAGAATCATTTACTTCCTTCTAAATATCTACAACACAATTATACTTGTGTCACTGACATCACACTAAATCTTTTATTTTTTTATTTTGCAGCTTGGCTCCATCACGATCTGTGAAACAGTTGGCTTGTTGCTACAGGTCTGCACAGAGTTTCTCCCTTTGTCATAATCTCTTCTTGTCAGTTTCCCTCCCTTTTTCCATTTCCTCTAGTCTGTGGCTCTTCCTTTAGATCTTTTTTCCTCCTGTATTCCAGTCTGAGTCAGGCTCAACTAAAAATGTCAGTTATTTTTATTCATGGACCAAATGCAAATGAACATCTGACATTTATTTCCAGCTTTTCTCTTACTGACCCACTTGTTTTAGCCCAATAGGTCTTTAACATTGAATTAATTCTTTCCGTGGCACTAAGACTGATGAGGTTATAGTGGTTTAAACAGATACCTATGAGCATATGTTTTTATATAGAAGCCGGGGCAGAACGGAATGTCATTATTCACTAAAGCTGCCAGGAGAATTGATAGGAAGTGCATGCTTTGGACATGGTGCTGTCATTTTCTTTTATCTCAAGCGATGTTTTTTTTTTCTTTTAATCCTTTCATTACTTTTTCTTCTGTTTTATGTTACATTTTCAGCCAATAAAATGATTGACTAACAGGTCTAAGTTAGTATCATAGGTGTAAAGCTGTTATATATGTATATATATTTCCATATATATATGGAAAAACACTTTAAAGGCTGGTCAACAGATTCACAGACTCTGTCCTAGCTCCCAAAGAAGCTGAAGCCTTAAAAACAAGATCCCTTTGCTGGTGTCCCCCTTTGACAGACCTCACAATGCTTATTTTAATTTTTACCCCTATACAAATATATATATTAAAAAAATAACGAATAACTTTCATTTTAATAGCTAAATCGTGTATCTATACTTACATTTAATCACTATTGTGTAATATTAAGCATGTGATTGTTTTACTTAACCCAATGCATAATTCAGATTTAAAGATTCACTGCCAAAAAAGTAGGCATGGATTTTCCAAAAGCTTTCTACATTTCAAAATGAAACAGCAAATGGGATGTTGCCTCTAGTTTTAGTCGTGCTCATCTAAGAGAAAGTTTCACGTGACTTATCTCGCATTCAGATAAATAACATGGGCAAAGCAACCAAGCAAGGTCAGAGACTACTTCTATTTAAAGATACTGGGCACCCTTCACATTCGGAGATTGATAGATGGATAGATGGTCAGTCATGGTCAGTAGAAGGGATCTGCAAAAAGATCATTGTGTCATTTACTGTTTTTTGTGAATATTTCACCTTGTGATTAAAGTTTGTGATAGGTCTCTCAGCGGCTAGCTAGGTTCAATCAAAAACTTTGTGCAAACATGCCAACAGATAAAACAAATGTAAACTCAATACACAAATAGGATACCAAACATATAGAACATCCCCATCTATTCAGAGTTTTCTTGAAGAGTAAAAGACAGATTTAACGCTTTCATGCTCTTTTGTGCGTCCGAGATAAGATTCTTTTGTAATGGGGACTTTTGCATCGCCATTAAGCTAAAATATTAATCGAAACCATAAATGAGTTATTGCTGTTACTTTTTATACAAGGCATAAATGGGATTTGTGCCAGAAAAATGCGTCATTAGGTATCAAGGACAATGGGGGCTTAGCTCAGATACTATAAATATAGGAGGCAAGCACAAACTTTCTCAAACAAATTGCAAAAATTGAAAAGTTTCCTACTTTTTTTCCACAATTGAAAAGATTCCTTAGTGTATCATGGTTCTTACATGTTTATACGTGACTAATATAGAAGCTAATGCCATGACTTTTAGTAACAACCCAACATTTGATTACATTTTAGGCCTATATGTGACTAAAATGGTTGCACCTCTTAGACCTCAGTATATGCCACAAAATATTTGGGTCAGTTTATGTCAGCTTATATGGCTATCTCCATTTCTAATAAGTATTCTGCTAAATACAAGCTCTTGGTTTTTAACTCCTTTTTGGTGCACCTTAATTAAGTTGTTGGATATTCACATCAAGATCCATTTAATATGGAATGACTCTCTGTAGTACAAATGGGTTTATTCAGATCAAAGGTCAACAACCGTCTTGACCCAACACCCACTTCAGGAATTAAACGGCTACTTTTATTTCACATTTCCATAGTTCACTTATAACCAAAATGAAAATGTATGTAAGTAAAATAATTAGATAGCCAATAGGTGCCGGATTCACAATTCTAAGAGAAACAGAGGTATTTTAATATGGATAATTAGTTAATTGGCTTAATCTTTATCCTTTCCCAATTTTGAAAGTCGTTTAACATGACATACCTTTGAGGCAATTTGAATTGATTATGCTGTACATTTGTACAAAGTATTATTTCTGTTGCATTTATTTAGAAACAATACACGTTCAGATTAGGTTTTTTCATTTTATTTTATTATTTTTAATATGTAATCCACTACAGGGTAATAACAATTCAAAGCGTTTCAAAATCCCCCAAAGGTCAACTTTACAGAATTTAGATCGATTTTTGGTAAATATTTTCACTAATTTTAGATTGTGTTGCTATTACTTACTAGGTCCTTTAAAGCTACTCTATTCCTACAGGCACAAAGATGGTGAATTATGTTTTAGACTGAACTTTCTAGAAAAGTTATCTTCTCTTTCACTTTCTGTACTACTCTGTCCTCACTTCTACGGGTCAATAGAGATGGTGAAGTTATTATTAATTGCAGTATTATTATTAATATTCACCTCTGATCACCAGATATAAATTAGTTCGTGTTTGATGGTGTGCATATCAATGTGTAAAGCAGTAAACATAGCTGGAACTCCCAAAGGAAATCTGTGCAATAGATGTTAAAAGCAATGTACACTTAAGTCTAACAGCCACTACCTTGACAATCCCTTTCAGACTGACCAGTTAGCTCAGTAACAATGTTAATTTAGACCTGAAACATAATTCACCCCCATATAGAGTGTGAAAGATAGTGTTTTTTTAGTCAAACATGTAGCACTTGGTTCATTAATTATGTAAGACTTGATGCTGTCAGCTGGAGACTTGAGCTAGCTATTGTTACTACCAGCAGTAATAATTAATAATTAATTTTTTTTTTTACTAAATTTTTCTGATTTGCATATTGATTCCTGAAAGTGTGTATGTTACACAAAGTGTGCTACACTTGCAAGCAATGCTGTAGAAAAAATAGGGACTGGATTCCAAGAGATATGTTTACACTATGAAGTAGTAGTAGTAGTAGTATAAGGGGAAACTGAAATATTTATGATCATATTTGAGTTAAAATTTTGACAGGTTATATGAATATTTATTTCCACAGGCCACACTCTAATAATTGTGTCTGGATTTTTTATTTTTTATTTTTTTGTGAAAAAAATGAATGAATAAATAAATAAATATAACATGCTGGACAACTTTGTCTAATTAAAGCTACACAATTTGCTCCTTTTAGTTAACCTACATAATTTCTTTAAATTCCATCAGTAAACCTGGTGAAACTGCAGCAGCTATGATTTATGATTCTGCTGTTGTAAACGAGTGGGCTGTATTTGTAGATATAAAAACAAACTCACGTCATTTTCATGTCACTCTGACCATGAAATAAAGTTGCCTTTCCAATTAAATCATACTTTTTCTGCTGACAGAAACTGTGAGGAATTATCCACAATTACTGAAATACTGGTATTTGCTTTCCCCTAAGGAAGAGCTATGTCATCTACAGTAGTATTCCGAAGAATAATGTGAACGAGTTGTTTCAACAGAATGTGACTTTTGACTTTTCTCCAGATGTTTTTGTCTCTCTCTACAGTCCAAAAAATAAATTAATTGAGAATTACTTAAAGCAACACTATGTAACTTTTGAACCTTCATAAAATATTTTCATAAATTTTGTGATTGTACATCCACTTACAGCTCGTTGAATGACACCTCTGTCATGGCCTGAGGGTTCCGTATCACTTTCACTGGCACTAAGTAACTTTGAGAAGGATGGCAGGAACCCTGACTCACAAAACATCTACAAATGTGCCAACTGCTTTACGTCATACGTCACTTCACACGTTTCTTATTTCAACATCATCATATGACATTGTGTGCGTCAATCCAACTGCAGGCGAGCTGACGTTAAACACTTTGTGTTTAACGTCAGCTTGTTATGTCATTGTACTTCTGTGCTGCTTTGAGCTGTGTCAGACATTCATACTATCATGTTTTTGTGAAATGGTTACCAGTCAGTAACATTAACGTTTGGGAAAAGAGATCCCAACTGAGATACGATGTAGACAGGTTTTGACTGGCAGTCTGTTTGAGAAGAGAAGAAAGTACAAATTTCTACTCTGTTCTTCTCAAATGTTGAGTAAAATTAACTGATAGATTTTTTCAATTCAATTTAGTGATTTTATATAGTTCCAATTTATAACCTGTTGCACAAGAAAAAATATTTAGCTGGAGAAAGAGAATTTGGGGTGATTTTCAGAAATGTTATTGAATTGAGTACATGCTTATCAGCATTTAAATGGTATGCCACTCTCCTGTCAATGTATTCCACCTGCTGATTACTAAAGGTGTAGTTTTCTGAACTAAGCTGAACAACCTGAAATATCCCTCGGATTGTGGGGTACAAATGTAACAGTCCCGAACAATATGATTTTTTTTAATAACTCCTTACCCTAAATGATAGAACTGGAGTTGCGTTAGCGAGAGTGGATTTTTTAACTACTTTCTTGATTATGCTCTGCACACACATCAACAGCTATTTGTTTAAAATTTAAATATATTTAAACACCAAATAAACAAGAAACACAAAATGCAGTACACACAGTATTTGTGCACTGCCAAATTGTATCAATGTGAAAAAAATGTTCAGCGTTATTTCATTTGAAAATGTACTCAACAAATCTAGAGACAGCTAATTGTTTGTGTTTAGAAAGCTTGGTACTGGGTCGTTTTATCTATAAGAGGACAATCATGGTTTAATATTGCCCACTATCAAAGGAATTTTACTCAAACTTTGAAACAGTATTCTTAGATATTTTTCAGTATGGGTTTTGGCAAAGATTTTAGTTTTAGTCTTAGTGTTTTGGATGAAAATGTGTCTTAGTTTTAGTCAGCTTTAGACATTTCTAAATGTGACAGTTAAAATAATTTAAAATATATCTTGTTCTGATCACTGACACTGTTCAGCCTGATATGTGCTCTTTCCCTATTGCAAGTTCTTACAAGTTATTTTTGGTTGTAAGGATGACATGGAGGGGTGGGATACTGGGATATTTAAAAAAAGGTGCGAATGCTGAGAGCAGCGAGTTGTGCGGTGTTTGTCACTTGGCAACTTGCAGGTAGCTGTGCTAGATGTAAAGATACACAAAAATATTATTAATTTTAATTATTTATATTTTTAGTGTTTTGTTGTCAATTTCTACTTGCTTTGTGTGTTCACCAGAAAGATTTCTTAAAAGTGTATTCAAATAAAAACAAATAGCAATTAACTGCTTTTGCATTTGTTAATCCATTGTGTTGAATTATAATTATGTTTTACTTGA
>JAVLVB010000580.1:2095861-2128878 GCA_032876305.1 Orestias chungarensis | reverse complement strand
TATATATATATATATATATATATATATATATATATATATATATATATATATATATATATATATATATATATATATATATATATATATATATATATATATATTTAGACTTTTTTGTATATCTAATCCATCATTGAGATGCCACCAAGTAAACATTTAAAATCTATCAAACAAAAATTATTCCCATGATGAATGATGCATCATCTCTAGATTGTCATGTTTCCAATTTATGCAGATGTAGTGTCAAAAGGTTATGAATTTAGACCACATTAAAAAGCACTGTGTCCTCCTCAGTTACCTCACATTAAGATAAAGGAATTATGTATCTGAACTAGGTTAATAAAAAATAAGTTTACCTGTATCCTTTTATTTGACCAGGTGAAAAACAATATTGAAATTAAAACCTAATTTCCTAGAGACAAAGCATAAAACATACAAGACCAAATACACAAATACATAAGGAGCCTTATCACATTTCTTGAAAAATGCCCTGAAGACATCACATAACATTTAATATTAGGTCAGTTACAAGAGCCAAAACAAAAACAAAGACTGTGTGGTTAAAAACAAGTTTAAACTCAATTAAAGAGACGAGTAGTCAGGTCATTTGTGTCTCACACATATTCTCAAGACAGTTTTAACTATTTGTTTCCTCTTACACAGCATTTTCTTTGCAAGATTCCATCACATGGATACGGAAGAATTGTTGAGTTGAGCAAGCATTACAGAGCCTCACATCTAAAAATAACAGCAGAACTAGTAAAGACCTTGTCATATAAAAGGGTTTAAAGTATCACATTTTAGTTGCCAGAATCCTGTTGGCTCAAATTTGGTCAACCCATAAAACTAAAATTACTGTTATGGGTAAAAACATTACCATATTTGTAAAAACCTGTTATAATCAAAGCTATAGGTAAAAATACATTATAAAAAAAATGTCATCCATATATCAATGATCCTGTTACAGTTACTGTGAGTTCTAAAATGGCTTTGTTTTTAATTATTTTTATTTTCACTCCAGATGTGGTCTATATTGTCCATCTTTTATTTATTCAACAGTCCTCAGTTCTTCGGTTTTAAGTTAAGAACAGTTTGGCAGCAAAACTGTGCAAGAAACGATCAAAAATAAGAAGAAAGGTTTTACAATGAATCCCCTTTATACTAGCCTAGGTATTTATTCTTTATTTAAAAAAAATAACCTTGTGGGTTGTTATTACACAAAAATCATAACACAAAGGATGCATTACACATTTGCTTCCATGGTTGATGGCTTTTTTTTTCAAAGGCCTTAAAAGAGGATATTAGTCTTTATTTTAATCAGTTTCAACAATTATCCAAAACTTTGAGGACAGCTTTTAATTGATATTTTAATTTGTGCTGCACAGTTTTGTTTTTATGTATTTATTTTATTTATTTTTTTTTTGCTGATTGGCAATTACAGCAGAGGTTTAAGTGAAACTGTCAAACGTTTAACAGGTTAGTCATGTCAAACTCAGCATTTAAGCTCAGATTGAGACTTAACAAATCAGTCCAATTGCACACTTTATTATGAGAATCTGTAGGCTGTAATTACTTTTGTGACAACCAGAAATCATTTTCTTGTCACCAGGTCTTTGCTGTGCAAGTTTTCTAATTTTGTAGGATAGCACCTACATTTCCCTTGATAGCTGCTGCTGCTGCAGGGCTTGAGGATGAGATTGATTAAAGTGTAGAAAAAGCAAATTTATCTTCAACACTGCCACAAAAGCTAACATATGAGCTTGAGAAGTTTTCAGTCATGCTGCTACAAGTGAATGTAGCAGCTATTACACAAACAAGAAGCTCTGCGTTTGGGTGCTTAATTACACAAGTGCAAAGGTGCTTATCAAAAGTCAAGTATGGGGTTGACAGAATCAAAATGTTGTTATTCCCCTTATCCAGTTGACTAAATGGCAGGGTACATCCAGGTCAGGTCACTATTTAATTAAACATTGACGCAGAGAAATTTACCAACCATTACCCCTTTTTGGACTGTATGAGTAATCTGCAATACTTGAAATATTACCAAACTAAACATACAGGAACAGAACTTACCTGGCCAACACTAAAAGGCCTAGGTGGAGAAAAATCTGCTTTAGTGATGTTATCCCCCTTTTTAGTTTTCTTGATGCTTCAAGTGTCTTTAAGTTCCTAAAAGCTTTGTTATATATTTGCCTCTACCTGTATGTTATCCGCATCACCAGTCAATTATCCATTTTTTTTCTTCATTAACTTAACTTTGTCATTTTTGTAATCATAGAATCTCTCTATGTAAAATATGTGAAAATACATAAAATATCACTTACAAGACAAATCTGCATAAATAACTAAAAGAAACTATAAGAAACTAAACCTTGTTTTAAAAATACTCCATCAGAAAGAAAACTGAATAAAAATGTTTCATATTAAAAAACAGCTGTGGATTGATTAAAAGACCAAAAAAATGCACTTCTATACCCACATAATGAAGCTAGAACAGACGTAGAGAAACTCTGTTTATTGTGTTTATAATACAAATGCTATGTTTTTGGTTTCAGATCTGTGTGTATTTTAACCACTTTACTTTACATTTGAAACAAACAATATCCCCCAACAATTCAAATCCATTCAGATTTTTTTCTTTAGCAAAAATTCATAAAGTAAATAGATTGAATTTCATTGTTTACTTCCTTTCCTGGATGAGCATAATGTGACAAAGGACGGTTGCTTGCATTGTGTTGTTAATTTTGCAGCAACCATCCATGTAGCAATAGCGAAAACAAAGCACATAACAAGGAAGGCTAAATGGGAAGAGTATATCTTACAATCTGCGTTTGTTGTGTTCAATTCCAGTCGCTTGTTGGTGTACCTCTGGGCAAAACACTTCTCCCTAAGTTTCCTACTGATCAGTGTATGATTGTTTTCAAATATAAATATAGTACAGAGCCTTTAATTGATCTAAGCAGTCTGTCCATATACACAGAGACATTAGAGGCACAAACACAACCCAGCTGCCACCCCATGTGCAACAAGATGCAAACTACACTCTCCCCTACACAGCACACCCCCATCTCAAATCCTGTGCTAAGCTAAACAACTGGACACACATTCCAAAGCTGACCACCTGCCAGATCCCGGTAGCGCCCTTAGCCCAAGGACTGGCCACCTGTATTGTAGAGCACAGATATTAGGTATTTAAGTATTTATTAAAGGCAAAAAAGTTGTCTAGATGAAACTACAAAACAAGAATTTAAAAAGAAAACTGAAAAGACATCACATCATTTGCTTGTGAAATCATTGTAATTTTGATTTTAAACACTAATACTGTTTCGTAGATTCTTATTTTAAATTCTTTTTTATTGCAAGTATATGAAGATTCAGGTGCTTCTTTTGCTAAATCTATGCAGCTAACACTAGGGTTCCGTTTACTAAAATGTTGCTACAGCAGGAGCTTTATCAGGTAAAAACTGGAAAGTTAGCTTTCTTTTAAAATAGTTTTGTAAACTGAACAAGATTAATTATATTTAAATTATGCAATTGCCATCTCAAAAGTGGGTTGTGGCTGGGTTTTTTTTTTCTTCCTGTAGTTCTTCCAACCAAATGGATCCATATTGAGTTATTTTCAAAATGTCACATTATTGTTGCCAAAAAAAGTTAAACATTTGTGTTTTTTAAAAGACTGTTTTCTACAATCTGGCTTCTAATCAATAATATGTACACTTCTTTTATCTTTACAATTTGCTCACACTTAAATTATCCTCAGTACCTTCCAGTATAGCATGCATTTTGCACAATGACAATGCTGATATGTCCTCTATCAGTCAATGTAGTATGTTGTTTTTGGTATATTTATGATTCCCAAAGGAAGGTGCCCTCAGCTTTGTAATTATTCTTTTCATTTTTCTATTTGTTGGCCCTGAAAAAGCTTTCAAATTTCCCTAATACATGAATGGGTTTGCTTTGCACCTTAACCAAATAACTCGTTAAGTTATCACAATCAAGGCATTTTAGTGCATTGGTCTGTGTTTTTGTTCTCTGTTTAGTTTGCTGTAGTTGTCTTGTTTACTTTGTTATGATTAAGTTATTGTTTTATTTGGGTTATTTTCTAATTGGTTGAGTCTTTGTTTGGTTATTCTTTTCTGTTTTCTCCAGTTCCTCCTGCTCTCTTTCCCTCTTTTCTCTCTTTCTGTACTCTCCCTCTGCCTGAGTCCCATCATCATTTACACCTGCTTCTAATTATCTGGTCATCTTCTCCACTGCTGCACCTCCTTCTCAGTATTTAAGCCTGGTTCACCCATTCACTCACCGCTGGATAGTACGTTGCCTTACCTTTCGTTGTTCCCCTATTCTCCTTCCTCGCTCCAGTCCTCCTTGCTTTCAGTAAGTTTCCCCTTCTGCTCGCCTGATTCCCTGTGATGATCTCTCTCCTCTTTCGTGTTATCCGTGCTCTTCCATTTGTTTACTCACTCTGTTGCTTGTTCTTCGATGCTTTGGTTTTTCTCGCGCTCCCTCACAGTTGTTTATGTTTTGATTTGTTAGTTGTTGTTTTTTCATTCCAATTCACGCCCTGTGTTTCCCTCGGCTTGTTCTCCTCCTCCATCCGTGTTTTTCTTCATTTTCAGTTCCAGTGTTTATTATTCACTTGTTAGATAAATCTTTATTCTCCCGCATTCCACCTCTGCTGGAGTCATTACCTCTCTCGTGATATTTAGAAAAAATAATCAACTTAATAGACATCAACACTAAGGTAATATACTTACCTGTGATGTCAATATCAAGGATCACAATGACGCTCATAGGGTGTGATCATCTGCAAAAATGTTTATCTCTTCGCAGACTTCTTTTAAGGTTGTCATGGTGTTTAATGTCATGTTTTGCGCAAATTTCACCATATATAGCAAAAAGCCACCAATGACATGCTAAATGACTGACAACTCATTATACTGTGGGCTGCAATCCATTATAGCTGAGCCATAATTGAGCTACTCAAAGGCCTCTAACATGCTTTAATGACTTAGAGTTAATGAGGCAACCGATTTACAATAATTTGAAGAAAAACGTATGATAGGTTTTTAATTATAAAAAGAAACTTTATTGACCCCGATTTTTAACATAGTTTGAATAGAATGGAACTATTAATGTTTTAAGCATAGACAAAAAACAGTGTTCAGTTTCTGCATAAAACATTTGATAGTGTAAGTGATCCCACTGTGTTTGCTGCAGCACTGCAGACAAGACATTTTTTTTATGAAAGATTTGAAGGGAACCTTTTAAAGGTAAACCATTTATTGGAAATCTCTTGTCATGATCTGATTACATTGTAATGTTTGAGAAAAAACATATTGAGCAACGTTCAAAGTTTGTTGAAGGATTAATTCCCACAGATATTTTGAGCACATTAACTGTAGTCCCGAAATATAATTTGCTGTAAGGATGTGTCAGATGATTAGCTAAATGAGAATACAGTGTTTCCCTCCTGGGAAACTGTTTTTACTTTTTGCTTGCGCTCTCCAGAAACACTTGGTCACAATCCAAGGGGTATAAAAACTGAAGAAACAGAAAACAGTAGATCAGTGAAGTGTAAAACTTGTAAATGTCTTTTTTTTTATCACAACATAAAAAATGTCCTCTTCACATATACAAATCCAAGACTGTAAATGACAGAATTTCAAAGCTGTACCTAAAAACCGATTAGCCATAAAATTAAAATAAGTGAAACACTGCAAGAGTTCCCTTCCTCTTGCTAAAACAGCTCCAAAACTCATTGCTCCATTGACACATCTTCTCATACTGTCTTCTAATGCCTGGCTTGAAACCTTTTCAAACCTTTAGAGTACTTAATATTCATGGATAAAGTTAGTGGATGTAAGCTGTAAAACAATCATAGGTCTTTATTTATTGTTAAGAGTTTAAAAACTTCTAAAAGATGGCAGAATAATCGTTACACTACATACGTAGTTCTGCGCAACACTATGCATATTTGTGGTAAATGTATATTATTTAACAGTAAATAGTTAATACTTGATACATGTCCAGACAAGAATCTATTAGAGGACGTGTGGAGGGCACTACAAATGAGTCCATCATAAAAATACTAGTATGAACAAGAAACGAGGATTTTTTTACAGTTCATGCCTAAGTTAAAGTTTTCACTATCCCTTCTGGAACTTTCATTCTTGTAAAATCTTTTATACGCATAAACACATGCACAAGCTCAGTTTGTGAAGATGTTCTGGATGCAAACATGTCTGTTTCTTGGATTGGTAAAAGGATAACTGGCAAATTTAGCAAATTTTTAAATCTGCAGCTAAAGAAAGAATATAACACATTTCATGGCATTGCTGAATGGTTACAAATGGTTAAAAAAAAATGTAATCCTTAGTAACTCTAAATTTGTCCTTTGCATGGGTCTTATAGCCAATTATTTGAAGGCCCACATCCTGGAAATTTTGAAAAACAATTCTGTTTGAACTACATAGTACCTTGGATATAAGTTATTGTTATTGGTTATTTACAAAAAAATTTTCGATATATTCTCCTTTTTTGTCCCTAGTTATTTAGTGCCTTCTTCTGTTTGTCTGGTAGTTTGCTTATCATCATTATTATTATTATTATTATTATTGGTATTCTTTTTTTTTCTTCTCCTGTTGCTTGCATTCTCCTCCTGTTTCCTTCTCTCTCTTCCTCAATCTGCTTCACTCTTAACCACTCACACCTGTAATCATTCTGCTATCTAATCACTTCCTTTGTTTCACTACTCATCCTCTCAGCAAATATACCTGGTTCTCCACACCAATCTGGAGTAAATCAATGTGTACTGTTCTATATCTGCTGTCGTCTTCAAGCAGTTTATTTAGCCTTTTTTCACTCTTACTAAAGGCCAGATTTCTTAGACATGCTCCAGAGGGACGGCATGTTGGAAATACAACTTTCACAGCAGATTCCTAATAAAGTTCACAGAGCCAACAATCTTCTGTGTTACTGGAAAACAACCAAATGATAGTTGGGTAAAAACAAAAATAATATAAAAATGTATGTTCAACTTGGTATTGTGTGTGGTATGTGTATGTTGGTACAGCCTACAGATTTTCATAATAAAGTGTGCAATTGGACTGATTTGTTAAGTCTCAATCTTTGCAGCGAAATTAAATTCAGGAAAGCCCATCCAAAAAAAAACGAAACATGGAGACATACATCAAGAGACAGGGGTACTTGGTTGGCCAAAGCCTGGTCCTAATGCACTGGAAACATTTTTTTTACATGTAAGGGATGGTTCAGAGGTATAGTGTGAATTAGGTTTAGATTAAGGGTAGCACTAGTGATGGAGTAAATGTATTTCTTAGGCATGACTAGAATCACAAAAATATTTAGAAATCAGTGCAAATTCTTAATATGGGTGGAAACAAACAATAGAGGGAAGGATAAATTTGTATGTTTATACGTGCGAGTGTTCGGAGATTTGAAAGCTTCTTTTTTTTAACATTAAATGTTTGTGTCTTTTTTTCGGAGGAGACACTGTACCTGTTTAATTTGTTTGAGAGTATACCTCTGACAATTTGATGTTGAAGCCCTGTAGCTTAATTGAAATGAAAATAATATGTAAAATTAGTGTTTTAAATGTCAGCAGCTTCAAATGCAGTAAAATGACACTACTGTACATTTCACCTGTATGACCTCTATCCAACAACAAATGATATTCATGACACTACAAGATACATTTGAAACTACTTTGTCCCAATTAGAGTGTTTGCAGGATAGCATCAACGTCCTGCCCAAAAAATATGTCAAATGGATTAAGATTGCTAAAATTAGTTACCTATAATAAAAATCCTACAATGTGTGAGGCTTTATTATTTATTTATAAACACACAACACATTGAGACCCCTTGTTTTTTTTTATAATTATGATAAAGTGGGAAAACAACTCTCAGTTTCATTACTCCAGACAATTACTCCCCATTTCTGGAAAGTTGTAATGGAAGGCAGGTTTTATTTGTACTTATTGTCCTGTCTTACAGTCTCTGAACTCATAATGAACTGGTCTGTACCTGGAGCCTGAGGAGACTATCAACTCAATTATCTAGGACATTAGGAACTTGTTTTATGCTTTACACAACCACAGATATTTTATTTTGTACTTGGTTATGTAAAGCTTAAATAGAAATTGCTCAGTAATGTAAATTGTTTCTATTGGGTGCTCTTTACATTTTAAGCTGCATACTATACACCGCAGCTTCCGTTGACCCATCTCAGCAGATCTAATATATCTTTATAGTTTATATCAAAGTTGATGTTGTAATCAACTGTGTCTATTTTGTTATGTTACCACTAACAACTAAATGTGGAATATTTAGTAGCGAAGAGATTTTTTGCTCATTGCACAGGTTACACATGTTTGTATAAGTAGTCTGCTTTGGATAATGTTTAAAAATTATGTATCTAGAAACAACTGATACATCTAAATGCACTGAATTGTAAGGGTTAATGAAATCTTTTGCTGGAATACTGTATATCACTCACCATTAGAGCACAAGTTACAAATTTCTTCGTGTTCATTTTTCCAGCTTTGACCTACAGAAGTGAAAAACAAATACCAACCTGGTTCAGGCAGCCTAATCCATGAAGAAAAAAGATCTATTATGACTTATTCTGCCTATTTCTAAAATACCAAAAAGTCTGTGGACTATTAACCCTTCACGAAACTTTTACTTAATTTTGTATCCATGTGATTTTCTCACACTGATACTTCTTGGTGGTATGTTTGTTTTTAACATACCAAATATAATTAAATCATTTAGTTTTATTATTTTGTTGTATGTCTTTACCGTTGAAGGTCACTGAATACATTCATGATGGGATTAAAATATCAGAGCATGCTGCAAAAATATGACCTTAACTTTTTATTATCTTAAGCAGATACTAACTACATATAATCTGTGTATAATTTGCTTAGAAGAGCACAAGCACAACTGCATGAAGTTAGTCTTCATCCAGTTTTACATTACAGCAAATATTGCACCCAGAAGGAGCATACATCAAGCGGGACGGTAACACTTTTCCTCCTCATTGTTTTATGTTGCAGTGGAAATATTTTTTAATTTAGTTGGAGACTCCCTCTACAAGCTACTTTACTGACTGTTGGGTAGTTCAATAAAAGAATGTAAAATTCCAGACATCTAGAACAGTAAACAGCAAAAAATAAATTAGCATTTTAAAATAGTTAAGGTCTCGGGGGTTTTAATAATGAAACCACACATGAGTCAGTTTGGGATGTTTACAGTATGATAACGTTTATTAAAAATACTAAGAAAAAACAAGTAATCTTATTTATTAAAAATTTTCTGCTACCAGAATAATAAAATATAGGAGTGTGGCAACATTAGTAGTGCTGGTTAAATTAAGCTATATGTTAAGTTCCACATCCTGCAGCCAGCCTCTTGACCGCAAACTTCTGATATCTTGTCGAAGAGTTTGAATGCAGTTATCCTCCACTATGTTGTAATGTTTTTGTAGCTTCAATTCGTCAGTGAACATGTTTCCAGTTATTTAAGGTAGTTTCTCATAAGGAAAAGTATTTCAGCCTTCTTTTACCAAGCTAATCGTAAGTGGGCAGTAACAGATGTAAGTCATTGTATGCTCCACAATCTGACTGAAAAAACTATAGTTGCTACATCACTTTCTCTGACATCTAAAAAAAATTATGTATTTAAAAACATAGAAAGTTTAAAACATACTTTTTACACTTTTCGCACCACAACTTTTCCAAAAGTTGGTAAAACCAGTAATCTGCACAAACCTAAACCAAATAAAATTTAAAGTAGTTTACAAGACTCACACAATGTTGTCCGAAAACAAATGAATTTATTAAAAATCCTACACCAGGGTAGGCACTCTATCAATCAGAAGCCACAAAATTTCAAGAAATGTTTCCGTTAACATATCTGACAAACATGTAGGTAGCTTTCAAAATTTCATTGTGGAAGCTGATCAGTTCTAAAACCCTTTTTGATCCTCTAGCTATTTAGGTGACACTACTTTTTCTTAAACTACATTTAGATCTGTAGTACAAAACGCAAGACAGTAACTATTTCTATTCTTATTTGTTGAATTGTATTCTTTTTTTTTTGCCAGCTGCCATCCTTGATGATCCCATGGAGTGCAGCAGGGGAGAGCGTTTAGCCATCACGCTGGCCAAAAATAACATTAACAGGAGCAGCAACCGCTCTACAACAGGCAAGCTGGAGGTGGACATCTTTGAATTGCTCAGAGACAGTGAATATGAGATGGGAGAAACAAGTAAGTGTCTTATAAAATCATTATGGGGTCTGAACAGTAAACAGAAAAACATGGTTCTCGATTTACCTATGTTGAACTTTTCATCTTACAGTGCTGTTAAACAGTATTTGTCACCGTAAAAATTTATCAACTGTTTTGTCTTTTGTTTTATAACAGAGAATAAAATGGATTAGTAAAAAATCTATTTTCAATTGTTGGCTTCTTTTATCAAAGGGAAAAACGTTGTCTAAACCAACTTGGCAAATAGGAATTCCTGCCATAATATAGCTGTGCCTATGCTTAAGGTAACCAGAAATCGATCTATTAGATGTGAGTGAATTTTTGCAAACAATGCATCCAGCAAGTTCATTATTAAGATTTTCTTAAAAAGAAACCCAGCAGGTCAAATTAAGTCATTGTTTACCTCAGTCGGCAGCCCTTTAGCCCCTTCCAGCAGCTTAGGCCTAGATCAGCATAACTACCCCTTAACATGGAGCTGTAAGAAAGGTAGAGCCAAGGAGAACTGAACAATTGAAATGCTGACTTTTCGATGTGCACTTGCTTTGTTGCGTCATTTAAGAACATTTGAGCCAAAAGCACCAAATTGGTGACTAAATATTCTTTTAGAAGGAAGATCTCATGAATCTATAAGTCTATATATTTAGTCCCTGGCCATCATAATACTGCCTTAAACATTGTCCTGTGATATTATTTAACAACCAAATAATGTCCTTGGAATAAATATAGAGACAATAAACCCCTGGTAAGGTTCACCACTTTTATGTGTTCTCTGTGTTTATGGATGATAGCTCTTACTGTTTTTTTTTTGTTTTTTTTGCTGTTTCTTTTTTACAAGTGTTATAGCTCTCCAGTTGGTTTTGTAACACTATCAAGATTAATAGAAGTCAGTGACTTTCCTTTGTTTTTCATAGATTGTTAGACTTTTTAGATCCTTAAGCCTTATTCATTTTGACAGAAATAGTCCGTTAAATGATTATTGTTTTTTCACATAGGGAAAGGTTGTTTTTGTTGTTGTTTTTTTTCTGGAAGGATTATTCCTCTCAGAAATAAAACCTCAATTTAAAACTGTTATTTATATCTACTTATGTTTATCTGATAGTTAAATGTATTTGACGTTCTGAAACATTTAACTATAACAAACAAAGAAAACAAAACCAGCTTCTCCATATTGTATGGTTGAAATTCTGCAAAAAGACTATAAAGTGAAAGTGGAGTGAACAGCACAATTATTTCAAGCATGTTTGCTGTGCAGATTGTAACTATATAAAGACCATGAGCACTCACCAAATTAATTGTTCTTTGTATTGTTTTTAACTTTTTAATATTTCAAGATTTATTGTTTGACCTTTTTGAATTTTTATTGAAAACACTCCAAAAATCCATTGAGCACAGTATGTGCATTCAAAAAATGACAACATTTCTAAACAAACAGCTGTTACAAAAGTGGGGAGATTGATTTTGAGTGTGATACAGTTGAACAAACACAAAAGATTTAGTGTGCTGCTTCCACAGAGACACAGATTCATCTACCCATAGCAACAAGGAGCTTTATGTTTTCTCTGTCTGAATAAAAACAAACAGTCCTAAATGTTCCAGTTTTTTTGTGTGGAAAAGCATTTGTTTGTGTGTGCAGCCTGGATATTGTTTTAAAGTACGAATATTTTGCGTGCGTGATAGTGATTAGCAGGAGGAATTGGGTTAGGGATAAATCAGTGTCCACAGATACTGTAGATGAAAATATCAAGGAAGAACCACTGCATACATTTTGCTTCATCACAAACACAAGAATCAACTTAATAGTGTCTCTTCTTTGTTTATATATATATATATATATATATATATATATTTTTTTTTTTTTCAGAGATTTTAGCCCTAACTTAATCAGTGCGATACAAAAATCTAGGTAAAAAAGCACCTTTAGTTAGTCAATCAATCATGAAATCAATTCAAATATACAATATGTTATCAAAAAGTATTCAGCTGTACATAGTTGGGTGACATTCTAGTCTTAAAAAAAGTAGCCTCCAGGTCCTCCCATAACAACCAACACATTAGATTGGGGTTAGGGTTAGGTTTAGGAGTGTATTTGCAGCATTGTTTTATCATTGCTTCAGAGGTGCATATGTGATGTCTGAAACCATTACCTAAAACCTTCCCAATCACTGTGCAGCTTACTTACCCAAGCTGAGAGACCACTTAGAGACTTGAAGGGGTTTTAAGTTGAATAGCTGATTAGGCTCTGACACCTTCAGTTTACAATATTTCATTTTATTCCAACATTCTAATAATCAGACACAAGATTTGAGATTTTCATAATCCATGAGCTACAACTATCTAAATTACAAGAAATATAGATTTGTGTCCAACCAAACTGATAGAGTTGTAATATCATCCTCCTTATTCGTTGTAACATGTGAGAAATAAGTCTCTTACAGTCTTTTATTAATAATAATAATAATAATATATTACATGTAAAAATGCACTTTACATTTAAGAAAAATCACAAATTGCTACAGAATCTAGAAACAAACATTGAGATACAAGTTATAAATGAAGAAATACAAAACTCTACCTGCACGCTCTGTGGGGCCCTCAGGGTCTCTTAGAGGGCATTCCAGAGGGCCACTGCCAGAAAGGCCCTGTCTCCAATGGTGGAGAGCTTGGTTCTTGGCTGGTGCAGGTGGTAGGTGGAAGTGGTGGAGTGGAGGTTTCTTAGGGCAGTGTGTAGCGTGAGGAGTTTGCTGAGGTAGCAAGGCAGAGTTCCATGTATGCACTGGTGGGTGAGGAGACAGAGTTTGAAGTGTTCTGAGGACTGGAGCGATGTGGTCATATTTACACCTCCTTGTCAGGACCGGAGCAATAACTGTTCTTAATGTGCTGTACATTTTGTAGAGTACTGCCAGGGATCTAAATGAGGAGGGTATTACAGTAATCTGGAGGAGATAAAGGTAAGATAAGGTGGAGGAAAGAGAGCTTGCAGAGGTGATGGAAGACAACAAGTGTGGGATGTGAGTCAAATTTGAAACCATGGTTTGTAACAACGGAGGATAGGGAGATGTTTTGATCAAAGATCTTGATGGTGTTTACCATTGAGATGAATTAGGTTTGGTGAGGGTACCAACAAGGATAGCTTCTGTTTTACTGCTGTTCAGTTGGAGAAAATTGTCAGCCATCCATGGATTTGCCTCTTCCAGGCAGCAACGAATTGCATAACGCAGAACCGTCGGAGAAGTGGAAGCCATTTTTTTGATATACACCTTTGTATCATCTGCTTAACAGTGGAAATAAACTTTGTATTGTGTTGTGTATGGATTATCCGACCATGTGGAAGCATGTAGATGGTGAATAGGGTCGGCCCAAGAACCGACGCCTGAGACACTCCACAGTTAACTGTATATGATGTTGATTTAGATTGTCCTAAGGTCACCAACTCTGTCCTGTCAGTGAGGTATGTCCGGAACCAGTTGAGTGTGGTCCCAGAAAGTCAAACTATAGACTGGAGCCGATGGAGTAGAATTGTGTGATCCACTGTGTCGAAAGCAGATGATGAATTTAGTATAATAGGAGGAGTGATGGTGAGCCCTGGCCAGCTGTTATAAGTAGATCGTTCATGGCACCAACCAGGGCTGTGTCTCTACTGTGAGCAGATTTGACACCAGGCTGGATTTTTTCTTACAGGTTATGGGTGTGAAGATGACGGTGAAGTTGGGCTCCTACAATTTTTTCCAGGACTTTGACCTGGAAAAAATTGGCCGCTGGAGGAACCTGACCAGAGTGTAATGACTGCTGTCATTAATTATTGCTGTGGTTAGTGGACTAATGGCCTTAATGTGTGAAATGGGTTTACAAACATTTATAATAGCAGTGGTGCTGTGTTGCATACAAGTTCAATGAAAGCTTTTGTTACACTTCAATTGAAAGATTTAGACTGAAGAACAATAACTTTGTGTAACATACTGATTTTATAAAGCTTAAGTTTTGACAAAACATTGTGCTTTTGTGTCACTTCAGAGAATATGCATTCACAAAAAAAAGGTTATTCGTTATTAGATCATAGGTGTATATGTGTGTTTGTGAGAGAGAGACTGGTTAAATGCCATGTAGACCATGACTACTATATCTTAGCCATTGCTCGGATGATGTCCCAAGTGAACTGAATCAATGCCTAAAAACAAAACTTTCCACTACTCTCTATTGATTAAACTATAAACTTTGTAAAAAAAATAATAAAAGAAATGTTGCAGCGACCTACTACAAATCAATTTTGTTCCAACCAGTAGTTCCCCTGAGGGCGTGTGCTTTGTCCTAACAATGAAAACATAATGTTCAAGATTCTCATTAGTATCAAGGTTAGATTTTATCTACATATATCTGTGTATTGCACTCGTGTTGTTATCCCTTGGGTGACCGTATCTGTTTGGTCAAATCTAACCCAAAGATAATAGGAGGTTTAAAAAAGGTATTAAAAATGTGTAAATGTCATCATAAACTATTGGAGTAGTAAAACTAACTAGTACCATAGAACTATGCTAAGCATGTTTTAGTTTTAGCTGTTAAAAAATCTGAGTTAAAGTAACTTTATTTTATTTCCCTATTATTTATTTCGAAATAGTAATAGGATTTATCTATATTTATTTATTCATTGAGGGTTTTTTTCAAATTAAAAAGCGAGTGGCAGCAAATCTGTACACTAAGTCATAATTTCAAAACAAATAGCATAATTGTGATTTGCAGCCAATCATGGCTCTGTTTTTCAGTGGAACCACACAAACAGGTGTTTCTGTGTGTGTTTGCAAAGTGAATTGGAGCGCACATGTATGTGGTTCTCGAACAGTTAAGTAATTTGTCAAACAGTAGATGCCATGGGTGACTGAAACAACAAATATAAATTATTTGACCCACTTCTTCTACAACCATAAAGAAGTTTTCCCACTTGGTGCATAATCACTTCTCTTTTGCCCAAGTAATCAACACAAAATTACCTGGACTTACACACACCTTGCACACACAAGAGCTGTGCTTTTCTGTGCTTTCCGCCAGCTCCACAATCATCGGAGCTTTAATTATAAAGCAGGAATTATAAACTGAGAAGAAACACAGGTCATGTTCCAGTTTGGAAGATGAAAGCATGTGTACACAAGAGAGTCGTAAAGCTGATTTTCACGAAAATGTTTCTGTCAAACGATATGTTTTCAACCCCAAAGGTACAGCATTTAAATCATTCATTGTAAATGTAGATTTGCGAAGACAAGACAAGGTATGTGCCACTTTTGGGGATAACATTTTATTCATGTGCAAATATTCAAACACCAGATTTTGGCTTTAAAGCCTCCAGATATTGTTATTTCTAACTCTATGCCTTTCCTGGCGTCTGTCACTCTGTTGATCTGTTACTCTTCCGGTTTCTATATTTTCTGTCTCCATATGTGAGCACATATTGCATTGATATCAATCCTTCATTTAAGATTAGTTCACATTGGATTGATAAAGTTCTGAGGACATGCGTTTGTCTTAATTCATATTGCTGGAGATTCCCTTCAGACATTTGAATAAACCTATCTGAGCCCATTTGTTTATAGGTTGAGACAGTTGCCATGAAAATCGGTTTAAACAGAGCCAACATGTTTATAGGATACATTTCCCTGCTGCCTAATTCTTAAATTATTTTTCTGTCTATCTCTGTTCTCTTTCAGTGTGCCAGATAATGTCTAAAGGGGTTGTGGCAGTCCTTGGCCCATCTGCCAGTCCAGCTTCCAACTCCATCATCAGCAATATATGTGGAGAGAAAGAGGTGAGTCCCTGTAAACTATGGGCCTGTAGCCTGAGCTCGCAGCTTGAGTACAAATTAAAAGGCTTTGGAAACTATGGATGCTCATTAGCACATGTGTGTTTTCTGTTGGGGGTGGACGAGAGAGGAAATTCAAGCTGCTGGTAAAATTGTAAAGCACCTAATAATACCTTAAGTTTTAACTGTAGTCTTAGTTATATGAAAGCACTGCTGGACATTGCAGATTGCATTTTTCTGTTATTAGCTCGGACTGTTTTGGCTCCCAGTGGATGGTATTTGTAGTCACATGTGTCCGGAAGCAACGATTCACATATATATTTAGCTCAACCTCTGCTTTTTGCTTCCTCAAAAACTGTGCCATCGTAAACTAGTTATACTATTTTAATAAATATGCAAAGTTAAAAGTAAAGCAGTATGTTTGTTTTTGAGACATAAACAATTGTAAAATAATGTGCAAGGTCACTGTTTATGATATTCAATCAGTTCTGACTGACTGTCAGGTGCTCTGGTAACTGCCTGATAACACTAATCATCCACTTGTGAGGCCACTACTGTGAGGGAGAAAAGCTATTCGGGATGGTGTGTCTAATTCAATGAATGACGTGAATGTTTTTAAAGAGCCTTTGTCAGTTGTAAATTTTAATAGAATGTTTTACTACTTGAACTGATTAATTTCAAGAGAAAGTGAAATTACTGAAGTTAAACTATGTTAGCTCCCCGCAGGACAAAGATTACTTGCTGTTTAATGATGGCTTATCTTCTTTATAAAATACATTTATTCAAGTTCTGTTATCTATGTTTATGAAAAAAAAAAAAAAAAGCATATATACATATGTGAGATATGAGCGTAGAGACAGTGTCTATCTGCTTGGTCATTCTATTTTAGGAACAAGTCTACTTTACAAAAATGGCTTCATGAAATCAGATGTTTCATATTTTTGTCAGTAAGTGTAAACCCTTCAAAAATAAAGAAAGATCACCACAGGTAGAATCTATATTTTTTTCTGTGCTGCTGCTTTAGAAATGTTAATGCTTGGACATCAAAATCACCACCACCTTCACTACCGGAGTGTTCTCATGTTGCTGCATGAAGAGACTACTCTGCACTAGTTAGGAAAACATTTTTGTGTTAAATGTAAACAGTATTTAGATATTCTATGGGAAACTTACCATGGAAAGAAACAAAACAAATAGCCACATTATATTGAGGTTACAAATAACAACAAAGAAAGAATCTGAATCTGTCTCGAGTCACTTTTATTTGGAAGACTTAAATCAGTTTTGTGTTTTCACTATTATAAATGTATTGCTAGCAACACTAGTTTAGTTTGTAAACTTTAAAGTCCACATGGTCTCAAAGTCCATTTAACAGTCATGTATGCATGTCCCTATCAGAGCTGCAGTCTGTGGTTTAGTTACTGACATAGTTCACACCTACCAATGGGATAAAGATTGTTTATAAAACTTGAGTCATACACTTTGAGTTAAAGTGAAGTGTAAAATATTTGGAGTTCAACTAAAGGGCAAATAAACTCCAAGTATCAGACTCAAGTCACCACCCTTATATTGCGTAAATATCCCATGTATTGTACATGTGTAGTTAGTCCAGAGAGAATCTTTCTTTTTCTTCTTGTATACACCTAACATTACAGCAGTAACAGGCATCATAATACAAAATGCTCCCTACAGTGTCTTATGTAATAATAAAGCCTAATGAGACATCCAGCCTGCTATAGTGGGACTCAAACCAGAATTCCCTTTTGCTTAAAAAAACTCTTGTGGCTCAGACTGTGGAGACTAGCTGCACCGTCATATTACCACTCTATGAATATTAACACTGGTATCACAAGAAAAAAAAATCCAGCAGAAAGGAGGAGTTAATATGTGCCCTAAAGGTTCAGTTTCCCCCGTATTTTTTAAATTTCATCCTGACATATCTGTTCTTATTGTAAACGGAATGGGTAATCATTAGGATTAACATAATACTGGGAAGCTCAGCCAATCATGTGCTTTTGTCAGGGGAAGTGACGGGATTATAAGATTTGCTGTTGTCGTAGTAAATTAATCTTTGTATTTTCTATGTAAAACAGGACATTAAGCAGTCAAATTCAACAGCACTAATGCTAAAGCTGTACTTAGCTTAACATCAAATATGTATCATTCTTACTGCAGTGACAGGGAAAGTACTCAGCGTGTTACCAAAGATACAATGACAGCTTCATTGAAACACATTGCTGTGTTTGTGATAAATCAGGCGGCTGTCGTTTTGTACCGATCCTGTAAATTTAATATTATGCCTGAGCCACATATCGCTCTTTACAATGCTAAGAGGATTTTTCCAGAGCTGCACAACACTTGAGTTTGAGGTCTACTGTTGAGTTTACAACCCACTCCATGTACTTATGTTGGTGCTAATTATTTCTAATCCCTGTTTTGTTAAACCATGCATTAAACATTTTGCACTGAAATTTTTATTGTTTGAAATTAAAATTGTAACTGATAGAAACAGCAGTGTTCAGGGTTTTTCTCATTTTTTTTGACTTAACAGGTATTGTGCTGTTGCAATACGTAAAGTACGGATAAAATGCTGCAACTTTAACAAAGTATTCACAGCAGTTCACTTCTTCCACTCTTTGTCATGTAAAATTTTAACTTTGATTGTATTACATTTATCTATTTTCCCACATTTCTACACACAAAGATCCTGACAATCATCATGAAAATGGGGAAAAAGTTTGAAATTTCTGCAAATTTTTTTAAAACAGAAAACCAATAAATCACATTTATGAACTTACAGCTGAAGCTGTTTCCACTGGTAATCGTTGAGATGTTTTTGAAGCTTAAATGGAGTCCAACAGTGGTAAATTCAGTCTGGTATACTTGATCTGGAAAAGCCCACACCTGTCTTTTTAAGGTCCTACATTTGACAGTGCAGGACAGACATTTTTCTATATACCTCTGAAACAGCATTGTCTTGAGGCGCAAATCTGGAGAAGGCTTTAGAAAACATCCTGCTGATTTTAAGTTCCAAATTAGCACTATGGTCTAAGTCATGTGTATATGAAAGAAGTTTGGAGCAACAGGGACTCTTTCTAGAGCTGGCTGACTGTCTGAACTGGACGATTATGTGAGAAAAACATTAGTCAAGGAGGTGACCAAGAACCTGAGCTCTTGTTTGGAGGAAGGAAAGCATTCCACCAATCCAACCTGCATGGTAGAGTGGCCAGATGTACACACTACCTAGTTAAAGGCCCATAGTTGCTCTTCTGGAGTTTGCCAAAAGCAACCCGAATAACTCTCGGACCATGAGGAACAAAACTCTGTGGATCTGATTACAAATATTGAACTATTTCGGTGTGGATACCAGGTGACATGTTTGTAGGAAACCATACACAGCTCATCCGCAGGGCAATACTATCACTACAATGAAGCATGTTGGTAGCAGTATAAGGGTATGAGTTATGTACATTAGCAGCGAAAGCTATCAGAGCACATAGAGGGAAAGGTGAATGCAGTAATGCACAGAAACACCCTGGAGGAAAACTACTCCAGTGAGCTTTTGACCTTGGAGTGTGAGCGCTTCCATATTGCAGCAGAGCAATGAACCACAGCTCATAAGCAAGATGTCAAAGGAGATGCTTGAGAAGCCCTCTGTGAATGCCATGAACTAGACAAGCCAGAGTTTAGATTTGAATCCAGCTAAACATCTCTGGGGAGATTTGAAAATGGCTTTGCACAGAAGTTCAAAGTGTCAGAGCTTGAAAAATACTGGAAAGGAGAATGGGTGAAACTACCTTGAGATATTTATGCTAACCTTGTGGTGTTGTTATTGTTGTCAAAGGAAAATAAACAAAGAAATTACGTAATGCCCGCAAACAGTTAAGATGTGATGTGACTCACTGGTTTTCTGCTTTTGATTAATTTGCCATA
Source organism: Orestias chungarensis (assembly GCA_032876305.1). Taxonomy (NCBI): domain Eukaryota; kingdom Metazoa; phylum Chordata; class Actinopteri; order Cyprinodontiformes; family Cyprinodontidae; genus Orestias; species Orestias chungarensis. Next base: position 2,108,870 of record JAVLVB010000580.1, on the reverse strand, counting down.
ATATGTTGTGTCTAAAATAAAAATAAAAATAGACAATGCTTTTAAGCGTTAGGCTAGTGATTATTTGGTTTAGAAATCTTGGGATAAAATATAACATGTTTTTTAAGGAAGCTGAAGCTTGGTGTTACTGGAACTTCAAACTGGGAAAGACCACTGCGAAGAAGCCCTGGTAGTTACCATTATAACTGCATCACTCGATCTTTACTTAAAATCTTTGATAGGATTTAGAAAAGACAGTTGCATCAAGCGAACCCAAGATTGTTAATGAACTGGATGCCTTGAACTTTAGGACTGGGCTAAGAGTTACCAGAAGTGTTGCCAAAAGCTAGTGCTTGGCTCTAAAATACATTTGCAAATTTACAAACTTGCAAAGACCAGAGATGTTTGTTTTTTGTTGTTATGAATAAGCTGAATAATGCAATACTCATTGACAATGGAATTGTGCTTAAACCACATGTGTTCATGTTGATGTTTGATACAAACTGCTGCTAGTTTTATGAGCATAATTCTATATATCATTTTGGTGGAAAAGTTGTTTACCCTCTATAAAACAAAAACATAATAAGTAAGGACCATCAAAGGAATACTAGTAAACAAGTTTGCTTCAGTCTTGGGATTTTTGTTATCTTGCCTGTTGGAATAATGATCATATACATACATTTTAAGCTTTTAATCTCTTTACCATTGTAGTGTTACACATCTGAAGTTTATTCTTTGGAGAAAAAGTTAATCGAGACTAAATCAGAATGCTTGAGAACCCACAGGAAACTGTGAGAAAAGTCATTTGTCTAGCATACAGTTTTCTAAACCCAACAAACAATCTCGATACAAGCCTCCAATCTTGTCCTACTTTTGTTGATATGTCAGTCCTCGGATACTTGTGCAAAGTAAACTATTCTACTCTCAGCGTCCTTTTAAAAAGGTTGTTTTTGTGAAAAATGTTGTTTCTAAAATTAATTGTTGTTTTCACTTTTTTATTGTTCTTGTATAGTTACTAAAAACCATATTCCTCCGAAAAATTGCTTTAGGTAAAACTAAAAATTGGAATTTTGAAGGATTACTGTTGGGTGTAAATACCAATGTTATATTGTTTTCTTTTTTTTTCTAAAAAGTTAGTTTTGTATAATAAAGCAGAATTATTTGCTCAAATAAATAAAAAACCGTCTTACAGCAAGAAAACATTTTAAGGATCAGAAGCTCAAGAATGTGGATCATTGCCCGTTTTTACTTGATACCAAATAATAAATGTGGCCTTAATTGTGTTTAGAAAGAAAAATACCTTTTAGCAAGTTTTGAGTCCATTACACCTTCCCTCAACTTTGACCCTTTTTTTTCTATTATTATTATTGATCAATGTGTAGCATTCACATGTCAGACAGAGCTGTAAATGGTGGATACCACTGAGAAGGTGCTTTTGACACATGTGCCATCTACTTTCTCTGCTCCTTTGAAAAGTGTTGGACTGTAAAATGGCTTGCAGTATCTAAGCGTGAAATAGGTTGATGTGACACATTTATCCCCTCACAAAAACATCAAGCTAGAATTAGTAACAGATTAAAAGGAAGATCTGTAAGATCATACACAGAATCCTGAGATCAAAATGCTCTGATTATTTTTAGATATGGGATTTTCAAGCTCTAGATAGGAGATTATTTTACCATACCATCAGAATAAAACGCATCAAACATCCGAAAAAACATTATTGTGGATCAGACCATTGACAAGAATGTAAAATGTTAGGGTAAAATAAGAATAAAAAGAAACTAATACAGACAATAAAATGTATCAGGTCTCAGATAAAAGAAAACCTTTTAAGGTTAATTGCGTATCAGGAAAACAATTCCACTGAGACCTGACAATGGTGCCAAGTTCAAAACGCTTTTCTTAGTGTAAATTTTGATTAGTATTTTTCAGGGATATGAAACCTTTTAGTCTGACCCTGTTTTTCCCGAAACGTTTTTCAGAAACATTTTTATTGTGACATCATTCAGTCAGAGGCTGGATTTTTTGTCAATTGGAATTCTCAGATTTTCTAAGACCTTAGAATGTCATAAGATGTATATCGTATCATGAAATCGTTTGACTTACTGTCCTGGTTAATAACTTTAAATATTGTTGGAGGCTGTCATTCCTGTGAGGCTGTTTAATTTAATTTATGTTAGCATTCAGATACAATTAAATGCCAGATATGTATTTTTAAATAATTGGTAAGGTTTTTATTTGATATAATTTACAATGAGCAGTCTAAATAAAAAACAAACTTTTTTGATTACTATTATTAGCTGGAATGTTTGTATGATTTGATGAAGTAACTTTTTTTTTTGTATAGTGTATTCAGATAATGTAATAATAAACTGAATTAGATTGAAAATAATTTGCATGTATGGATGGTAGTTACACAATGTTTTTTTATCAGAAATAGGACATTTTTAATACATTTATTCTTTTAAATATTTTCTGGGTTCATAATAGAAAACTTTTGAGATTAATTACATTGGGAGAAATGCTTTCACTCTGTTGGGTAGATTTTAGCAAGACCCGTCTTACACTTTTCGACTTAGACCAACCTAAGATGTTAAACATCTGCCAGAGCATAGATTGGATCTTCAGGGTATTATAGGGTTTTTCTCGGTGCATTAAGAAAGCGGTGTGTTCCTCATTAGGTGTAATGAAGCCTGTAAACCCAGAGCTTTGGTAGTTAGGTTGAATTGGTTCATTATCATGGTGGCAACATTTCAGAATCCTGGGTCTTGTACAGAGGAGCCAGGTTGTAGCATTTGTGGTTTATCATTGAGGTGTGACTGCAAAAAAAAAAAAAAAAAAACATCAAGTAACTAAAATTAACTGGAAATCTCATCCTAAAAATAAGTCCAAATAATGGTGCTCTTTTTAAATCACTGGAACAGGGAGAGCAGGTTTTGCTGAGCTTAATTAGAATCGGAAGCACACACATTTCTTGATTGCACATAGGATGTATAGGTTTCTGAGAGGGATTCTGGGACTTCAACTGTGGATGCCTTTCAAATACAAAATATTTCTGTCATGTATCTTTCAGCCAGGATAATTGACATTTAAAGTTTAGTCTCCATTAGTATTTTTGATAATTTAATGTCTCTTATTAATCATTTCTCACAATAAGCTCAAAACTGTTTTATCATTTATTAAATATATAGCTAAACTTAGATCTATGCTTACTAGCTGTAACTGAAAGTCACTTCAAAGGTTTTTTTTTTTTTCTCATTAAGAATTGATTATTATAATTCCTCTATTTTTATATAGATACAATAATATCTGTATTACTTTGTATTCTTAATGTGCCAAATCCTGCAGCAAGAATCACAAGTAGGGAAGGTCATATAACTCCTGTTGTCACTTGTTGATATTTAATCTTATGTTTTATTTTAATCTTCTTGTTTTAACTTATGTGGCCCTGCATGGGCAGCCCACCCACTGTATCTCTGATATACTGTACTTGAGCTCTGGGGTCTGCTAAGCAGTCTTTTCTTTATATGCTCAGTTTAAAACCTTTGGCAAATGGTTGTTTCAAGCTCTCATTGCAATTGTGAAATAATCTCTAATTTTTTTTAATGTCATAGTGATTCTTTTCAATATTTTTTAAAACAACTAAAAACATATGCAGATAGATTTCAATTTAATGTGATGTTTTTTGTGTGGTGTGCTTTCCTTTGTGTTTTAATCAAATTGTGATTTTGTCAGTAAAAGGTGCTATACAAACTCACTTTTACTTACTGTTTCGGACCTTTTCATGTATATATTGATTAGGCAGTGGAAAATATTTGCTTGGTAAGATCAGTGATTGCTTATCCATGATATATGATCTATAAGGGCCTGCTTATCTTGATCAATGTTCACTGTTCTCATGTTAGTTCTACAGCTTAACCAAGACCAGTACTTTTAGTATAACAAACCAGAGACGCTCAGAAATTTCTGCCGATTTTGACGAAACTGCGAATGTGACTCGATGGCATTAGAACAGGATTTCAAAAAACGAGGAAGACAAACATCATTCTTGCAACTTTTTAAAAGAATGCATCCCCTGGCTTTAAATCGTCTTGAAGATCTTGGAACCAATCAAACACCTTGTTATAAAGGAGGCCTAAGACTGTCCAGATAAAATAGAAAACAGAAATTTTCTCACTGATCAGGCTTCCCAGCTATTGCTTCAGGTTTGGAAATCAGTATAATTACTGTTCAGTCTTGTTCATCTGTTTAGCAAAGTAGATCATTGCACTCTTTCTTCTTAAGAAGCCCGGCCTTATGAAAATAGTAGTTTAACCAACACTGCTGTAAAATCTCTTACAGTGGCACATCTTTTACATAACAGAGTAAAAGATGTCTGTATTATTATACTGGTAGAAGTTGTTGTAATAGTATTATCGTAATACCAATACTTAAGACTAACTACTATTAATTTAAAATGAAGCAATATTTTCTATTTTGATTTTTTATTGCATTTTTTTTTTAGAAGTAACACAATTATTTACATCTCCTTTTGCAAGCTCAAATTCAGCTTTTTCTCACCTACACGGTAACTCACTGCACAGATTTTGGCTTAATAATCAGGGCTGTCTATAATTAGCTGTCTATAAACACGGAAAGCAGCCATCATCATGTCCATGATGATAATGCACCAATGATGGATCCTCTATTTATTGCAGGGTAGGATAGTTGTACAGAATGTAATCAAGCTAGTGTGCAGAAACGGAGTTGGATATCTAATTCAATTCAGTACACACTGGTATATTTCACCAGAATAATAAAATAAAAATCTGTAAAATTGATGAAGAAGTCAAGTGCTAGTACTTCAATGTCAATTTTAGAAAATTAACCATTAGTCCAATGTATTAACTTACCCCACTGGTGTTTTAATTTATGTCTTTATGGGATTAGAGCAAACAGCTCTGCCATTACCACCAATCACAGAAGACCCCTGGTAATAACAGTACTACTTGAACAGGGAAGAAGTAACAGAAGGTTTATCATCCAGGAAAATGTAACATTGAGAAGATGTTTCCCTGCTGAGCAAGGAAGCATTGAGCTGCAGTCATAAATAGAAAAGTTATCTTTAATGAGTTGCAACACTATTAAAATTCAGCTTTATTCAGTATCACAACACACAAATCAGCAGTCCACTGGGAAATAATGTAAATCTTTATTCAATCCACAGCCGCCAAATAGCTCTCTTGCTTTGCTCTCGACGAAGGCGGATGCTTTCTCTCTGTCTCCCGACCTTCCCCTTATCTGTCCTGCTTCAGCTCTGCGTTTTGTGTTTTTTCATTCTTTTTTATTTTGTATTTATTTATTTTTTTCATTCTTTTTGGAGCTTCTCTCTGCATTTCTTCTGAAAACTGAAAAATCCATCAGCAAGATGCCTCCTTTTTCTTTTTCTGAGGATGACTACGCTAATCTCCTTCAGAAACTCAACATGCTGGAAACCAAAATCCAACGACTAGAAGTAAATGTGGAAATAAATGGCGGTTACCATACAACTTTACCTCTTACTGGACATGATGCTACTACCCGTCAGCTAATCAGCACGGGCAAAGACAACCAGAAACAATAGGATGTTGCTTTGAATAACAAGACAAGTAGTGTCTGGAATGTGCTCGGCGCTAAACCGAAGAGTAAGTCATCTCAGAGGAAGAAGAGAGAACCAGCCCTGTCTGGTGATATCTGCGATGCGACCGGCTGGCCTGCACTACCGACGAGACCAAAATCCTCCTCGACTCCAGTCGTTCGCAGGACACAGACTTGGACAGCTGTCAGTGGAAAACCAAAAATGAAGCTTCCTCCTCCTCAAACAACTATCCCACTACAGAACAGATTTGCACCATTACAGAAATCTAGTCCTCCACTTGATCACCAGGATGAAGTCTCTTCACACAGCTAGGTAAACCGAAAAATAAAATCAGAAAATAAAAGACAAAGAGGGAAGCTAATGCCTGGTCCTGAGACTCTGATTGTTGGTGATGCTGCGGTGAAGGATTTAAGATACGTGTGTGGGAAACGTACAAAAATACTGTACTTTCCAAAGGACATGGTATCCGATGTGAGAGACAATATTGTGGAAATTCTGGCTGAACATCCAACTGTTAAGACCCTTGTTCTCTTCTGGATATCACTGAACACATGAAGGAGCTGGTTAGTGTTGCCACCAGGATGACCCCATGCCCCAGTCCTCTGCTATACCGTCGTCCTGCAACTCCTCCCCCAACACAAACTTCTTATGTCAACTCCATTTCCAGTGTACAGAGAGTCCTGCGAGTGAGTCATTTGAAACAACTGCTAGATGAATGATATGCGTCGGGTCCAGGCAGCAGCACTGCATGTACCCATTGCTCATTCCAGGATAAGCAGGGGCCCGGTGTGGAAGTACCTTCCTTCATCCCTGTAGTAATACGTAACAGAAAACGATTAGTCAGCCATCAAAACAGTCCAAAACAGTCTGTACGCATCTCAAATCTTGTGTTCACTACTCGTCAGCCACAGTCAACAAATTACAGTAACACGCTGAAACTCGCTGTACTAAATGTCAGAGCTTTGGCAGGGAAAACCTTTCTGATTAATGATTTGATATAATCTCATAAACCTTGATTTTATGTTTTTAACCGAGACATGGCTCGATAAAAACACAGCTGATACAGTCCTGATTGAAGCTAGTCCACCTCACTTCAATTTTTTTTTCTGAAACGCGTCAAAACCAGAGGGGTGGGGGGGTTTGTGCCATATTCAGGGACAATATACCCATCCATAAATTAGCATTTGGGGTCTTTTCATCATTTAAGTATGTATTATTCAAAATGGATACAAAACAATCTTCCATTCTTTGTATTACCATCCAGAAACCTCCAAGGAACTGTTTTATTGATGAGTTTACTGAACTACTTTCAATTGTATGCACTAATTTTGACTGTTTGACGGTCATAACAGGGGACCTGAATGTGCACATCGATGCAGCCCAAGGTAAACAATGTAAAGAACTCACTGCTGTCCTTGAGATGTTTGGTCTAACTCAGCATGTGAACAAGCCTACACACAACAGAGGACACACTCTAGATGTGCTTATCTCAAAGGGTGTTGTTATTTTAAATGTGGGTGTTGTGGATGTCGCATTGTCTAATCCTTTTTGTGTTTTCTTTGACCTTTCTGTTGAACCCAAGCGAACAGCTGGCCCTACAGTTACTCAAGGACGACTTATTGATGACAACACAGGGATTCAGTTTTTGAAAATGATTAGGTTTGAAAATGTTCCGTGTTCTAATATTGATGATATGTTAAACTCTTACAAATCAAGTGTCTTGAAGGTTATGGATTCCATTGCTCCTGTCAAGGTTAAAATGGTTAAAAGTACACAAAAAGCACCATGGAGAAAAGAGGTCTCAGTCAGGGCACAGAAAAGGGAGTGCCAGAGAGCCAAACGGAAATGGCGTATGTCAAAGCTCCAGGTTAATTTTGAAATCTACAAAGAAAAGTTTTGTGTGTTCAACCAGACTTTGCGTAGAACCAGAGAGAGCTATTTTTCAGAAATCATCAAAAACTGCAGAAACGACTCTCGTGTCCTATTTGCTATAGTGAGCAGATTAACAAACCTTCCAGTCTCGATCCCCTTGGAACTTATTTGTACATCTAAATGTCAGGAGTTTGCAGTATTCTTTAATGATAAAGTTCAAGTCATTAAAAATGCAATTGTTTCCACGACAGACATAGCTCCTCTACCCCCAGTCAGACATTTGGAGCTGACACACTTCACACCTGTCTCAGATAAAACAGTTGAAGAGATCATCTGCAGCCTGACTCCATCTACTTGCTGCCTGGATGAGTTAGCCACTAGATTCCTAAAGTCTGTGCTGAGCAGTTTGCTTCCACGACTCGCTCAGTTAGTTAATATCTCACTTCAGACTGGAATATTTCCAAAGGCCTTGAAAACTGCTGTTATTAAGCCTCTCTTAAGAAGAGCAGTCTGGATGCCACAGTACTGAACAACTACCGGCCCATATCAAACCTGCCATTCTTAGGAAAAGTGCTGGAAAAAGTTGTATACCAACAGCTGAGTGACTTTCTCCTGTCTAACAAGGTGTTTGATGCTTTCCAGTCAGGCTTTAGGCCCCACCACAGCACTGAGACAGCTCTGATCAAGGTGACAAACGACATCCGCCTAAACACAGATGCAGGCAAAGTCTCTGTCCTACTTCTGCTGGACCTGACCGCCGCCTTTGATATAGTTGACCATGTGATTTTATTACTTGGGTTAAAAGACTGGGTGGGAATCACTGGTATGGCTCTAAACTGTTTCAAGTCCTACCTTGAGGACAGGTCTTACTTTGTTCAAATTGGGAACTGCGTCTCCGAACGAATGGGTGTAACCTCTGGGGTTCCCCAGGGGTTGATCCTGGGACCCGTTTTATTCAATCAGCAGCCTTTAACCATCTTAAAAACATTGCCAGAATCCGAGAAATAGTCTCTAAACCAGACCTAGAAAGACTTATCCATGCTTTTATCTCTAGAAGGTTAGACTACTGTAACGGCCTGCTCACTGGGCTTTCTAAACGGGCCTTAAGACAGCTTCAGAACATCCAGAATGCTGCTGCTCGAGTTCTGACCAAAACCAGGAAATATGACCACATTAGTCCAGTGCTCAAGTCTCTGCACTGGCTTCCTGTCACTCAAAGAATATACTTTAAAACAGCCTTGCTTGTGTACAAATCTCTTCATGGTTTAGCCCCAAAGTACATATCTGACATGTTAGAGCCATATGAACCAGCCAGGACTCTGAGTACCTCAGGTAGTGGCCTCCTGCTGGTGCCCAGAGTCAGGACCAAACAAGGGGAGGCTTCATTCCAGTTTTATGCTCCTAAAATCTGGAACAGTCTTCCTGAAGAGGTGCAACAGGTTTCAAGTCTGCTGTTGTTTAAATCCAGGCTGAAAACAGACTTATTTAACTGTGCATATAGCAACTGAGAATATTATTACTATTATTATTATTTTATTTTAATTTTATTGATTTTATTGTTTCATTTTGTGATCTTTTTTCCTATGTAAAGCACTTTGAATTGTCTTGTACACGAAAATGTGCTATACAAATAAACTTGCCTTGCCTTGCCTTGCCTTGCCTTGCAGCGCACCTTTGAGGATTGTTTGAGGGTGAGAAGAAAATTACAGTAAAGTGTACCTGAAACCGAACGGTTTTTAATTATGACCGGTACTATTAGGAAACAAAAACAAATGTCTTTTCGGCATTTCAAAGTGTGTCAGGTCTAAATTTGGGGGTTTCAAAAAAAAAGAAACAAGTTACAGTCCTTTAGTGTTCCAGATTCCTCCATTCTAAAGAAGTTTACTGTGTTTCTAGGTTTTTATTGATGCGAAGAGAATATGCTCTGTTATTTTGTAGTAAAATGGATACACTATTCCTTTTTTAATTGCTTTGAAATGACAAAATGAATCTTTTCACCTTTTCTTACCTGTGATTATCTGAAATCTTTGTTTTAAGTAAGCTGAACAGATTGCGTAGTCTTTCCAATGCAGCTGCATGTTTTTCTTGTTGTGCTAAGCCATGAGTAAATGTAATCTTGATCTATCCTGGACAGTTGTACCAAGAAAAAGTTGCTACATACTGAATAAACTTAACCTATAAAGCACTTTTTTAAACATAATGACCACTTAAGGTGCTTTACACTCAAACCATGTTTACCCTTTTGCTCTAAAATATTCTCATAAATTTATGGATTGATACATTTATCTGTACAAAACTTAGGGTTAACTGCCTTACCCAACTACATTTTGACAGGTGACTGGAGGCAGCTAGATTAAAACCTGCCGATTGCAAGACCACCACCCTTCCCACTCTGCCAAATCCATTTCTCTAAAAGTCAATAATCACTGAGCTGACAAAATCATTCAACTTTGTCACCACCATAAGACAAAATAATAATTTAAAAAATGTACTTATCGATAAAAATTAGAAACTTATTAAAGGTGTTTCATAGGTATACAAGAGTCTTGTGTGTGCAGGCATCGGCTAATCTTAACATGTCTAATTGTTGCAGGTTAGATCTTTACAGAATTAGGTTTTGAATTTTATTAAGATACATTTTGTTGGTGTATCTGTACACAATAAATCACATTACAAAGACATACTGTGAGTGCGGAAAGTATGCTGCACATCCATTAGATCCCAAACAGTGGTATGTCAATATTATTTGTTTATAAAGGTGATTTCACGTCAGTCGGATCCACCAAGGTAGAACATGAATGCCCGTACGTCATCACCTACTGTTGTACATACCTGTGTCAGAGCACCTAATCATTCACCATGACCATATGAAGGCCAGCTTCTGGCCCCCCTACATCACATTGCTAGTGACAACAGTGGCAATATTGCAGCTGACAAACCTCACTAGGTGATCAGTGCATCATCGCCCAGTCTCCATTAATCACTCCCTGGTTTCATCTATGCAGACAAAAGTCTGGGACTGAGCCCATCTGGATTTCACACTTATGGTGAGTAATAAAAAAAAAACTCTGCTACTGGGGACAAGGAGTTGATTGTTCATCTGATTTCTATCTCTGATATTGTAACAACAATGTGTTTTATAGTTTATTTTTAGAAAAGTGCTTTATATTGAGAAATATAATCGTAGGAATCTGGCGGATGACAACCAAGTCTTCAATGCAGTGTGTTTGTTTCTTTTTAGATATCTAAAACTGTCCAAATATAATGTTGTGATGTTCAAATTTTCACATATGTCAGTAGCTTTTAAATGTAATATAACTTAATATTTCTTAGAAATTCCATTTCCGTTTAGCCATCATTTGCTCCAAACTCGGCTTACATCCTACAGTTCATCACATTAGATTTTCTTTAAAATCCATTTATCAATTCTTTTGTTTCATGTCGTAATAAGAATGGAAATTGGAATCTTTCTTACTATAGTTCAGCAGAGAAGCAGGTTTTTCTATATGTCAAACAAATGTCAGAGGGCTTTATATTAGTGGTCTGTCTACTGTTTTAGGGTTTCTTTCTGCTCTCAGTAGAGTTTAAACAGACACTCTGCTTTAAACCAGTGCTCAGGCTTGATTTAGAGCTGGGCCTAAGGTCTGATGGGGAAACATAATGCACAATGAAGTGAGGTTTGGTGTCAGCAGAACCATGGCACAAAGACAAGCTTTTATCAAATTAGAGAACTGTTTGCAAGTTAAGCATAATTTGTGTGGCAATTATACAGCAAGATTAGTTTAGCATCTAGGGTGTCTGTGCCCCTGGCAAATTCTCTATTTGTTTTATTTGCCGTCTCGTCCTATGTAGATTCCTGCAATACAGTTGTTTTTTGGGGGGTTTTGTTTGTTTTTTTGCATGGTCAGAGCTCAAAGCTATGCTGTAAAGGTTTAATTATTTTTATTTTGAGTATTTACAAGATTAAAGTAATTTAGATTTCAATTTATCTGTAATATTAGGCTTGCTTTATTGGCAGATGAATGAACTCTGGATTCTTTTTTGTATGCAAATATAGAAGCAATCTCTGAACTGATCAAAGAGATGGACCTTGTCAAGGACATTTGAGTCCAGCCCTTCATCGGCAACATTGACTACTGGAGTTCCACCCACTCATGACCCTGAATGGATAAACTGGGTGTTGAAAACAGTTAAAACAATATTATATTAAATTCATATAGTTTTAAAATTTACTATGGAGTTTTTCATAGTTGTGACTGGTGCAAACCTGTCACAAAATACATTTCCAAAAAAATCTTGGGACAAAAATCTATTTTAATTGCTGAGCAACTTTTACAAATCTTCTGTAAATGATTGATAAGCTTTACGCAACATGGTCAAAACTGTTCACCTTGTGACTGTCCTCCTAGTCTTCTAGATGTTTCCCAAAATAGATCAAATGCAATATCAGTGAATTACTTGAGTGGACCGTTTTGCTGCATCTTCTTTTGCAGGTGTAGATAGATTAATAATTGCTCGCTTAACATGCCACAGTTAGATGTTATATGATTACATTCCTGTGAATCTCATTAAGGCAAACGCATTGGAGTTTTTTTTCTATGTTTTTTTTCCAAGTATGGTTAGTTCACATGTTGTCAAAATTAAAGTAATATGCAGGTTAGGTTTCCGGCTTTTTGCTTGAAGCAGTAAGGAGAAGTTTTAATAGTCTTAATGTTATGAAGTTCTCTGCTTCTTGTAGGTTGACTGAAAGATGCACCGTGTGATGACATATAATGACTGTGGCTACTTTTTGTTTGATGTATGCAGATCGCACAGGGACAAAATCTGCCATTTTCCAGTGGACTACAGGCAAGTTGAGCAACATTGCTCAACTTGCCTGCAGTCTATTAGAGTGTCGTATTAGAAGAGGTAACAGCCTGAAAAATTACTGCAAAGTCCATTGTATGTAGGTGATAAAAGGCACTGTACTGAGCCGGCAGTTGCAATCTTTTTTTTTCTGGAGTGTTTTCTTTTTGATACCTTTATCTCTTTGGAGACTCAAATCTTCTTCAGTTAGGAGTCAAACACATACAGATTTATTCTAAGTAGTTATAATATATCTGCAAACAATATTTGTAATCCATCTAAAATAAAGGGCAAATCTTTCTGCTACAGTCAAGTATCCTTAACTATCATCCATATTTATAATCTCTTTGTGTTTTTGCTTCACATTCAAGCTGGGTTTTATCTTTACAAGCTGTAGCAACAAAGCTTTTCATCTAATCCACAATGTAAAAAGTATTACATTTAATAAGCTTTGGGATTCAATTAACTACTTTTTGTTACAAACACCTTGGCTCTTGTTGAATGGTAAACATTTATATCCATGTTTCATTCATATATATTCATGTTTCTTTTATAATAGAAGTGTTTGCATATAATAAGAGTTATAACTTTTCTGATAAGGCCTGCTGGATCCAGGTGGCCAAAGGAAGCCGGCTATCAATCAGTTCCCAGCAGATAGAACCAAGTTAAAGAATGTGAAGCCAGTTAGCGAAA
>JAVLVB010000580.1:2072899-2092133 GCA_032876305.1 Orestias chungarensis | reverse complement strand
CGGTCTCCGACGTCAAGTTCTCCCCGTGACTTCCGCCACTCACTGCCGCTGTATTTCCGCCACTCAGTGTCGCTCAGACTCACCACCGGATCCGACCCCTCTCCGTGTCAGCTCTCACCTTTCAATAAAACCTTTAACTATATCTCTTGAGAGTCTCTGCCTTTGTGGGTCTGTTAAGATCTAAATCCGATATGACAGCCACAAATTTTTATTTGCCTTTTTTTTCTAAACACCAACAGCTGGTCTTCTAAATTCCCCATAAACCTCTTGGTTCAAAAGCAAATCAGGTCGCCATAATGGACTACCACCTGTCAGCCCCACTCACCATCCCTGCCAATGCTCCAACATTTCAGCCTTGGCATCGCACTTGCTGACTTATGGACAGTGTCTCTGACAACATCTGCTCTGTGACATTCTGTCGCCAACACAACTCTCTGGCTTCCAGTCAAATACTTTATTCCATTCTTCAGACATTGTTTTGTGCTATCTGCTGGCTTTTTTCTCAAATGTTCTGCAAACTGAATAGCTATAAACAATGTGTGGCCCTTAAGAGACTGGACTTCAGAAATCCTGTATTTATTGTAGTACGTGCAGACTGAGTGGCTGCTTTCTACTTGGCTTAAGTTTTTAGAGATTTCAAGAATGATTGTGTGTTTTTTTCTGCTTCCAGTCATGTATTGTGCACTACCTGATTGATGGGGCAATAGGTAATGCTGTAAATGAATCACTCTACATCAAAGCAACACTGAGGCTAAACTTACTACAGCTGCATCTTAAGCGTTCCAATGCCCATAAAGGTCTGGTGATACTTTAATAAACTGTTTTGTTCTGCAACCCCACAGAATCCAGGCCAGCAGATGCAGAGGCTGATTATCTCAACTCTCCATATGGCACCACTGCACATCCAGCCCCTCAGATCCCACCCTCCCATCCGCCTCCTGTTACATTCTTTGTGGTCAGATGGTTCTATGAATTGAAAACTTGTCAGTAGCAACCTAGAGCTTGTTGAAATAGGCAGAAGGGAAATTAGACATCTACTTTACTAACACATCATCAATACTTAGTCAGATTTTTAACGAGTTGCTTCATGTAGGCTCAATTTGAATTTCAAAGGGGAGATGGGTAGTATCGGTAACTTTGTGCAAACACTCAAAGCGGACCTAACAGTTTAAAAAGCGGTGACGTATCTTAATATTTGTTTCAAGTGTTAAGACTCAGCCTCATGAAAGTAAATAGCCCATTCTAATCTGGTTGGGGTGTTATTACAACTGAAAAAAATGTACTCGTCTGCCACTCATGTATGTATGTATGTGGAGTTTTGTGGAGGTATGGGCGAAGCCCGTGTCCTGTGGGAGCTTCCTCATTAAACACTTGTCAAACCTCAGTCTGTGGACCTGCCAGCTTTTCTGTCACACTGCAGGAGACACACACTCTCTCTCTCTCTCTCGTTCTCACACACACACACACACACACACACACACATACACACACACACACATATATTCAAACAAATATATATGGACAGTTTCACACGTCCAAGGAGACATTCTGAGCAGTTTATGTATCAAACCCAAAACTAAAAGAGAAAACCATAGGCAGAGTTTTAGGATTTGCACCAGGGTCGCTTCAGCTTTGTCCAACTTGGTTTCAAAATAACATTGCCTAAAATAACTATGGCTGTGCAATTGTTGAAATGCTGACCTATACTTATTGCCATCAAGAAAAGTATTTTGGCCATAGGTGTGTACAATTAATCTATTTTTGCTTTCCTGCATTATTTTGTTCTCCAATGAAGAGTTTATTTGCCAGCAATGTCTGATTATTGATAATTTGAACTGTAAGCTTTAAGCTGTCCCCACAGCATGAAGCTGCTGCCACCATGTTTCTGGGTTTTAATCTTTTTAAGGCATGACATGCAGTGTTGATTTTCCGCCCAAAATGTTATATTTTTTTCCCTTGGTAAAGAGCTCAACTTCTCTATCAGAAGTTTATCTCCATTTTTACAATGTTACGTGCATAAATGTGTTAATTGTCATGTTCACATAGACTTTGTATTTGGTTTTATATGACTCGCTTAATCTTTATCTCTTGTTTCTTTGTTTTTAATTGCGTCTTGTTTTAGTTCTGGGTATTCCCTCTTTATCAGTAATTCCACTGTGTACCCTTACATTGCTACCTCAGATATGTTACTTAGTACCCTCACATCTGACATTAATGCGCCTAATAATGGTTTTTATTTAATTTTTTGTTCTTTATTAAATAAACCTTTTTCAACTATTATACCTAACTGCATTTTGGTCCTGTAAATAAAAAGAATAGTGACACAACATGACTTATAGCAAATTAGAGGTAAGAGTTCTTGTTTATTGCCTTTAACAAGGGCCTTCTTTTTGCCATAAAGATCACATTTCCTAATCTACAGTTCTCCTGGTTACAGTTTTTCCTACCTTAGCTTTGGGAGAATAGGACTGATTCTCCTCAGCTTCCACGAGCCATGTCTTGTTTGCAATCCATTTTGGTATGACAGAATTTCCTACTCCTGTGTCTGCTTACTTGAGTTTTATAACAAAGTATTAAATTATTGATACAAACTCTGCTTTTGAGGATCATAATAAATGCAAACGTTAAAGATGTGTTTTTTGAACAAAATTATTATTTTTCTTTTGTTTTACAATTTTGCACAACTTTTTGTTCGTCTATCACAGAGGTCTTCAGTTTCTCATGGTATCAAGGTCCAGTGTCCCAAAACGTTAGATGTGTATCTGCTTCAACACACCTCAATAAAATATTAAGGTCTTTGAAGAACTTGACTTATTGAGGAGGTGATTTAGGCATTTTATTCAGGTATGCTTGACCAAGGACACATCTTAAAGTGGCAGGACACCAGACCTCCATGTCTGAGCTTGAAGATCCATCCCAAAAACACGATATGGGTTTGGTCTCAATACATGTAAGAATATGAAAATGTTCAATGGGACAAAAACTATCACAGAGTACTTTAATGTATGGTGAGTCAAATAGATGATTCACAAATACTGACAGCTATTTTACCTCTCACAAAGAGAGTCTCCCTGACAACATCAATAAATTTGTGCCTTGCTAAACTCACTAAGTAAGTACTAATTATTACTCTTTTGTTGTTTATTATTCCTAGTTTCAGCCTATTATATCTGGTTGTATTTTTGTTTTCCCGACGACACATCCCCTGTCTAAGCCTCTGTTCCGTCACTCACTTCATCTGCCTCATCTCCTCTCAGTCAGACTGTCAGTCTCTCCTGTCCTGTCTTTCCATCTTCAAATTTTTTCTGTCTTTGACCCATCTGACACCCGCCCGTCCTTCACAGCACTCACTGCGGTATTAAATTCTGTTTACAGTGAAGCCACCAAATTATTTAAAAGTGCTGCACTTACCTTGGGCTGTATTGGTGCAAGAGATTTTTTTTCCCCACTCACAATTTTCCAATATAATTAGTTTCACACCATTAGTGTCAAAGCCCTGAGTAGAGGCTTTAAAAAAGCAGACCGTCTACTTTTAATGTCCAGCTTGTTTACCACTCTTGTATCATCGCCCTGTTTACACAAATTCTTATAATCTCATATTCTGTCTTAATATGTTCAAGAAACTTTTGTAAATGTTTAACTGATTTTGCCATAATTTAAGTGCAATGAATTATGCCAAAAGAGATGTTGGCCATATCTATACAAACCAGAGACCAAAGGCAGAATGGTTAAGTATCTCAGTACAGTTTTTGAAGCAAATAGAAATCATGAGAAAATCACAACTCCTTTTCAAAAAGAGCTCAAGTAAAATTAATTACGATTTGGGGCACAGTCTACAATGGAAAAAGAAACTTGAGAAAGCGCAAATTTCCTTTCTCATTTGTTGAGTTATTGTTGGTTAGATAGAATTGAAAGGACCATAGGTATTGTACACAAGGTGACTAAACTAATTGTCTGCCACTGTTATATTTGTCTGTCTTGTTTCAGGTTTACACAAATTCAGCATGTCAAAGTTCAGTCAGGATTTGCGTTAAACAGCACCAAATGCAGTCACATCCTTTTTCTTTTTATACTAATTCACAGCACAGCTAAACTGAAAGAAACTGAGCTTAATCTGTAAATGCAAATTACATTAGGTGTCAGTTTCTGATAAGAAGTTGAGCAAATAACACTGATGTAGCTAATGACTTGCTGTTATTTCTTTGGAGATTAATGTCTTTACTTGGAGAAGGTTTCTTTTGTTTTTATTTCTGAATATCGTTCCACTAGAATGACAGTGATTGCCACAGTGCAAAACCAATTAATCATTTGTGTTGCAGACAGGGACATGGTATTTGACAGTGATATACACATAATGTCTTTTATTGCCTATTCGGGGCAACTTTTAGTTTTAAGTATAGTTGCCAAATATAGATTTAGCTGTGGATTATTTAAAATGTGGTCTTTAATTTAACAGCATGCCATTACAATATGCTGCAGACGTAGTTTTTAATATAGGTAAAAGGGTGACACCAATGAGAAAAGAAAAAAATTTAAACCAAAGATTTAATCATCTTTTTACTAATTTTTTATTCAAATCAGTATTGAGTGTGTCCCCTGTGTTAGTCATGATGTAAAAATTGGGTCACTATACTGAGCTGTTTTACTATTCTTCATAGTATTAGGAGTCAGTTCTTCAAACTCAAATAGTCTGACAGATTAAATCTGAACTGGGTTACCTTATAATGAACAGATGTTCTTTAAAACACACGTTTTAAGATTTTTGACCCTTCATTATAATTTTAATGGTTTTCAAAGTTTTCTAAGACAAACCTGGTTAAAGCAAATAAAAGTGACATCAGGTTAAAATAGTGAAATACATAAATCGATTACTGATCCCTATAAACAATGCATTGTTTTATTCAATCCGTGCCAAAAAACAGATTCTTACTTTTTAGCTATAGTTTCTTTACCATTGTGATATAACACTAATATTGTGTCTAAATAGACTAAATGGACCAGGCGACTTTTTCCAAGCTGTTGTATGTGATGGAGGAGCACCATAGAACACTCCCTTTTGTTACAGCATAAACTGACATAGTTTACTTGTCATATCCTTAATGTACTTTGTAATTTCCAGTCTTATTCAGCATTTTTTTTTTGGTGTTTAGATAGTATCTGCCTTACATCCAAATAAATAATTTACAGATTAAAGGGCACCGTGAGGAAGTCAATATCAGTTTAACAGATGTGTTTTCAGTTAAACTTATTATTATATTTTGTAAAATGTTTGATATTTTCTTGTTTTTGGTATATTTAGTTTTTTGATATGCAATTGAGAAGAGCTTCTGTGAGTTGCGAGTAGCTGTTCTGAAAGATTTGTTTTGTTTGAATGCCTCTTCTCTTTTTTTGAGCCATTTTCATGACAATCATGGAAATGGCTGTTCCTGACATAGTTAAACAAACAAGCTATTTGGTCTGACTCCCAACAACCATGTTACTTTAAGTCACTTAAATTCCCAAGTATTAAAGAATACCAAGTATTCTTTAATACTTGGTTTAAATTTCAGCAAGCAGTCAATATCAGATTGATATGCCAATACATTGAGTTTTTGCCAGGAGATTGACTAATGTACTTTTTAAGTTTAGAAAATAGATGTAATAATAATAGTTTATAATTTGAAATTAGTTTCAACGGAGCATGGACACACTAAACACGTATCAGACATTTATGTCCATTGATTAGAGATTTAGAAATTGTTCATACATATTTTCATTGACTGATATCTACATTTTAATGAAATAGGAGCATCATTGAAACATTTGCAGAAACATTTGTAGGAGAGATTGGGGCGTTATATTGGATATTTTGTAGATTAGTCATGACTACATGCTGTGGAGTTTAATGAGAAATCTTGACTTAGAACTGAGCAGTTCCCTTGGGATATATCTGTATTGTATAAGGGTCCAAAGGACTAAGTTGACTGAAAAAGATGGAGTGTATGTGCCTGTCATTGTTAATAAGTGAATCTCTGTGTTTGTGTCAGCAGCTTCCTAAACCCCCACTGATAAAAGCCCACCTCAGTGTGGTTTGTGTTTAAAAAGGGGGTGTGTTACATCACAGCCTGCACTGCTGAAAAGGATGGGAAGAGTGGATTGGATATGAGACTAGAGAAGTAAACAGTGTTGGGTATTAACGAAGAGAAATGAGCAAGAGATATAGAGAAATTGTAGAAATGGATCAGGGAATATTAAGGACAGAACTGAAAAGGGTCTCATTTCCACTGCGTGGTGTGTAGTTATTAAAACAATTTTAAGACTCCTTTAGTTGAACGAATTGCTGTCCGAGCTTGCTGCTCCTCCATCCATCCACAAACTAAGAGACACCATTACACCCTGATGGACATGGAGCTAAAACCCTTGGTGGGCATATAGGTGCACACGGGAAAGCACTGCATGGGTGCCGAGAACACACAGACAGGCAATCTGCCATGATAAAGAGGTTGTCTCTTCTCTATCTTCCTTCAGTCTCAGCATGTCTTCCTACATCCCCTTCAAGACCCACAGTGCACCACTGTAACGCCTCACCAGCTGACTGAAATGACACCTGCTGCCCCATTGTCCACTTTTCCTTGTCCTACGTATTCTCCCACTGTCAGCCGGTCTCCGTTTTTGATTGCTTGAAGAAGCATATTTTTGATGTAGAGATAAATGCTATTTAAGGCGAATAAAAATCAAGCAGTGTTTGTATTTTAGCCAAAACGCTGTAAAATGCATAATCATCCTAATGTTTATCACATTTTTATGTAGTGCTACTAGGGCTTCATTGTTTTGCTAAAGCAATGCTTAAGGCTGCAAGGTTAACTGTGATGTACTTAACCTCCCTTCTTTCTCAGGGGAGATGAATGGTTTTAAATATGCCTGTTAGTACCGTGGGAGTTATATGATAAATGTCTTGAAGGCAACTAAGGTACACCGCTTTTTCAAACAACCTAATTGAAAATGCTACAATCAGTCTTACTGAGAAACATTTACCTTCCAGTGGGATTTAGATGGAAGAATGATGTACTCATTGATTTTTAATCAAAGCTTTTATGGTCTGTATTTGTTTTATATCCCTACCATATTTGTTATGACTGCTGGGGAAACAAATGTGCTACAGTGAACATGTTAAATTCTACAATGCCCCCATTGAAAAAAAAACAAACATTAAAACATTAGAATTAGGATAACCATTTACATCACAAAAGTATGTACATCTAACAACAGGGAATAATTGCGCAAACATGCAGTACCTCCAACTTTTGTGAAAGAGCTCCATAGTGCGTTCACTATAAGTGGTGCCATATATTATTTTGCAATCTTACAAAATGCAGAAATGCACCACATCATATAAAGTTAAGTATTTCATCAATATATTGTAACTATACTATACACTAGAGTACTGGTACAGTTTAGTGACAAGTTGTTTGTATAAAATTGTCAACCGACCATCTGGGAATTACATTTAAATGTTCTAAGAATCCCTAGTGACTCACATAATTGTTACCCAAGTTAATCAAACAGCAAGTGATGGCATAAGGTTCACTTTCAGCATCCCCAAGAGAGTGAACCATCTGGATAGGACACCAAGAGACTACCTAATGTTATTATGCCTTATACTGTATATGTGAATTGCAGCTGCGCTGTAGCAATGGAATTTTTTCTTTTTGAAAAAGTAATCTAATTTAGGTAACTTAGGATCTCAGACAATAAAAATTATGAACATAGTTTTCTTTTTTTTCTAAGTTCTCAGAGCAGTTGCGTCAGTGTGTACAAATTCTGGTTATAAGCCCTATATAATAGGCAATGTTTTTTGTTTTATTCACATGTCACACTTTACTTGACACTTAATTCAAGCCTTAACCTTGCACTTTATATGATAATTAAACTTGAATCGTTCGTAGTGCGTCACAGTAATTGGGTGCAATGGGTGATCACAAATAGCCTGTACATGATGTCTGCCACTCATAGCAGAATCTCTCAACATGTTCAAATGACTTTTGGTAGGATGGCTTATGTGTATGCTTCAATGCTAAATGCATCTGATTGTGATTTGCTAGGAATATTTTACCAGTCTTCCAACACAACTGAAACAAAATGCTGACACAACTTGGTGTATGCAGGAGTTCACTAGTTTCAGCTAAATGTACACTGTTTAGTCCTTTTTAAAATGATTCTTCTTTCCACACAATAATTGTAGTGTCTGCATTTTAATAGGGTGGGATCTATGCATTTTTCTTTAGAGAATCTCTGCTCTCACACCAGATATTGTTGTTTAACACTGTTGTTTTACACCACATTGACTTTATGCAACGCTTACCAAGCTGTTGGTAATGCAGACAGCAAGGGTTCATAATAACTTTTATGAAAGTTTTTTTTTCCAAAAAGATTGGTTGTAAATGATACTGTTTTTATTTGAAAATGAAAATAACTTTTCACATTCAATCTTGTTTTGAACCTCTGCTTTGGTAACCAAAAAAGGTCTGTATTGTGAATTTGCACACTACCACAGACCCCTGGGGTTATTCTTGCTTGCAGTTTATCCTATTTACTGCAACGTCTTTCCTCTGAGCTATTCATTCTTTTGATCATCCCCCGGCATCTTGCTGACTATTTTTATCCTTCGTTTTATTTGTGTTACTTCTTTAGATGTTTCATTTTCCCTTTTGGTGAGCACATGTGCCAGAGGTGGAAAAAACAGCCTTAAAAAGTGGATATTTAAATTACAGCACGCTAACAATACTTTTTTTGACCAGGTGCCATATGTTAAAGTGGCTCCAGAGGACATCCTGAAGGTCCAGTTTCCCCGCTTCACAACCCTGGACTTGAGACCAACAAATACGGACATCAGCTTGGCTGTGGCTGGCATTCTTACCTTCTTTAACAGCACCGCCTCCTGCCTCATCTGCGTCCAGGCTGACTGTGAGTGCAACCATTCACACCTACACGACAAAATGCATAAACATACACACCTGCTGAGAAGGCTCACAGGCTGCATCTGCCAACAAAATGCAAACACTTTCTTTGTCTAATGTCTGCTAACCCTTAACACATGTTAGCACACACAGGCTCCTTGCATGCGCGTCGTCTGTGATCTGTCAACAAACACAGCGCTTGTCTGCAGTTCAACCCTTGACATGCTTTCTTCTCCAGCAGCTGCTACACTCCAAGCAACTGCACAGCACAACTTCCTCACAGCAGTCTGCCCACTTAAAAACAAATTATTTTTATAGTAGAATCCCTTCCCTGTTCCATCCGCATTGTCATCCTTAAAATTAGGACAACACATTTTAGTTGTGCCAGGTTGATCTATCTCCAAATGTGCGTTGAATTCTGCGACAGAAAAACCAATCTTTAAGACAAAGGAGCGTGCAGCTTTAACCAACAGTGATCTGACCGCCTTCTTGTCAGAGGCCCTCTTTAGATACTAAAGATACTTGACTAAATGACCTTGTAAATCTCCCCAATAGAAGTTATTTCTGTAAACAGAGAGGAAGATTAAATGTGGCTTTGTCCCCACCCTCCTGAAGTCCCGCTCAGTAATTACAACTCCCCTGACAAAGGCACTGTGACCACATGGCACCAGCTAGCCTTTTTTTTTTAATCAACAGAAGGCTTTGAAGAAAAGGAAAAGGTTTGAGATATAAGCCATGTGTCAGACAGCCCAGAGGTGGCAATAAGCTACTCTGAAACACCCACCCTGTCAATCTCCACACACTGCTTCTCTGTTTTAACTACCTCCTTTAATGTCTGCAAGTCTTTTCTGTGGAGTCTCCTTCATTAAAAACAGTTTAAATCCTTGATTAAACAGGCTGTTGAGTTTATTGCTATCTGCTATCATATTTGAAACTGTAAATAGTGCCTTATTTGATCATATCAAGGTTTAGATCTCCCTCTTTTCAACTAGCAACACCATTCTGTCCCAAAATAAAAATGGGTTTTGGAGTTAGAATTTGTTTATTACTAAAATATATCAAATATGCAAGTTTTTATTTTTATTTCAAATTTTCAAAGACAGGCAACAACCAAAAAAAAACTTCCTCTGCATTCTTATTAGTTCCAAATAATTTTCCCATAAGTTTGCACGAGTTTTGCCTTATGCCTTTCAACATAACCAGTTAAGTTTGGTTTGTAGTTTGTAGCCTTCTACCACACACAAATTCAATCGATTTCTCTAATTTTCTATAAGACTGACATCATATCATTAAGCCGTTTTGTTGGTAATCTGTAAATATGATTAGGATTACTGTCTAATTAAAGTATTTATTTGCATGTAACTTTTGTTCAAAATTTGTTGATTTTATCAGAACACAAGCTATAGCTCCAAAAACCTAAGGTCTGTCTCAGTGAGTTTAAGTGCACTCATTCAAACCAAACTATTATCTTCTGTGAATAAAGGCTTTTGTCTTAGTGATCGGTCTGGTGGCCTGGCTATTTGAATAAAACAGTTTGAATAGGAAATGGTTGCAACTGTAGGTAACTAGAAATTGTTCAAAAGAACAAACCAGACATTGTGACAATTTGTTTGAGTTTTCTTTATTTTAGCTTGGCTGGTTAATTCATATTTGTTTCTGTGATGTCATATAAGAACATAATGTGTTGTGTAATAATTTCCCAACTTATTTTTCGACATTCTAATTGTGTATGTTAACTTTTTAATTTGAAGAAAAATTAAGATATTCACCATACAGCAAATAGAAACAATTATGATAATCCTAGTTGATCAAATAGTTTCAGTTTAGTATTTGAGACTGGGAATGAAAGGTTTTATATTACCTAGAAATCAAAATTGAATATAATGAATGACACCAAACCTACACACATACCTTTACATGCATTACATCTTTAAATTGTAAATTGTGTTTTTTTCTTTTCTGGCAGTTCTCATAAGAACTTTATCCTTGAAGGCCTTAATTCAGGTTCCTATGGCAGTTATTTCTTACACAGCCAATAAATACAGCACTTGATGAATCTATGTCAGCATATAAACCTTTTAGGCACCCTCTGACTTTAGGGTATGTGTATTAACAATATATTTTTCATTTGTTTGGATAGCTATTTGGGGCTGTTTGTAGCTTCTGGTTGTGTGCCAATAAGCTTGAAGTGGAGTGGAAAGGAAATTAAACAAAAAACAAAGTAAAATGAAGGGAGATTAAAGGTACATAAGAGAGATCATGGGAAGTGGGAAATTAAAACAGAGAGGATGCCTTTTAGCGTGTGTGTAAAGATGCAAAAATATCCGGGTCAGGAAATATGTGGAAAGTAACAATCCTGGAATTGTGAATTAGTAGAAAGCAGGGAACAGTGTGGCTTTGATTGTACTCTCTCGTGTGACCGTTAAGCAGAATCTGAAACAAATGGCAGTTTGGCTGGGTTTGGATGTGCAAGTCTGTATGTTTCTATTTAAGCTATACTGGTCAGTTGTAGGTTTTTTTTTTTCTTTAAGCTTCCACCTATTTAAGTTTGGATCCTTTTCCAGCAGCCTTGCTCCTTTCCTGACCTCTTGGTTTGGTTGGCAGCCTGCTGTCGGCCAGTGGCTTTTCCAGATTTAATCACCCAAGCCAGTGGGAGCCTAATATAGCGGAACCAATTCATTATTTTCCAGCGATGACTTAGCAGTCAGGAGAGAAGGTGTGCCAAATGACTTAGTCCACACCAGGACAGACCTTAACCTCTCCCACTACTGATGTCCATGAGCTCAGCAGTAGTGGGTGCTTTTATAATTTATTTGCTCTATTCGGAGGGCCCCCTTGTGTTTTTGGTTTCTGAAATCAGAAAGAAATACCACCCAGAAAAGTGCTGGTTTATGCACACACTAAAAGATGTGCACACAGCTCTACACACAGAGCTGATAATTATATTGCTTCCTGTGTTTGTGAGAGGATTTTGATTTCATTAATGTAGAGATGGCTGCACCTGTCATTACGTTGAACAGGGAGAAGCTGAAAGGTTTAACAGCAGCTGTAGTGAAGGTATGATGATTCTTCAGATGTTGGGCAAAAATAAATAAATGAATCTATTTGGTTATTTTCTGCTGACCTGGTTCGTGTGTTTTAACTATTACATGGTTTCTGCAAGGGTAAATTTACATTATCACATTTTTTAGGATTTATTTTATTGATAGTCCATATATTTATTGTCTTCAGCTTATCAAAGATGTGGCTGCAAGGCGATGTGGCAACCCTTTTTTTATTAACAAATAGAAAATTTAGTCTTTACTTATTAGATTTCTTTTTAATAAATATAACTGAAATCAAATTAAATATAACATTTGGTAAACTAAACAGATTTTTTGGGGGTTCTTGACTCAAGCTGGGATATTTTCACACCTGCATGGATTCAGTGCCTTCCACAAGGCCATAAGCTTCTCACAATCATGTTACTCAGCCCCTTGTCCACCATGAAGTAGCTAGCAGTGCGAACAAGTAAGTTTACCTTTTTTTTATTTTTTTTGCATGTGCATTTAATAGGAGAAATTCACAGAAGTCTGATGGTGTTGAGATAAATGAGGATAAAACTCCATGAAACCTCCCTCATTGGAGTTTTTAGGTAAATTATCCAGCATTGGCATTTGTGCTCTTTTCTTTTTTGTTGGAAAAAAAACAGATAACTAAATGTGATTTAAGTTCTTAGATCCA
The DNA here is from genome assembly GCA_032876305.1 of Orestias chungarensis. Lineage (NCBI taxonomy): Eukaryota > Metazoa > Chordata > Actinopteri > Cyprinodontiformes > Cyprinodontidae > Orestias > Orestias chungarensis. The sequence goes on along the minus strand of JAVLVB010000580.1, from coordinate 2,079,474 downwards.
ATTTTTGGAGTTTTAACAATTTCAAAATCCAAGACAAATAAATTCAAGTATTTTTGTGACCTTCTAAACACTTGCACAAAATGTCATACTTGACATCACAACTAACAATATCCGAAATAACGGGTGTAAGAAAGAAGGACTGACTAGGCATTTAACATACAAGAAATCCTTAACAAGCTAATGGCTTGGTAATGAACCATTCTTTCAATCATACAATAATGTTTTAGGAAAAAAAGTTTTGCTGGATTAAATCTTAGGGCTCATTGTCCTTTTGGAAGATCCAAGGATATCCAATCTTCAGCTTTCTCAAAAAGTGCATATTATTTTCTCGCAGAATTTCATTCTGCTTGAGTGAATCCACAATATCCTACTGCAGGTGCCCAGTATTAGAGAAGACAAGCCAAAAACAGGCTTTCACTATCTCACTTCTATGCTTGTACGGATGGTGTTATTCTCGTTGTACTTTTAATTTGTTCTCCTCCAGACATGTACAACTGCCATTGTCAGTCCAGACCTTTTAACCACTTACGCCCTTTTTGGAAACAGTTGGCAGTCATTATACATCTGATGCTTGAAGGATCATATTAAAAAAAGTGTCAAAGTGAAATAAGCAGCTCACTAACTATAACAAGACCATTCTTTGCTAAAGAACCGTTTTTAAGTTTTTTCTTTAGACATGAAATTTGAAAAGTTTAAAAGCCACTTTTAGAATTTAACACACTCATCATATTTATACAACTCAACTTTCTCATCTCTGCCAATTGAATACATGGAAGGGTAAAGAACATTTCAGGTGTAACCTCATGTAACAAATAGATTACACTTCAAATTTATTGAGCCACATTTGAAGTTATTTTGGTTTATTTCAACGAGGACGTTACTCTTACCTTGATTTAAATTTTTGTCTGCTCACCTTGTCTGCTGTGCTTTGAAATAGCCCTAATGGTTTTCCAGAGTCATAAAACTAGGTCTTGCTTTACCGCTCAAGGCTACATGATGATTCAACATAATGTACAGCTGTCAAAAGGGCTTTTAGGTCTTGTTCACACATCTCCTTTGACCCCACTTTATTACATATTATTCACCTGCACCCGTCAAGGAAATCATAGTCAGCTGCCTTTTAATACTCCCATGTTAAATCTTTTACATTGCCCATGCCTCGGTGATGCAGCAGTATTTACTTAGAAGTGGTGGAGGGGTGGTCTATGTGTGCAAACGTCCTCCAGTGACAGTGAGAGAAAGAATATAAGTGGCTTGCAGAGTTGTCAGACCTCACCTTTATCTGTGTGTCTCAGAGAAAGTCGAGGCCAGGTGTCGTCCATGCCAATGAGTAAGTTTTGTGTCGCAAACACACCATACGCATACAGACACACACAGCTTTGCTTTTCTCTTATATTGGTTATACAGTCTTATGCATTCTCTTGTGTGAAAGCACAGCTTTAACCATACCTCTTGATCATATCTGACAGTAGGAACACCTTAAGAATACATTTATTCCTACCCTAATGGTTTGGATGGGGGTGCGCAACATGTTTTGAACCGTTTTTACAAACCCTGCATTTTAAGTTTTATATCAACTTGGCTGTTTTAAGGACTTAAATACATCACCACCCATTAAACAGGAACCCATGTTGTTAGTTAGCTTGTTTTTTTCTAACATTTTATCTTGGAAATCTGATTTTCACAGGTATAACGATTTATAAGTATCAGTATCAACATGGTTCATTCCTGAACTGCTGGAGTCTTTAAGTGTTAGGCATGCATAGCAGCAAGGGGTTGATTTGGCGTCACATGAACTGGAAAAGCTGTTTGTGAAAAATAAATAAGTAACTGCATTATGAAAAGTTTTTCCCCCTTGTGTTTCACCTTTTTGATAATGAGCTGTGGCATCTGCTTCTAATGTTGTCTGCATCAAACGAATAGAATAGCTCTGTTTATAGTGAGCACTGCAAATAAACTTTCAATTTGATTGTTTATCCCTTATTTTTGTTTCTTCCATTCACAGCAGATTTATAGATGTCGTAATACTTTTTTGCTTACCAGTTTTATAGCATTGTAACATGACATTGGTGTGATGGTACAGCATCTTCTATGGCAAACATACAGGGACTGTCTGTTTGTTCTAAAGTGATATAAAACGTCACAATTTTTGGGAGAATAAAGGTAGTTAACAGTAATTATAAAGGTATACACTCACGAATAGGCTTGGGCTGGGATCAGATAGTCATTTTCTATTAATCTTGATTTAAATCTACCACAATTTCCTGTTTTTGACACAGATATTTAAAGCAACAATGCACAACGTTTTGTAGTTGCTGTTAAGTTGAAGTAGAGTTGCAACACATATATGTTATTATTGTTACATTAATCATATACTATTAGGCCTTTTTAGGCCTATAAAATAAGCTTAGATAATTACAAATGGTGCAATTTATTGGTTTTAGATGCTCAGTGCAAATAATGATAATGGTTTAATCTGCAGTGGTATGTATTTACTGGTGCTTCCCTAATAAGATAGACAGCTCCTCTAGTTTCTATGTGGGATGTGATATGTCTGTTTTGTATCTAGAAATATTTTCAGACTTCTCAAATTAATTTTAAGCAAATAAGGAAATTGTTTTCATCATTCTTTCAGCTTACAGACTGGAGGTGAAGAAAACTAAATGACTGGAAGGCAGCAAAGGTTGAGCTATATAAAGCAGGAAATACTTTTAATTGCTATGAAACTTTGTGGCAAGAGATGTTCAAAACTATATTACAAATTTTAGCAGATTTGAAACTTCATTTTTTACATTTTTTAAACCTTTGTGTACCTTAAAACCTATGACCAGTGTATCTATTTAAAAATATACAGAGGTGAGTAAAGTATCCAACAACTGTAAGTAAGAGTTATATTATGTTTTAACTCAAGGAAGAATAAAAAATATTTTGGAAAAATAAAGTTGTAAATAACTGATGGTAATAACGTGATCACTCTGTAAATTTTTGGACATACATTTAAAAATGTATAATTTTTGCTCTTCTACTATGTGTTTTATGAATAATTCATTTATATGTTTGTATGGAGATGTGACATTTTGTTGCAAGAATACTGCAGCCCTTTAAATCTCATTCCTTTTTTTTTATTTGGGGGTTTCTAAAATCTCAGGAAATAATAAATAAATTTGCAATGCAAGATAATTGTGGGCAAATCATAAAGAACGTAGATATTTTCTGTATTTAAAGACTTTAATCTGTCTTCTGTTGTCTTAACATTTTAACTGTTCAATCCATCCACAAATTCCTTTCCTTTCTTCCTTCCCGTCTTACTTAGTTTTTTGGGGGAGACTTCGATTTTGGACTAGACAGTATGTGTCAGGTATAACTCAGCATGTTAACTAAGTGTTTACTGAAAGAGATTACCTGGTAACCTGCTAGCTTTAACATAAAACAAGTGTAATCTTTTCAAAAGCAACAAGTAATTATCATGGGAAATGTGTTCAATGATTATATATATATGTTCCATGATGATATATGTCCAGTAAGAGACAGATACAGATAATGTTGGATTATGGATTTATGTTGAAGAAGTTTCCGAAGTACACATGTGGTTCTGTAATAAAATAAGAAACATAACTGGTTACCTAACAATGACCAGTATTTACATATGTAAACATAAGCCATACATATAAATGTAGATAGATAATATGTATAAGTTTACAACTCTCACACAATATTAATAAACTGAGATGAAGGCTCCAAACTCAATGTGCGCTACAAACAGAAACTAACAAGCCCATATACACTATACATACTTTTGTTAGCATTAGCCTTGGTTAGAACAACACCACAGTAAGCTAATACTGCATTTTAGCTAGCAAGGAAGCTACTATAATAATGCACATCAATACATGCATTTTACATAAATTTGAAACGCAATAACATTACCCAGAGCTATCCTAAGCTTTTTACTCAGTTTTTCATCACGCACAGCACTTTAGGAAACTTCCACCACTCGAGCTATCTGTGTGACTCTCTAATAATCCACATTGGAAACGCGATCGGCAGCCGCGGTGAGCGGGGCTAGACATTTTTTTGGCGGAACGTGATTGGCTAGCTATGATGATGACTGACAGCTAAGTTAACCAATGACTAATCGGAAACAACAAGAAGCTCTATAAAATGGACTGGCTTTTTTAACACATAAATTAAGCAAGATGTCAGAAACATTCTTTATAGATTTCTATCTAAATTCACGTGATAATTTACTAAGTTGCAGCAAATTTGGCAGCAGCACATCCATGATACAATTTCCCTGTTCTACCATCTCAGAAGATCTCTGTTGGACCTGGTGACTACAGCACCCATTGCATTATAGTGAACATAGCATGCCAGAAAAACTATATACCTGAGATCAGATTAGTTATTTTATCTTTAATGATTGCAGTAGTTCAGAGGCGGCAGCAGATCTTGCTCTTACACCTGAGATCAAAATAGCTGCAAGATTTCTCCTGTGAAAGGCTAATCTAATAAAAGTTACATACCACTTTCAGATTCTTTAGAGTCTTGACCTTGTCTTCAGTAAAGATGAAAATAATTTTTCCAAAGACCTTTTTATGACCTTGTCTTTCACATTCTTTAGTTACCAATTAAGAATACATTAAGTAAAGTCAAAAAAATGTCTTCTCTGAAATGTTCTGTTAACCCATAAGGTAATGCATTTGCAAACCTAGACATTTTTTGCAATTGTTTTTTGTTTATTTGTCTACAAGAAACACCTGCCAACAATTTTGCGTTGTTTGACAAGAATCACACATCATGTGTTGTTCGAAGTGCCTCTACTACTGTGTGTGTGCCGTTTAAAATAGGCTGTCTGGCATTCTGCCCCATCCAATGACCCAAACTCATTGTGAAATGGTATTTGATGGCCTGTAAAACACAGTAGTCAATGAATACAGGAGGCAGACTAGGAAGGCGGTGGAAAAGAGGCTATTTCAAGCTCATCAAAGTGATTCAGCATAATACTATGGAGGAAGCTGAATTGACAGCTTCCAGACAGACGGCAGCAGCTGGGACTGATGTCTCAGGAGTAATCACATACAGGTTATGTGAAAACAAACAAACATAAACTGATATATTCCTATAAAGACAGACCATAAGACATTCAAGCAGGGACATAATTATAGAAACTTTTAGACACAATGTTTGAGACAAAGAGGACCCAGTGTTAATTTGTTAGAGAAGATGAAGGAATGAGTTTGATAACTTGAAATAGCCTCAACAAAATTGGTCTTCCCAAGACAGATAAAATACTCTGCTGTCACCATCGTAAAAATCACAATAAATATCTGTTGACGCCAATGTGTAGAGACAAGTTGGAACTGTGTTAATGTTATTTCCTTCCTGTGTGACGTTTCTATATCAGTACCAGGAAATGTTGCATGAATGTGACTAAATCTGCCAAATTGTCATGGTGAGACAAGTGAAGCTGTCACTAATGCTGTACTTTACTACTGTTAAGATGTTTTTTTAATCATAAAAGTACTGCACGCATTTGTTGAAAGCGATATGGTTTCATTGTTAGATAGTTTAACAACAGTAAAAACACAGGATTGGCGTAAAGAGCCACTTTTCAGACTGGGCCACGCAGGTTTATTATGGCACATATTAATTTAGCCTAAATATATATAGTTTATTCACAAATGACCATTTACTTCAGCTTTAGCAAACACAGATTTAAATGTTAATTTCAACAGTTAAAATGTGCCTCTATGCTTGGAAATGCTTTAGGTTTTTATATTATTTGTCACATGTCTTAAGTCATTGTATAATGTAAGATAAATGCAATTTACAGTTTGGGGATTTATCCAATAAATTGTATATATATGCTTAACCTGCCATCAAGCATTTTCACAAACCTACATTCTGTTTCAGGGTCCACACCTGCAATGTTTTTCAACAAATTTCTTTCTATTTTTGTTGTTGAATTATTTACTTAGAGGAATTAGTGCTGAACAAGTTCAGTTATATTTTGTTGAAAAATGTTTTTCACCCTAATGTACACATAAACGTTTCCCCGGTTTATTAGTCACTTTGCACCTGTGCATCATGTCCTCTAACTTTGGCACCAGAATATTAAACAGATGGGCACAGCAAATTTCAAGGTCAGGTAAATATCAACAGTGCACCCACAAACCTGGACCTTACAGCCTTATTTATTTTGTATTTTTCCCCATAGCACACATATAAAAAATATGTATATGCATTTGTGCAAAATGAAGTTATAACCTCTCAGGAACTGATAAAATAAAGTTCTGCCAGGACCTATTTGGTTAAGTGGGTTTTGCTCTAATTAGGGGTAATTTTACATACAAAGGCTCCAAACTCAATTGTACATAAGTAGGCCTTGTGATTTCATAGTTGCATAAAACAGTCCTAATTAGGCAATATATAGGCATATATATATATATATATATATATATATATATATATATATATATATATATATATATATATATATATATATATATATATATATATATATATATATATATATATATATATATATATATATATATATATATATATATATATAT
>JAVLVB010000580.1:2057126-2069336 GCA_032876305.1 Orestias chungarensis | reverse complement strand
ATATATATATATATATATATATATATATATATATATATATATATATATATATATATATATATATATATATATATATATATATATATATTCCAGGTGATATTAACAGCTTATATTCTCCCAGCAAAACTAATGTGTATGTCACCAACCATGAAAATTGTAAAGTCTTGACGCTGACATGAATGCTTCCGCTCATGCGAGTAGTTCTAGCATGTTTTCTTTTAGCAAGAAAATACCCAGGTATTATTGTCCAATAATATTACTGGCCAAAAAACAGTAGCAAAACTGTGTAAATAGCGTAATATGTTTAGCAGCATTGACAACATAAAGAGTCACTTAAGTACTTTGAAAATAAGATGGGTTAAGGTCTAATTAGCAAGTTTTGCTCAAAATATTGCAATTCACTCAAAATATGGGTGACATACCAGAGTTCAAAAGAGAACAAATTGTTGGTCCACGTCTTGCTGGCGCATCTGTGACCAAGTCTTTGTGATGTACCAAGAGCCACAGTATCCAGCATGCCACCAAGAAGGATGAACCACATCCAACAGGACTAACTGTGGATGCAAGAATAAGCTGTCTGAAAGGGATGTTTGGGTACTAACCCGGATTGTTTCCAAAAAACATAAAACCATGGTTGCCCAAATCGTGGCAGAATTAAATGTGCACTTCAACTCTGTTTCCACCAAAACTGTCCATCGGGAGCTTCACAGGGTCAATATACACGGCCGGGCAGCAATAGCTAAACCTTCAATCAGTCGTGCCAATGATAAATGTCGGTTTCAATGGTGCAAGGAGCACAAGGAGTCCAACTTTACTGTTTTCCCCACATCCGGGAGAGTTACGGTGTGGAGAAGCCACAAAGAAGCGTACCACCCAGACTATTGCATGCCCAGAGAGAAGCATGCGGGTGGATCAGTGATGGTTTGGTCTGCCATATCATGTCATTTCCTTGGCCCAACTCTTGTGCTAGATGGGCGCGTCACTGCCAAGGACTACCGAACCATTCTGTTGGACCATTTGCATCCAATGGTTCAAACATTGTATCCTGAAGGCGGAGCCGTGTATCAGGATGACAATGCACCAATACACACAGCAAGACTGGTGAAAGATTGATCTGACGAACATAAAAGTAAAGTTGAACATCTTCCAAGGCCTGCACAGTCACTAGATCTAAATATTTTTGAGCCACTTTATGGTGTTTTGGAGAAGCGAGTCAGGAAACGTTTTTCTCCACCAGTATCTAGTCATGACCTGGCAGCTATCCTGCAAGTAAAATGGCTTAAAATCCCTCTGACCACTGTGCAGGGCTTGTAAATGTCAGTCCCACAACGAATTAATGTTCTATTGGCTGCAAAAGGAGGCCCTACTCCATACTAATAAACTATTGATGTACCAGGTGTTTCAGTTTCATTGTCCAACCGCTGCATATGATAGGTAACAATCACACACAACTTCAAAACTTACTCATATTGCCACTCAAAGGGATGGAAAAGGGTGGATGGGTGTAGGTTGAGAGACACACGACATGCTCATTGTTTGACTCATGGGGAAAAAAAATGTCATTCTTCTAACTAATTGGCTCAACTTAGCAAACTAAACTAAACGCCCCCTATCAGCCTGGAGAAATAAAAATGTAAAGACAGCTCCAGAACAAGTATATGTGGCTAAATAAAACGTACTGTGTTTTGAGTGTTTTTCTCTATTTTTGCTATGATGACTTGTTCCTACTTTTCTGCTGCTGCGTGACACATGTGCCAGTCTCAGATGATACTCTGCGTTTATCCAAAGGGAAAGGAAAACAGGTCAAAAGTTGTAAAAAAAAGCAGGAAGTATTATTTGAAAGCAGTGAATGGGTTTAATTTCTCATTCTATGATTGTTTTGTTTATCTTCTGCTCTCGCCATGAAATGTGTTCTGCAACCATACATCATGATGTGAACTCTGTTATAGGTTGTTAAAAGTGTTTGTCACCCAAAGAAAATATGTCACGCATTGTTATATATAATTTTCTGCCTCAGAAAACAAAATGTTATTTAACCTACAGCTTGGCTTTTTGTGTTAACCAGCAATTTCCATAAAAATTGAATTACTATAGTTGATGCAGTTTTGAAGCGGCAGTGCACAAAGAAGATGATGCATCGTAAGAATGTGGTGAGAGTTCAGTCACAAATAATGCCTTCTTATTTTCTGTAATAATTTAATTCTTTCTATGTTTAAGTAGTTTATTTTCTGAGCTCAGATGTTACACCTAATCTGAATATTACAAAATAATAGCTAAGTGGCTTGCACTTATGTCAACAGCACACATTCAGGGATCAGACTCTTCTTAGATATGACAGCTTACCCTTTCCTGTTAAGACTACTTTAGTGAGACAAAATCATCTTCAAACAGTGGCTTCTCATTATACAAATTATGGAACTATCAAAGCATCCAAGTTTTATAGAAAAGTATTTAATGTAATTTTTCACATGTGGCGCATTTATTAATTGCACTTATAGTTTTTTTTTTGTTTTGTTTTTTACATTTAAGCTCTTTGGACAGTTTAAATTTATGGATTTTTGATTACTAGCCTAAAGTTGTCATTATCGTAATGCATTTATGTTCAGATCCTGTGTTTTAAGAAAATAATCTTTAAAGTTCACCCTGCCCTTCGCAGCTGCTCCTCGCTGACTTTGATTTAATCAGATTGTGTGACGGCGTCGCGCAGCATACCAATAGCGCTCAGAAATTAATTGCTCCATCGAGAGGCTTCGTTAGATGATGATGCGTCAGTGCTTATCAAGATCTGGATTTGATCTCTATGCTCAAACGAAGCTCCAGTTACACGACTCATTGACCTCTCAACTTTTCCTCCCTGCTCGTTTTCTTTTTCTTTTTCTCAGAGCCTTATTTTTTGTTCTTCTCTGTCCCCTTGTGTGTCTAATATTAAAAGGTTCATGTCTTTTCTTGGAAAAGTGTCTCCATGTATTTGTTCTGGCTATTGTGTTCTTCAAAATTCTCACTTTAGACTCCCATCACTAACTCCTTTCTCTATGCCCTTCTTGTCATTTTTCCTGCAGGCATCAGAGTTGGGGATGTTGTCTGTCTACTACACTTACATCTTCACCTCCCTGGTAAGGAAATGCTTGTACATGTCGGCAATTAGAATACAAATTCCACACCTAAAGGAGCGCATCAATAATATAATGCAGTACTCGTACCATGTATTCAAAAAAGAAAACTTTAATTGGTACTCTTCTTTAAACAAATGATTCATTAGAAACAGCTTATATTAAGGAATGATTGCACATAATTATTTCAGAGTTAAATGCTTGATTTTTTTCCTCATTTTGTTGGACGGCAAAATAAAGACCACTAGACACTGTGGGTCCAATCATTAAAATTAAATTTACTACCAAACAGAGAAATTATTTAACATATTTTTTGCTGCTAGTACAGCTGGTGGTACTGCTTCGGCAAACATTTTTGTCTATTTAACGCTAGAAGAGTTGACTGGATGGCTGCTGTATAAATAATGATATTTACTGGGGGGGGTTTGTTTGTTTGTTTGATAGTAATTTTCTTAGAAATGCTACTTGGCGAAGTAGGGGTTTTATCTGCATATTTTAGTGTTAATCAAAAGGCATACATAATAATCAATACTAAAATGTCATACTTCAATATTATAGCTCTTTTGTGCACAGTGTCATGGTCTGATGGTCTAATAATAGACTTAATATCCGTTTTGACTTTTCTAAGAGATTTTTTTACATGGTTTAATAAACAAGCTGGCTTTGTTGAAGTTATCTTGGTCTTTTGGAAAACTCGGAGGTGTCTACGTGGGATGACCTTCCTCAAAATATGTCATACTTGAAATTAAGTTTTGTCTTTTGAAACATTGGTTTGAACAGATAGTCTTTTGCGATTATCAAGCCTTTTAATGTTCCACCCAGGTCTGCAGCATTTTTGTCCTTGTTCATGCCAACCCGTTCAGAGTATGTTTTGAATTCTATACATTGACAGAGCTTAATTCACAACAGATGCAGGCACTTAACTAGAATAACAGGAACAATTAATTTGCCACCTTATAAGCTAGATATGTTAATACGGCTAATACGGTCACATGAATGTAACTTAGTACATTTAACTATCTAGATGTTGTGACAAGAACTAGCTATAGTTTAATAAGATGAGGTAGAAAGATGACTTGATTTACTTTGAAGACAGCACTGTTGTTGGTGCTGGCAAGTGGGGTATGAAAGTTTCCCAAACAGCTGATGTATGGTGATTTACTTTTCAGGCACAGTGGGTTTACATAAACGTCTCCACAAAAATACAAAATATACGGGGAGCAGCGATTGTGTTCACAGTTTTAACAGTTGAGTCTGAGATGAAAGAAAAACAACAGAATCTCAAATGTTCACATTTCATCAAAGGTATGACTAACACCATCTGTTAATGCACAACATGGCAGATATTGATGCAGATAATGAATAGCACCAGAAGGCCACACAAGGTGTCAATTCTTTCAGAAAATGAAGAAACCTGAGACTAATATGTTCATCTGCTTACCTAAATTGATTAGAAAATATCTGACTAGAAAAAAAATTTACTCTGATTCAATAAGTCTTGATTTAACCTGCAATGTTCAGATGATTATTTCAGTATGATGTCTAAACAACATGGAGATATTGAGCCATTCTGTCTTTAATCAATAGTTCAGGCTGGTTCTGCTTGTTAAGTGTATGTATGTTTATTTTACGACTGCATTATTATTATTTTTGGCCCACAAATTTTTTTAGACATCCTGTCCACAGATGGTCCTCCCAAATACATGAGCTTGAATTGGTATACATGTTATGGCACAGATGGAAAAAAGAAGTGAGATTAACGCTTTTTTGAAATAATATTAAAGGTAAGAAACGGTGCCTTTTTTTTTGACAAGTAGTATTTTGTGTGTTTATTCTATTTCTGTGTGCCATTATTTGTTCCTCTGTAATCCAGTTTATGATTTATATTATGTTCATTCATCTGACATATATGTAGTAGGGAATAATTTATCAAAAAATATATACTATGTGTTTATTATGTGGCCTTTCCATACATTGTGACCCTATAAATAATGCATTAACATGATTTTCTCTTTATTATTCATAAAGTTGTAGTTTACTGTATTTCTGCTCTCAGTGTGAAAACCTACTTGTTCTGTTTACATAGTCTATGTTTATAAGGCATCAAGGTGGTGTAAAGTTGGCCATGAATCTGTTATACAGAGCTCAAAGTAGCCAAACATATCAAAGCTGCCCTTCAGATTTGGCAGGTTCACATGACGACAAGTGTTCTAGTTCATACTGAGAAAAAATGCTTTTTTCCATGTCTGTTCACATGAAATCCACTTGAAAAAAGGTCTCGGTCTCTAAAGTTTTAGCATTCAGAGGGTTAAAGGTCACCAGTGTTATTTTCTGAATGCTAATTGTGTGGAGGATTATTCACTTTGATCATGGTTTTGTTAGTACCTGGCTCAATGCATCTCCATGAACACTACAACATGCAGTGAATAACAGTATTACATGATACAGAAAAATGTCATCAGAATTTTATTTTCCCTTTGTTATGTTTATGTGTCACATATTTAACTGGCTGGTGCTCTAAAATATGTTAGATTAGAGAACCTTATTGTCATGTGTATTGTCAGTGTACTCAGAAATATTTTTTGTTGCATTTAGGCTCGCATGGAATAAACAGAGAAATAATAAATTGATTAAATTGATAATTATGCAGAAATGTAGCAGCAGAGTTATTAAATAGAGGTATATGGTTATAGAATCAGAATAATATGATGGAGCGGACGTGGCATATGAGTGAGTGTGTAAATCTTATACTTGTACAAAAAAAAACATTTGTCTTAAAAATCTGTTTTTTTCAGATGTTTGTCTTGATGTAACCTTTGATGTTTTCATATTCTACAACTTATTGTCTGTCTTGAATTGCAGTTCTCGAAGCTAAAACTGTAATATTGTAAAAAGATAAGTTTACTGACAGTATGGTGTTAATCGGAACTTCTATCTGTGTTCAAAGTTATATTACTAACAAACGCTTGGTTATTTAAGGATTAATAATAATTCATTTCGCATAAATATTTTCGGCTGACGGGCTTCTTTTAAAGATATCATGCTGCTCATTGTTTTAGAGTAATATGACTCTTTCTGTGGGTTTTCTTAACTTTTTAAATTTGGTCTTAGTGTGTTGTTACATTTATAATATATTCTCATGGGTTCCTGTGGATAAACCTTGCAGCCTAAATTGTCCTTGTCTCGATATGATATCAGTCAAACACCATTCACAAAGATAAGAGCAGGTTAAACACTATGAAGCAATAAAGAAAAACGTTATCTACAGGAAAATCAGCAGTTGTCGCAAATAGGCCAGAGGAAATGAATAGTGTTTTATCTAGTTAATTAGGTTCCAACATGTGTTTTGAAACTAAACGCCCTAAACAATTCATACTGCTGTAATACTTATAATATTCATGCTACAGTCACAGTTTTTTTTTCTTTTTTTACAGCAATGCTGGTACCTTTTTAACACTTTTTTTAGTTCTAGTTAATACATAAACTACAAATCTTTCTAAATGTCTAAATTGTGCCCTGAGGTTAATTTTTTTTAAAGGCAGCTGCTAAAACAAAAGATAAATAATATAAAAACAAATCAAAATGTTTTATTTTATGCTTTATGAAACGGTGTATCATTCATATATGTGTCATGTACTTCTATTTTCACAAATAGATTTACACAGAGATTCTTTCCAGGTTTTTCTTTGACGCCTGATTTATATGACAAAAGATAACTTAGGGTTAAGATTGAGGGAAAATTATTATTCTTTTTTTTAAGTATTAGGTCTGACCACTTATTTGAGGATAGCATTTGCATTATGATAGGATCTAAGAGGGTTATCTTAAAAATCAAAATGATAGTTGCTCGGAGAAAATGTAATCCTACAGTAAACTCAGCAGATAGCTGCTCCCTTTTGTAATTTAATGAGATTCAAAACACTTTGCTCTAATAGTGCTGTTGAGAGGATTCATATTAAGCTGATTTATGACTCATTAGGTGTGGGCTGGTATCCTCCTCAGCCCTTGAAATATTGTCTATTGTTGTTCTAGTGCTCTGTTTTCCTCCTTACTTTAACTAGCTGTATCCACAAGTGAACAAACTTTGTTTTTCTACTGCTGAAGGATAACCCACAGATCTTGATATCTACAAAGTAATGACCCAAAGCAACCCCATTCAGTTAAACCGTTTTAATAATCTAGCTAATGCTCTTTGGAGCATAAAATCTTCAGCTGACACCATTTAATAATCAACTGGGTGCCCTCAGCAGTCAGAGATAGCGTGCAGAAGCTGTGAGATCAAAAACTGTTAAGCTTTTGTCTCCTTAGTTGTTGAAATTAGTGACTCATCCTATTTTTTGTGTTTAAATGGCTCAGGCTCTTACATAAATACACTGAAGAGGACAAAGGAAAGTTTAAGGATTTTCTTTCCCTCAATTTTAACACTATAATTGCACCTCTCTAGATCTAACACATTGTAATCTTTGTTTGCTTTTTTATCTGCTTATGAAAGTATATAACCATATATCTGTCCTTTTCATAAAAGCAACGGCTTAGAACAACACAAAACACTTTGAACATGCAGTTAAACATTATTTTCAAAGCATGACTTACAAGAAAATTTGCAACTCAGTTTGTTAGCTTTGCTTGATTTAAAAACAAGGACTTATGCTACTACTTTTTTTTTTTTCCAGTTTGACATGTTAGTTTTTTTTACCTTAAGTCCATACTCTACCTTAAAGGGAAAATCATGGGTTGTCTTGCAGAGTAGGAACATCTGTACACAAATGTTTTTTGTGTTATCCCTGGCCAAAAACTGTTTTTGGGGTGGAGCCCTTCTCTATGTTTAACTTTTTAATGGAGTTTTCTGCATTTTAAGTTTTTTTTTGTTTTGTTCTTCTTAACTGTCTCATTATGTGTTTTACTTTGACTTAAGAACTACTTCACACCAATTAATTAACTTTGCAGGGCAAAAGTCAAAACATCATGAAATAAAAACTTCATAACTTGATTAATCTCTCGCAACATAAGGGAAAAACAATGCTTAAGCATTTTTGTAAATTACATTTTGACTGGATGCCACTTTGTATTTTAGTAGTCAATTACCCGAAACCTTTCTGAAGAGGTAACTGGAATTAGTACTTGCTACTTTCATTAGTACTTGCTACTGTCATTCACTCTTAGGTTCTCAAAAAACGACAAGAAACATAGCGATACCTGTGTGATGGATTATCTAAATGTGGTATCTTCAACAGTGAAGAGTTTCCTGTGAATTGTGTTTTGTAATGCCAGTCTAACATAATCTTTTAAACTCATAATTTAATTATGTTTTATTCATTTCAGCAATTGGGATATATTCTAGGCCTGCACAGTGGTGCAGTGGGTAGCACTGAACAGGGTGTACATGCAAACTCCATGCAGCAAGAAGGCTCTGAGTTCAATTCCACCTTGGGTCTTTCTGCAAGGAGTTTGCATGTTCTCCCTGTGCATGCCTGGTTTCTTATTGGGTACTCTGGCTTCCTCCTACAGACCAGAAACATGACTGTTAGGCTGATTGGGTACTCTAAATTTTCCTTAGGTGTGCATGAGTGGTTGTTCATCCTGTGTGCCCTGCGATGGACTGGCGACCTTTCCAGAGTGAACCCCTGCCTCTCGTCCATTTTAAGCTCACACAGATAAGCGGGTTGGGTGGATGGATGGATGAAATACATTCTTTATATTTTTACATAATTGTACTGTGTCATGATTTCCTCGACTTTCTTTTGAGCTAATAAAGCCCATCTTTGTTAATCTGTTATAAAACCTGAAAACAGATTTTAAAGCTTATCTTTATAAGCTTTTATGTTAGATTGCTGTGGAAAATGTTTCTTTTATGTTAGAAAAAATAAAATACTCTTAGTTTACATATCTACCAACACTTCTCCATTCAATATAACCTTTTCTTAAATAACTAATCTTCGACCAACACCAGATACAGTAAAATAAACTCACAGATATCCATGTGTTATCAATTTAAGAACAGCGCTTGATCTGTTTTAATTAAGTTTGTGTGGGCAGGCCGTTTCACCTTCAGATGGCCCTTATTAAATTTTTGTAGAAGTGAAAGCTCAGTTCTGAACATAAGATTGGAGTCACTGGCCATTTAAAAATGTGTCCTGCGTGTGAGCACTTACTGCATATTACTGCAAAACAGACCAGGAAACATTTAACCAAAATGAGTTGCTGTCAAAAGTTTCTGATGGGAGTTGTAATCCAAGGAGAATAAAAAAAGAGTAAATGTTCTGACCACATTAGTATAAAAGTAGTTATTAGTGCTGTAGAACTTCCACAGAGGATCATATAAGATTTAAAGATTTGTAGCAAAAATATGTTACAATGATGTATAGCAAGTGACTCCATTACCACTCTATAATTACAGAAACTGTTCATTATCAATGACTAAAGTTGCTCAGCAGATTATTGATGGCTGTAAACAATAATCATTCTTCATTTTCCACCCTTTTGCTTCCTGTTCTCCCTTCCCCATCCAACTCCCTGCATTCTGTTCTCTCTGCTTTGTCCAACCATTCAGTGCCTTTGTGTTCTTCTGCTGACACTTCATCTGTATCTGGTCCTGACAACTCTGACTAATGATCTGTCACACTGCTCCTCTGCCTAATCTGTTTCCCCTGAATCATCATCTCGAGAAGCTCATCAGCATCTTCTTGTAGCTAGGCATCTCAAGTCTGGTTTTTTTTCCACAAGCCCACTTGCAGATTTAACTTCTAGCTTTAGAAGATGCTTTGTTTTTGGTCAGCTTAATTTCTATTTGTTTGTTGGACTACCATTATATGAATCATTTTATAATGGAAAGGGTGATTTTTTTTCAGCACTATTGAGAAGTATGAACTTGTATAATCCAGTTCCCAGTTCTTATACATCCTTTCATCTTCTGTACCTGCTTGTTGGTGCAAGGTCACAGTGGTGCTGGTCTCCGATCTGCTGCGGTCATTGGGTAAAAGGACTCCTTACACATAATCGTACGTAAGGGCAATTTAGACAGACCAATTAACTATAAATTGTGTGTTTGGGTTGTGGGAGGAAGTGAGACGAGGACTTTCTTGCTGCAAGGCAATAGAGCTTACAACTGTGCAACCATGCAGCCCCAGTTACAATGATATTTTCTTTAGGTTGTACATGTAATTGTAAATAAATGGCAAGTAAGAACTTAGAATAGGTTTCTGTCAAGGGACCTGGTGAGAGTAAAGCTTCTTTCCCTGATACCTATTAAAAGAGCATTTTTATCAGACATTGCTCCCTGGGGTGAAAATTGTTTTTTCTGTCTCTTTTTCTGTCTTTTTTTCTTCCTCTTACATGTTGTGATGGTCTCTGAAATTTGCTCTGAACTCTTCGCCAAACTAATTGCACTCTGTGATTTCAGAGGCTTTGGTCTTAGATAATGAAATGCAGTTCTCTGAAAATTACTTTTACTTGATGATACTGATAAACATTAGACAAACATGTCATTGCAGTACCTTGCAAAAAATATTCCTTGCCCTTTTTTCTAAACTGGGCACGTTACAAGCAGAGACCCATTATTATTTGAGAAATAACAGTGGTTTAGCCACATTTGATGGAGACTATAGTATTTAAGTTTAGCCACAGACTTGCTTCTAATTTTGTTTTAGGCTGTTCTAAAAGACAAATTTAGTTTAACCTGTGTATTATTGTCATCTTGCTGGGGAGTATACTTCTGCCTCAATATCAAGAAGGACTCGGGTTTCTTCCACCCTCTACAATTTCTTTTTTCACCTGGATTGTTTTGTTTATAGCTTTTATCAACTTTGCAGTCCTGTCAGAGAAAAAACATCATCACAGCTTAATACTGCACCAACCATGTTTCATTGTTGTTTTCAGGTTGTTAGTTTTTCTTCCACACATACAAAATATTTATGTAACCCAAAAAACTGTTGAATCATATAAACAAAGTGGCTTCTTGTTTCTGCAATCAAGGTTCTCACCTTGATTGCTTTTAAAAAATGCAGAGGAAACAGAAACTATGGCTTTGTCCATGACTTTACCACTCTATGTAATAAAGGTCGAACTTTTGGAGAGCATCATTTGTATTTGTAGTCTCATCAGACGTATCCATCTCATGGTATGTTTGCAGGTGTGCAATATTTTCTATTTTCGGATGATGGATTGAGAATTGCTTTTTAAAATGATGTAAGGTCAGGATGTTGTTTTATAATATATCCCTACTTTATTTTTATCTCTTTGTCTCCGTGATGCTTTTAGGTTTCTTATGTTCTGTATTTATCCTATGAGGCCTAAACGGAGCAGTTGAATTTACATTTAGTTTAAGGCTGAGGGTATTTCAGATTTTTTTAAAATATTTATTCCACTTCATAGGCATTCACAATAAAATAAATAAATGGAATTCAAGTTTTAGGTGTTAATACGAAGGAATACTGTAATGTTGGCTAATTTGTGGGGATCCATCAATCCTTTTAATTTCTACAGTTCATGATAAAGCTCTCAGGGCCAGTTTATCAACATACCTCCTCCTCAAGGAGCACTTATAATAACTATACTAATTGTATAAATTAGAAGTAGTTCATGTAGTTCAGTAGGTCAAAAGCAACAAAGGTATTTAACAAAAACCTAAAAATAGGGAAATATTGAAGACTGAAACGTTTAAAAGTCAATTTACAGTTTTATGTTGTCAAAGGAAAACTTCGTTTCTGGGAGATAGAGTAGTTCACGTAACAAAATCACAGAGGCACACAGAGACTCTTCACTCCACATTCTTCATCTAAGTGATTTTTTACCCTGCGATCCAAACGTCTCCACTGGATTGCATGAATCACATCAAGTTGGGTGTGACTCATTGTGGCTTGACGGGACGCCTAATGTCATTTGAAGGTTAGATGAGCATGAGATTGGGCCTGGCAGCGCCCCGTGTGGCCCACTTTCATTTTGTTAAGTCATTTTGAGCCTTCATGTGAAGCTCTCAGGCTTACTTTCTCTCACACACAATCAAGTCCACGCAAAACAATCAAAAACACGCTTTGACAAGTAGCATCGACTGACGTATTATCCCGCCTTTGCAAAGCGGGAGCCATACATTCTCCCCCATCCA
>JAVLVB010000580.1:2016239-2057026 GCA_032876305.1 Orestias chungarensis | reverse complement strand
CACACACACACACACACACACACACACACACACACACACACACACACACACACACACACACACACATAAATGAAAAAAATTTAATAAATAAACTCATAGCCCCCTCCCCTTTATCCAGCCACCCGTTACTCACTCATCCATACAAGTGTGTAACATCTTGGCCCACTTATCTACCCGCCTGTCTTTTTCCTCCTGGAAATAAGCCATTTCATTTTTATCTTCTGTTATGTAAACCAAACTATTCTTAATTAATTTCAGCTTCATTCATTTTTATTTGCACAATAACAGATCACAACTAATCCTATCTCAAGACACTTTACAGCACTCAATCTGAATTCAAATACTCTTTTAAATTTAAATTTATATCTGACTACCTCATTCCAATCAGATCTTATTTTACAGGAATTTCTGAATTCCCTCCTTCAAAGGCTGATGTTCTGCACATCTTAGAGGTGTCTTTGCTTCAACTTAACAGATTCAAATTGTGTAATTAGCTCCTCAGCATGTTATCAAGGTGTGCAGGACTCTGTTAATGACATTTTAATTTAAGTCATTGATATTGAAGCAAGAAAATATGGGGCACTAGGACTTTAGGACAGTAGTTGGAGGCCATTTATTCAATCAGATTCCGATTTAGGTATAATGGCTCACTTTTCATTTAGTGAACATGTTAAATGCTTATCACACAAACCCAGTTTAGCAAACATGCAAAAGCATCAAATTTAAGATTTGGCCATCATAAATGTAGAAGTTTAAACCGAGTACCAGGGGTAATGTGGAAAAGGTGGAAGACAGGCTGGTCTGATTAATTGCACACAGCGATGATCTACTGAGATTTTTATACACAACAGTCTCTCAGATTTGCAGAGAATGTCCAAAAAAGAGAAAAAGTGTGCATTAAGTTACAACTGTTTGGACAAGAATGGCTTGTTGATTTCATGAGGAGAAAATACAGACTAATACAGGGTTATCAAAAAGCAGCACTAGCTTAGTTAACCAATCTTTATGCAGAATAGCACCTACAACATAAAAAAGCTGTAGAATCACCTGAGTGGCATTGCCATAATTTTAGAGCAGAAATTAATGGCTTCATTTGTACTGATTGAAATTAGTTCCGCAATAAATGTGTAAAAAAAGTCTTGAATTTAGCAAAGACTTTCAGATGGTGGTGAAATTTCAGCATGTAGAACATCACAGAAAGGATCCATCCTACAGTACATTTTCAGCAACTGTTATCTTTTTTAAAGATATAAAAATCTCTGAGGAAAGGTAAGGAAAGGAAAAAGGGGGTAAAAATCTGTACTAGCAATGTGTACAATATTTAAGTTGCCACTGGGTGTTTAATTCAATACAATTTTCAAGTGACTTAACAATATAATGGCAACCGGTAAAAGGCTTAACAAAAATTTTTTTCATGTATTTTATCTGAATGAATGGGATTTCTCCACCATTTCATTTTCACCAGTTGTAGTAGATCTGCAGTACGTGCTCAACAAGTCATTTTACTTCTTAAGAATCTCAAATAATACTATTTTTGTTTAAATTTATTGTGAAAAATCAGATCAAATGTTTTCCATCTTTGAAATATTTATAGTTAACACTTATTTCTAACTTACGTTTTTATTGACTATTTTTGTATAAATCCCTTTATTAGGAGACACTATAATTTCAGTCCTTTGTAACCTCATTGGTTTTTGGAGCCCTTCTTCTAACTTTTATCATCCTCAATTTTTTCTTTTGTTTCTTTTAGTTTGTGTCTACTGGTGTTTTTGGATGTGAAATAAATAACGGCAGCTGATGCACAGTTTCGTTTTTTTATTTAATTCACATCCAATTTATTGTTCAAGAAAAACAAAATCTTAACACACTTACATTACAATGTAAATGTATACACATGTTCAGATAAATAAAAGAAACTAAACTTGATTTTATCCTTTTACTAGTCTTGTCACTCAAACTGCTTCAGAGGGCAACCACTGTGACTGTGAAAATGATTGGGATTTAATTAATTTCCTTCTACGGCTTATGTAAAGTTCATATTTCCCTGTTTAGACGCAGAGTTTGAGAATCAATCAACTGAGTAATAGAAAAGGTAATAGGCTACAAGGATAGTGATAACCGAGAGCTACATACAGGGAAAATATAAACTACGTAATGCTATCATTAATTCTCGACAAGCATGTTTTACCAAACAAAGTGTCCCTGCTTTTCATTTCTAATGCAAAGACAACATGTCATCTTTTTGAAGGTCTGCATTGATTGTGTTTCAGCTGTCAAGAGTTCCAGGAAAGAAAAAAAAACTGGTTTCTGTGTAGTTTGGTAAACAATCTACAGAGTGCTGTACTGTAATAGTCTTAGTCTAACTCTAGACACCGCCACTAATGTTTTAGAATTTTGAATCTTTAATTCAACTTTTTTACATTTTTGTTCAGTTATTGTACTATATTTGTCTATTTTGGAATATGTCAAGTAACTGGAGAGTAGAATTTGGTATAGGGTATATTCTGGTGAAGTGTATCAAATGCAACATTTAGGTTTGAGCTAAACGCTGCTAATTTTACGGTAAACTCACCATCTATGGTAGGATTCACTCTGCGCTGAAACCTATAAAAGATTAATGTATTCCAATAATATTAGGCCTATTTTTGTGGTATTCTAAAATATTACGTATGATACTATATTTCGTCTTTGGTGGTTTGGTAGCTGTTAATCCAACAGAAATAATCTTTAGCAGTTCCACAGAGGGAGACGTGTGGAAACTGCACTGCTCGTTTAAGCTATGGTTTGATTATTATCAGTATTGAAATTTTTAGTCTTGCACCTTCTGCCTGTGATCATAGTCTGCGTTTAACCTGTTTTAAATGGGTGTTTCTGTAATGGCTTTTATATGTTTTGCAAGCTATAGTAAACCTGCCTGAGTGATTCTTACATAAACAATGGTTGGAAATACATTTTTGCCACAACAAACCAGCATCCTGATAATATGACGAAAGTCTCTAATGTCAAAAGCAGTAATTGGAGTCCCCCATTGGAGATTACAACTGGAAACAAGACATTTGACAGGGGTTGCTTCTATCCCAATTACTCTTTAAACAGGGTATGTTGTTTCATTATACATTTTTTTGAAACATATAATGAATAAATACTTACTTTTACACTTAAAATAACTTGACCACTTTATTTTAAGCATTGTTTTGACCAACGAAAAAAACAAATGGTATCATTAGGAGAGGTTTTATTGTCTCTATACACTTATTGCACAGAATGTTGAAGATAACTGTATAACATGAAAAGTTGTGATCATTGCGCATAGAAACTTAGCAGTTTTCCTATCCATAGTCAGTTGAGGCTTTTTCTTGTGGAATGATTAGTATTGTATTACAAGCTTAGACAAATATCTGGCATATATATCTCCTTTTGTTCTGCATGTTATTTATACTCTGAGGTAATTCAGAAATATATTTAATTTGCTTTGATTTATTTCATAGAAATAAAACTGTTGGATTTAAATAATTTTTAGTCCCTCTGTCTTTTACTTGTGGTTATTGCAGTGTTCTTGGCTAATAAAACTAAGCTCTCCCTGCTGCTTTTTAATCCCCAGTAAGGTTGCAGCCAATAACTATTACAACAAAGAAGCAAGAGAAACAGAATTAAAGGACAGTACTATAGCTGACAGAGACATGGTTTAAAGAGTGTTTTTCCCAAATGTTTTACTGAGTTCTCACACAAATTAAATCTTGTGTTAAAGGGAAGTTATTTTGTCAGGTGTCATGGTTACAAAATCACGTTTTCTGTAGAAGAAAGTTTTACTTCTGTGTTAAGACAACAGTATGTATTATTACAAAAAATCAAATAATTTAGGCCAAAAAGAAATGTTTGGAAATAGTAACATTGATTTAGTGTTTGGCAGCTGATGCCTCTTAATGATTAAGAGGCATCAGCTCCCTAGCCCCATCTTCTCCCCAGCGACTTCTTGGTCAGCCGGTGGTTGGTCTCCTGTCGTGGCCCTCGGGGCGCGGCCGTAGCTGCCCTGGGTTGGGCGGACTTTGGCCCCTCCTGCACCCTGGTGGCTGCTGGGAGATGGGGGCGCCTTTTCGGACCATATGGTCCCATCATCCGGGGGCAGTGCCTCTACTCCCGGTCTTACAAAACTTACTCCCCTCACCTTTCTGGCTCGAGTCCACAACACTCATTCACACACTTAGAGTCTTTGGGGGAGGGTGTAATTTCTGGAGTGGGGGGAAGTAGACGTTTTTTCACTCTCCTTGAACACCTAGCCCTCATTCTTAATTGCACATTAGTCACTATTACATACCACACAATCACAACACAAAGAGAGCGGTTGGGAGCGGGGGGATGTGCGGCAGCTGGAGAGCGGGGATCATGTTGCCAGTTCTGCATGGCTACCGGCTCCTGACAGGTCCTGCCACTGAGGGCTCATGGTTGGGGTGGGGCTGGTGTGCAGCTCCGCTGTTTGTAAACAGTGGCATGTTTCCCTCCGTATCACCTCGCCTACCATTTTAATTACATCCTATTTATCAACATTTTGGGGGCAGAGGGGGGAGGGCTGGGATCTTCCCGCACCGCTGTTTCTTGGGTGCTCCCTGGGGGGCAGTGGTAGGAGAACTTCTTGTTCAGGGGGCCGCCCACTGTGCTGCACCAGAGGCTGGTCTCCCCAACCACCAAACCCTCATCTCTACCTTGAGTGACTGCTTGAGTGAGTGAGCCAGTGAGTGAGTGAGCATGTATGATTGTGTATGAATGTGGATGGGGCTGGGTCTGGGCCTGGGTGTTCTCTGGCCTTCCCATGCTATTCCCATATGGGAGGGGTCATGCCCTGCCCCCTCCTTACCCTAACTCACTGCTCGCTGCTGCAGTTGCATGGTGCCAGACTGGGCCCTGGAGTGAAGTGCTGGGGGCGGGGGGGCTTGCATCAGTCCACCCTTGCTGGCTGTCTGGGGTTGACTGTCCTTTTCGGGCACCGAGCGGACTCTCTGCCAGGTGCTGGGGGCGCTCAGGCATTTGGGCCCTATGTCTTGACCCTGGCCCGTGCTTGGGCGACCGGGGCCTGGCGGGACGGGTAGGGTGCTGCTCCTGGTACCTTGGGGGCTCTACTCCGCAGGGGCTCTGCCCCAGGCCCCCTCTCTGGTCCTCTGCGTGGGTGAATGGTGTTCCTGCAGTGGGCTCTCTGATCTCTGTGCTCTTGCGTGGCCGCAGTGTCCTGGACCTTGTGCTCCCTGTGCTCCCTCAGGGGTCCTGGAGGGGGGTGGCAGTGGCTGAGCATAATTCATGTGAGACATACATCACAATTTCTGCATGCCCACGCACAATCACACACTATAGAGCTCACAATACTTACACAATAATAACTGTGTTGATCTGTTCATTAATAACATCAAGTTTGCATCATATTTTTATTTATTTATTTATTTATTTGTTTTTGTGCAGCATACATTGCTGTCTTTACTCTGCTCTCCACTAATTATATCTCCAGAGGTATAATTCAGTACCTTTTCGCAGTTTCCCATGGATGCTTCAGGAGCGATCTAGTAGCAGCTAGTTTTTGAGCGCTGTTGTTATGTTTGTTTATTTTTGTCATTGTTTGTTTGTTTGTTAGTTTTTAGTTTACTAATGATTTTGGTCTGCGTATATGTCCCCCCCACACACACACACGCACCCCCCAACCTCACCAAACCAACCAAGCCGCCACGCAGGAGTCATATTTAGCTTTACAATGTATATAACACCTAAGAAATCAATAAACAATTAAGGTGTGGGTAGCAAGGGAGGGTCACTTAGAAAAGCAAATCTATTAAGCACAACTATGGCAGCCAGAAACCCATTCTACTAGCCACGATGCTGAACAGGACAAGGGGAAAATAAAAATAATTTAAAAAATAATATGATATTTAATTTATCGATGAAGAAATGTACACAAAAATAATACTAACGATAATCCATGTTATTAATAGGGACTTATCAAGGCTCAAGGTCAGCGGACATTATGAACACAGATAAGGTAACAACATCATCATACAGTATATTGTAGAGCTGCAAAGATCTTTAACATGCCTTATCTATGTTTTAAGCTAGGCTTCATGCGTGTTTAATCAAAATAAAAAAAATTTCGAAACAGTGTTAGGTTTGTGGTTTTTTTTTGTTTTAACAAAAGTAATAAATGTATTACTTACAAAACCATTCAGTGATGAAATAAATGTCTTGATTTTATCTTTCATTCAAAAAAATAAAACGACTTGCCCTTTTTTCAGGAAGCAGAGTCATTTGGATTTACAGAGGTGGGTCTATATGTACTTTAAGTTATCTTGGATCAGTAACCTGCAGCCCTTTTTGAGGACTGTATAAAAGTCTTGCCGGCATTTATTCTTAAACTGAGTCTTGAGAAAGCAGTTTTTAAAGGTTTAAGTGGAGATTTCTGAAGTTTTACAACAGTGAAAATCGAATGCTTTGATTCTGGAAGTGTTTTACTGCCCCTATTATATTACTCTGAATCTTTGTGATGCCCCACCTTCCTATATTTATCATTTAAAGCAAGTTTTTGTTATAAACATTCATTAATTGGCTTGCCGTAAAATATTTTTTATAAGCAAAATATTACACTTGGAGAAAAGGTAAGCTTTATAACAGGCCAGCATGTTAAATGTAAAGTTCGAACAGTTTTCACCCTGCATAATAAATTCAAAATCGTATGGTAATTCAATTATACAAGATTTGATTACTTCTAAAGTATCCTCTGGTATGTTTGCTTGGCTAAAATTCTGCCAAATTTAAGCCTGATGCTTGTGTTGCAAGGTAAACCATAAAAAATATGGAAGTTATTCAATGAAGTATTATACGTTTTTGACTGTGTGGGAACGTTTTGTTTATTCATTACTCTCTGACCCTTGTTACTGCTAACTCTCCCTCTGAGCCTGATGTTTGGATTACTCAGTCTTGATGACTGTATTGTAGCCTGGTTTTGTCCATATCCAAGTGCCTGAGTCAGCTTACTGTTAGACTTTGTATAAAAAGTTACAGTTACTTGCAGACTTCATATGCTACATCTTTTCTTACTCAGTTCTTTTCTTTTTTTGGGTTGACATACTTTTACATGGTTTCCCAATACAAAGGTATGGGATGTGACCTGTTTTTTCTTCTTTTGGCAATCCATTGGGTTGTGGTAAACCTAAAATCTACTTTTAGCAGTACAGTGGTGTAGATGCGCCTGTCTGGCCAGGAGTTAATTAGATTGTAAGTCTGACTAGCAGGAGTCAAGCGGATGATGGCAAATAAAACTGCCAGGGAGAGGTGAGTGAAATCCTGTGTTGTGGATTTTTGAAGACAAAGGCTGGAAAAGCTGAGGTGGAGGATCCTCAGATGCCTAGTAAACAAGGTGGGATCGCTGCTGAACAGCTGGGGCAAAATGATAGTATGGAAATAGGTAGAGCTGCTAGATGGCAAGGAGAAGAAGTTGCCAGTCAAGGAATATTGAACCAGGCAGCAACAGGAACACACCAAATCAATAGGGAGCAGTCAACTGAAGAACATTAGCTGGAATAGGGGAAACACAGGTAAGATATGCAACGAAGAGCATCACACATTACTTGGAGACTGGATATTCCAGCTATTTGAGACTGGCATCTGGCTTCTCTTATGTGGCAAATAATGAACCTGATGGTTTACAGGTGTCAGAGTGCAAAGCTATAGGAAATTAGCCCCAGCACAACATTGGTTCTACAGAACACCCCAGTGGAAAGACAACCACAACAAACACAACCAGAAATCCCAATTTCCTGACAAATACTAAGAAAGCTGGGACTGCATTGTCACATAGTTGTTAACATTGTCGCCTAGCAGTAATTACATGGAGCTTGTTTGCAGTGGGTTTCATGCAATGTGGATTCTCTTGGCATAATTTAGCTTTTTCACACATCTTTTAACAACATGCATGTTTTGTTAATATCACGGTCAAAATTGCCTCTAGTGTTTTCTGTGTTGATGGGATGAGGGGTGCTTTTTGAAAAAAAATTATAAAACTGTGTGAGAACATTTTGGTACTGCTTGGTTCTTGTTTCTTCAAATCCATGTATACAAAATTCTCCAAATGTTATATAAATAGACTTTAGTATGAAATGGGTATTGCTTCTCTGGTAGCAACGTCATCACTGCCTTGGATATGTGCAACTTTATCCTTTTAAGATTGAGAAGAGTCGAGGGGGCTTTCGTTGAAAACTGCAGAATTTATCTGTTATCCACTTTAAAGTACTTCAAAAGGGGAAAAAACAGTTAAATGGAAAGCTTTTGTGATTTTAAAAGAATTTTTGTAATCACACTATAGCTTGTGATTGTTAACTCCCTTTTATGGCTAAACATGGGAAATGTTTTAGTTTTACACCTTTAAGATTTTAAGTCGGACTGGTATTGTATCACAGCATTTACATTTGTAAGGACATAGGCATGGAAAAAGTGTTTATTTCTCATCTGTTTCAAAAGTAGTGTCATCACGTGATTAAAGCTTGGATAATTGGATGAACAGTCTTCTGTAAGAAGCATGTTGCTGTTGTGTTTTATTTATAAAGAGATTGTTTATGTTATGTTTTTGTTTGTGTAGAGTTTGCAGATGAATCAGATGGTAATAAATTATATCACGTAAAATATAAAAATACTTTGCCACTCACACCTCTAATCCATTCACCCACATCCCACTCCCACTCAAAGGGACTAACTGCACCCCCACCAACAACTATACTCACAATCCTCCCACCTCCCCTCTGACAACCTGGATGCCCTAAAGATCACGGAAGATTTAATTTACCTTTTCAGTGTGAAAAAAGATCCTGGACATGACCATAGACTATAAAATTCATTTTGATCTTGAACTAAGTCCTTGAAACTGTTACGTTGCTTCCTGCTTGACATGTTCCAGGTGGCACAATAACTTTTTCCATTGTCTTTTTTGTTAGCCATGTTCAGCTAAAGGGCCCTGCATTGTAGCAGTCACTGTATCTTATAATTTTGTCCTCGGCATCTTATTCTCTGCCCTTTTACATCCATATCCAACTAGCAAACTACTTGCCCACATCTGTATTCAAATCAAATAGTGTGATTTATTGTAGATGTGTACATTTGTAGTAGTTCTGTGGTTTCTGTTGATAGTTCTGAACAATCTACATCCAGAAGCTGTTTTTTAGGAGCATTTTTCAAAGGCAATGAGAAATTAAGTGCATCTTTAAGTCTCCGAAGTTTAGATGAAGTGTATCTCGCTATCTAGCTGCAGCATATGTTGGACCACAAACGCAACTCTCTCTACTTGGTTCTGGTCCAAAACAGTGGGCGAGCATCCTGATAAAATAAATAAAATTTGAGATTTTCTAATTTGTAAGTCAATATTTATATGTTTTGCTCTTATATGATCTCTGTGAACCACATCTATACTATGTTTAAACACCATGATGTATGCCGCAGCTTTAGGGGCTTCACAGGAGCTACGTAGGCGCAGTGGGTTTCAAGGACCTTAAAGGACGTGTGTAAACTGCAATCACATAACAGTTTGTCTTCGGCACGACCATGCTTGGACCATAACTGCTCTGCTCTTAGATTCTTTCTCCTACTACACCTAGCTGTCTCCCTTACAATTAGGCGTGCAGCTCCTCCTTAAGAAGCCATCTATTATCTTCTATACATCATCAAAATTCAGTTACAGTAACAATTAAAGCTAAATCTGCAAAGTTAAACATTATTTTCCTAGATTCTACTGCAAACATGCATGTCATTTTCTCAAACTTGTCAAGGTATTTTGACTGTGTGCTGTAAATAGTATGCAAATAATCAACTTTTTTTAATGTCACAAACAATATGTTTAAAGCAAATATTTTTAATCTGAATCAGAATTTGCTACATGTTAAGATTTCTATGGTTAACATAGTTCAGTTGTTTCATCCTGTGAGTCCATTAATTGTTTTTGATAATATAAACGTATTACACATTTAAATATCTGGAAAGCAAGATTCACATAAATAGATTAATTACATATACAGCGACAAATTTTTATGCTTTTTTTTTGTGTGTTTGATGACTTAGGGTTGCAAAAAAATAAATCACAAAGGTGTTTTAAACAAGAATCCTAACAGTCAGTGATGATTTAGGGTGGTGGGTGCCCAAAGTGGTAATGGTGTTATAGGTGTTAATGGTGTTTTTGCCAAGAAAAACATGAAAGATACCAAACCCAACAATGCAGAGGACGTGACTTTTATGGCAATCTGGGCTTTTATGCCTTTTTGCAACAGGATGTCCACATCCAAGCCATGCAGCATTGATGCAGCAACGGATACAGAATGAGACCCAGTGTTGTGTTGTTTATTTATTGATGTTATGTTAAGAAATACAGGCTTAAACCTTTTCACAATATTCACACTTATTGAGATGGACTCTATGTTACAGCAAATCTTGATACTTGTTGGAAAATGTATTTGAAAAAAAAAAGAAATAGCAAAAAGTATTTATAAAGAAAACAATAGTATTTAAAAACAGCTTTTTCTTTCAGTACAGGAAGAAACTACAGTTGGTGTCAATGTTCTTGTCCATTAAATGGAATTATATGTTGCATGATTAACCAAAAACTAAGTTGGCGACCCCAAAAAAGTTTTTGAAATCACAGCATGAAAGACACAGCTTTACTCTCCCTTTGTAGAACAAAAGACCACAGTGAGCTCCTGTCACTATACGTATACCAACTACTGAGCTTAGCTAGCAAGCCTCAAATCACCTTTTAAAATGTTCACTGAAAAAATTTAGTCTGAGTTGGTTTACTTTCAAAAGAATGAATTTTATTCAAATGCATTTCGTTTGCATCTCTTCATTTCAGGATGTGTTTCAAATTACACAAAATTACCACAATTGTAAACTCTATTATAAAAAAGATAGCTTTTAAGCTATAATTTCAACTTTACCTTATGGATGGTATAATACAATATAGGGCTGCAATCCTAAAGTCTGGATGTAAAGCTATTCTATTCTGCTTTTTCAAGTCTGAAATAATGTTTTCTTATGTTTCTGCTTGGATCTTCTAGAAACGCCTGTCTAGTGTGATCATCTCCTGAGCACTCTGGTGATCACAGGACCTAAGGGTGTCTTTACCTGCCACCTAAAAATAATTATAATTACAAAGGTTTATTCCCTGAGTCCTTGACCACATCAAGCAGTCTTATGCTACTTACCGATTATCAAAGTGTCCAGTTGGTTTAAATGATTAGATTATATCAGCCACTTCAGCTATTTGTTGATGATACATCCCATGGAGGGGGATTTCCTCCCATGTTTCTTCAGCTCAATGTTTCCACATTTTATTGCCTGGAACAAAAACTTGCCACTTCATCCTTTTTAACTCGCATGGCCATCTTCCTAATATATATATATATTTAGTGGCCTACTTCTTTTTGCTTAGGGTTTAACCTGTGGATACTAAATTTAGGGTGGAATCCACTTTGCATGGGGAGTACTTTTAGTTTTTTAACATCAGTAGCCGGAATCTAATTACTGGAAAGTAAGTAAGTATGTGCTGGTCGGACTTTGTTTATGCCATTCAGCTGGCTTCTTAAAACTTTCCCTTACTTGTTAAAAGTTTTGTGCTGTTCTTGCTTTCCTTGTGACCTCTTTACAAGGTACTTGTAGGTCTCCTCAACAATATTCTGCCTCCTGGGAGTGTAATTCCCCACACGTGGATTACCACCCCTCTCTTTTTCACTATCTTACCACAGTATGAATCACGAGCCTCTGTGAGTAATGTGAAAACCTTTGGAATCTGTACATTTCTGCTTTTTTCTAATCTTTCTGCAGTCTTGTTTTTCCCAAAAAGTAAAATTAGCTCCTCGCTGAAAAAGACTAAGGCTAGTGACTATTGTATCAATGGTGTTTTGGACCCCTGCCATTCTAAGAATTATTCCAGCCATAATGTCCCTGCAGGTCAAATCAGCTGTTACTGTAACAAGTCAGATATAATTTTATTAATAATAATCTAAACTACAAATTTATTTTCAGAAATAATGAATTTGATGGTCTCCTCACAGTGAATTTAACTATCTGACCTGCTAGCAATTACATAACTGGCAATTTATCTCACTGTGCAAGATAAATTACTTGGGTTGACTCCATGCACTCTTCACACTGTGTAGTATTCAGTCCGAAACCACTGCAACTGGTGAGAAATTGATGGGGCGTCAGTCTCAGTTTTCATTTCCAGTTATATAAAGTGGTGTGATGAATTTCATCAAGTAAAATAGGACCACAAGTAAATCATTTATTCAATTTTTCAATTACATCCAGGTTCATAACAGGCATGACATTTGGTAATACTCCTCTCCTCCTCCCCTCCCATCCCACGCTCCCCGAGAACATTGTAATTAAGAGGCTGCAGGAGGTTTTAGAGCTCAGCCTGAATTTACGTGGCAATTGATACAAGGATGAAATGACTTGTTGCCTACAACACTGCATGAACATTTCAGCTGTTAGCCGATAATCAGCATAGCACTAGGAATGGATTTTGCAACTGTGTTAGAGTCAGCTACAAGCTAAATGGTCTTAACAAGTTATAATCTTTCATTTCTGTGAAGCTGAAGGGACGCTATTAATCAGTATTTTATCATTTAAAAAATCAATATGCAATTTACCCAAATGTTGTACGTCTACTGGAGTCAAGCCCTTCTCTCACAATGCTGCTACTGTAGATACAAAGTTCACAGATGTTTTTTTAAATTATTATTCTTTTTCAAATTGTCACTGATTATCATCAGCTGTGACAGCTCTGTCTTTATCTCAACCAGAGCAGACAATAAAGGCTTTACAACCCAAGAATGTAGCAATGGATATAAATGCCACATGTCTCCTTTAAACCACTTATACCAAATATAAATGAAATTATGAACTTTTATACAAATTAATAAATAACAAAGGATGTTTACCTAGATATATATTTTTATACTGTTTTCATTTATAGACTATTTATTTTCAAACTCCAAGGCCTTTAAAGTTTCCACATACTTGAAGGTGGCATGTTAATAGTGAAAACACATTTTATGCAATTAAAAACAGCCTGGAAATGTACAAGTATCATGCTTTTCATGAGGATGACAGATTATGTGTCTGAAAGATGAGAAAGATGAGATGAGAATAAAGGCAACAATTCTAGGTTGAAGAGCAGAATTTGTTTGGGTCTCTTTTTGTGTAAGGGACTCATGTCCTTCACAAAATAGATGTTATAAGGAAATACATCCTACAGAAATGGTGAACCAGCATTTCACAAATGGGTATTCCAAATTGAAAATGAGCCTAACCTTTGCCCTGAATTTGTTAGAAAGTGGCTTAAAGGCAACAACATGATTTATTTGGAGTGTCCGACACAAAGTCTGCATTTCAGTCCCTTAGAAAACTTGTATGTGTAACTTAAAAAGGTGTATGTGAGCAAAGCATACTACAAACCTGGCTCAGTTACACCAGTCCTGTTTTGAAGAGTTGGCCCAAAACCATTGTGAGAAGCATGTGGACGTATGCCAAAAACATGGATCCAGGTCATACAGTTTTAAAAAGCAATTCGATCAACTATAAAATGTATGGAATCCTCTGAAATTGAAGACGATTTAAAGAGATCCTCTAAAGTCTCACTGGTTGGATTGGTATTGGGCAAGTATTTAGATTATCTCAACTGGCCACAACAGAAAAATGTGGTCAGATTTTATTTCAAACAATAAGAAAAATATTTAGTATGAAAATATTTGTTTTTAACTGCAGACACCCCTCTAGAAATTATTTTCCTTCACAGGTTGCGTCTTCTTAATGGGTGTACTTTTCAGTGTTTCCTGATGTGCTGTCTTGCATTCAACTTTAGCTTACCAACTGGGTTTTTGTCTTTTGGTTAAACTCTAAGGTTTGATGTGTCCTGTGTTTTTGACCCTCGTGTCTTTGTTGGTTTGAACAGATGCTCTGTATCTGAAGCTCCCTCAATGCATAAAAAAATTTGTTTTTGGATAACACTAGTACTTTTCAACTATAAAAAATTATATTAAAAAAAGACTTTAAGTCTGTACTGGCCAAAAACAAAGCAAAATAATTACACCTTTGCTTCCTTGGCAATGCTAACAAAAATATAATACACTTAGAAGTTTTCCACACAACTGAACCAGATTAGATTTTTGGAAAACAAGTTTTTAACACAATTTCAAAGATGGTTGTACAGATGAATAGATTAATGGACAGATAGATATTGTAATTGCCACCTAGTGCTACATCTTTTCTGAAACATTCTAATTTATATATTTCTGAATCTTGTCATTGTGATTAACATGAATTTATCATTACATCACAAGGTACTGCAATTCTTGCAACCTACAAAACCCATTCACGTTAATGTTGCATTTAACAGTTTTGTTGTTGTTTGGGTCATTATGCAGTGTTAAAATGATTCAAATTCATTGAACTACAATGAGCAAAGTCACGAACAGAAGCAGCCTTTGTTCCTTACAATCCAGTATGGACAGATAATAGAACACTCAAAATTATATCTAAGGAAAAATATATCACATTTTGGGATATATGCATGATCAAAGTTGCAAAATGTAGAAAAATGTTTCTTTAATATATTTTATGTTTCCCTTCCATTTGAGTAACTGGGTATTTTAGGATAGGATATATATGTGAACTTCCTTTAGTATATTTTGATAATATCTCCTTGGAAATATGTCTACAACCTTAGTTTTTTTTTTTTTTTGTAATTTTAAAAATGTTGTACTTTTTGTGACAAGAAAAAGAGTGCAGACGGTTTAGAGGAGAGGTATTCTTTATAAGTTTGTGTCGTACTATCGGCTGAATCATTCCTCTTGGGAACTCATTAGTCACTGCTCAGATTGACTATACTGTTCCAAACACCAGTGGTCATATATTTGGCTTTTTTTTTTTTTTACATCTCTAGGGTTTGTGTGCAGTCCTATGAATGGAAGACATGTGAAAAAAATGAGAAATCACAGAACGCAAATAAATTGCGGAATTCAATTACAATGATAAAAAAGGATTTTAAATAGGAAAAAAATGGATAAAATTAAAAGATGGATAAAGCTAAGGCCTCCATATTGTGTTGAATTTCAGAGGTAAAAGAGCTAGGAGGATGAAGCTGGCTCATGTTCAAACTTTTGACTGATCTCTAGGTGACAGCCGGTGTCACGGGCCCTCGGCCATGCTGTCATTCCCTCCACGTCCCCCCATCCCCGCTCTGTCACTCTGCTTCACTCCTCTACTGCTTCTTAAGCTCTACCTTGTGCCAGCTTATGTTTCACCTCCCTCTCTTCTTTAATTGATTCAACATTCATCTCTTTTTTTTCCCTCCTCTGCATTCTTATTGTCATTCTGTTCATCTGCCCTGTTCACTCTAACAGTGCTGAAAGTTGGCTCATCTCCCTTTGGGTTTTAACCACCAGCTTTGGTTTTTAGTCAGTCTGATGAGAACCAACTGTCATCTGCTGTCTCATTCGTGCAAAATCCTTTCAGCAGTTTTTTCTTTGAACTTGTTTATAAAAACTGACCCTGGTAAACAAGCTGTATTAAAAAAAGACATTATGACGTGATTAGTAACAGAATTATACTTCCTTCTACCATTACAGTGATGGTAGGATCAAAAATTGAAATACATTCGCTAATAACTAATTATTTACTCAATTAATAACTGTCATAGATTTATTATTTCTATGCATTAAGATATATCATACTAATGCCCCTTCAACTCCCATTCAGTTGGAGGTACAATCAGCAAAATTTTTGTAAATATTTAAAAGAAAAAGATCTAAATACAATAAGTAATAGAACAATAAGAAGATTTTTTAATGCCCAGTCCCATTTATCTTGTGCATATGTGTTTTACACATGCAACAGGATAATAAACTCTTTTGCTGGTCTTAGTGTGGACCTAAAGGTAAAGCTTATATTTGGCAAGAAGTGTATATAATTAGGTCCCTAGAATATAAATTTACACTAGTGTTTGGTCCTCTGATGTGATGTGCTTTTGTGTGTGGTTATGCGCATCACCACTTGAATTTAAATGTTCTTGTGTGTAGAGCTCTGAACCCAGAAAGCCCAAAGATGGAGTACATTAGTTTCTTTCAGGCATAGCTTGAGGATATTTTGGTGACCTTGTTTTTTATTGAGTACTTTCTTCTCAAGCTCAGGTATTTAAAACGCAAGCTCAGGTATTTAAAACACCTTTCAGGCGTTTTTTAGCCATGCGACTCATTTTGTGACTGCAGTACAGCCTTATGTGTGTTCAAATATGCATACATGCAATATACTGTCCCCCTTTGGGGACATGCTTAATGATGGCCCAATTTACAAGGCTTTTAATTTAATGATCTATGAAAGTATAGTTAGTTAGTAATTACATGGGCAGTCTCAAAAGGCTTTCAAGAGATCCCTTAACACAGAGAAAGTTTAAAGAAAAGCTTATCAGAGGATTTTTCTTGTATTCTGACATGTTTACATTGGTTATTGAAGTTTAGGCTGGGATTTATTCATCCTGAAGATACACCTAGAACATGTAAACCCAGTTTTAGTTTCCTTTTTTCTTTAGAATCAAAAAAATATGTTTATGCATGTAATTTAACAGTATATTATAAATCTTGAGAGTAAAATAAAAACAAAATGTTATGTTAAAGCTATTGCATTGACAGATGTATACCTTATTTAGTGTTGCAGTTGGAAAAGAAGACCTTGAAATACATGTCCCACAGAAGTCTCTAAGCAATGAGAAATTCAGGTTGCTAATTTAATATTAAAGAATTATGAAGGGGGAAAAAAGGATGTAAAACAGAAAAAATAGCACAAGTAAAACTGCAAGAATAGCCTGTTAGACCAAAGTGTGACATATTCATGTTTAAAAACAAATGCATGACTGTACATGGTAGCCACCCTGCCTCCATCTACACTAAAAGCTTGTATCAATGTGATGTACAGTTACGTATAGTCCCTTGACACCCAAGATACTTCGGTCCCATCATGACAACATAGTGGGGGCAACATCATACTGTGGTTACACTTGAGACGTGTGGCTTCTTTAGCTCTGGACTAGAACAACTTCTCCGGTTGCAACGGTTTGGTTTGGATACATGTAGCTGGAACGTGTTACAGTTCTCTTCCCGTTTGAACCACATGCGTCATCACAGCTTTACTTTAGAGACACATTTCTGATTGATGCATATATTATACAAAAGTTACCTTCACAGATTTGTGAACAAAGCCTGGGTCAAGGCATATTCCTTCATTCGAGATACAGTAACTGAGTAGACTAACTTTGGATCTGAATGTTCCGGGACAGTGCAGGTTCTGGTAAGCCTTACCGGTTGGAGCCTCTTCGCCTCCTGTCTTGACGACTAAGCGATGAAATAGGAAGTTCTTCTGAATTCCAAATGTTTAAACGGATGTTGAAACTCTTCCCTTTCCTGCTAACTTGAGTAAATTAGTGCGTTGAATTATGGGAGTAGGAGGTTATATACCAGCCTCCTTGTCACTTATCACTTGTCACTAATTGATTTTCTGTGAAGTGCCTTGAGACGACATCTGTTGTAAATTGGATCTATATAAATAAACTGATTCTTGATTCTTGATTCTTGATTCTTATCTGCCTGAGTTCTAAGAAGAACTAAATACACGACATTTCTGATGAAAAAAACAGTTGAAAGATGTGGAAAAATGGCTGACAGTAAAAAGAGAAATTTGACAGAAACTAGAATGTAATTATTTAGACTAAAGCATATAAATGTGTTAACCTGCCCCAACGCTCCATCTAATCTTGCTGAGTTTAAAAGAAAAAAAAATGGGGAAATACTTTCTCTAGATGTGCAAATCTATTAGAAATGTACCTATCAAGACTTAAAGCTGTAATTTTGGCAGATAGGGGTTTCAACAATGTATTAAGGTAACTGTTAAAAAAAATTTGTTTTTATGCGTTACACATTTTTGTGAAAAAACAGAACCTTTCTTATATTTCACTATTATAGTCTACTTCATGTTGGTCAACCTGTCATACACTTTAGTATTTTGAATTTCTTTTTGTTTTGTTTTACTGTTGGTGTTCCCTACATTTTGTTGACATTCATTTTTTCTCATTGCTCTTCTGTGACAGTGTTGCTTTGCAGCAAGGAGGTCCTCGGTTGAATCCTGGCCTGTGTCTTTCTGCATGGAACTTGTATGGTTTGCATGATTCAGTCTGGGTACTCTGGCTGTATCAACAGTTAAAAAACTTACCCATTAGGTTATTAGCTTTTCTAAATTGTCCTTGAATTTAGGTGCGTGTACATGACTGTGTATCGCAACCTGTTCAGGGTGAAACTTGTCTCTTAGTCTGATAACAGCTTTTTATAATTCTGTCCATTAACTCACCAGTCTAACACTGTAGTCCACAAGCTTTCAAATGGATATAGCTCTAAGAGTGCTCAGCCAATGTCAGATCCTATGTTCCTGCAACCTGCTATGATTACAGATGCCTTAACTTTGTATACTATTAAAAGCAATATTCATCAGGCACGTCCAATTCTAATCCTTGCATATTTGACATCAATATGACACAATATCTTTTTAGATGCATTCAAAATACACAGTTTTGTGATATTTAATGTGAGAGAAAATGCCTTTTTAAGGTACTCACTTTGAATCATGGTAGGCATAAAAAGGATTTTTTTGATTGAGAGCTCAGAGCTACTCTCACATATAAACTCCCTGCCCATTGATTTTACATGTTAAAGCCCAATTCTCCTTTTGTGGGGTGCAATCGAAAATGGGCATGGTCCGTTCAGTACCAAAATCAAGTGCACTTCACTCTGCCGAAATAAACCAGAAAGAAATATGGACTAACAACCTCTTTTGTGACAGCAGGATTTTTTTAGGCACGAGGACTGAGGGGCAGCAAAAGGAGCCAAGAAACTATTATTATCATTGAAAAGAGCTGAATCTGAAGGCTTCCAAGCTCACAAATGTTAATAATTATGCTTGGCAACGTTATGTATAGTGCTGATTGGATCCAAATGCAGAGAACGTAGACAGGGGTATGTGAATGTAATGAGAAAATAATTAGTAAACAACTTACAAAAGAACAGGTGAACTCAGGAAGGAAGGGGGGGGGGGGGTACTTCTTGTGTTTCTAAAAATATGAACTCAACATAAGGAATGACTGTTAAACATGAATCAGAATAACAACGGCTAGACTAACCTAAAGTAAAACAAGAAAGGATAAAAATCACAAGAATAAGGGAAACACAGAACAAACTTAAAACAATCTTGGATTTTGACAGATGGTTGTAATAATCCCCAAGAAGAAATGAATTTTGTTCAAGAAACCCAATAAATACAGATAATAGCCTTATGAGGAAATTATTCTTAAAATAAAATATTTCATTCCCAATGAAAAGCCCAACTTTTCAGGAATAGGTATCTTCCACATTTATCATGTTAATATATGTATTTGTATCTTTCTATGATTCTTCTGGTTCTTCTTATAGCCATTGTAGACGTTCTGGACTGCATTCACTAACATTTACTAAAAAGTCTCGTCCGACCACGCTCTTGAAAGGACACAAGACATTTTTTGCTGCTTGCCAGCATGATTAAACATTTAGGATTCACAGGTTTCTGTGAGGTTAGCTCCAGGGATAATAGGACTCCCACTCAATGTCAATATTCCCTGCTTCTTCCTGCCCTCGTCTGATCCGTGTTAGTATCAGCTCAGTCTCTTGTTACTTCACCGTGGAGTGACTCATGCCGAGTCCTCGTGTGGTCTGAGACTTTTTTTCCACCTTACTGCTTCTCTGTTATTTAATTCATGAACCTATTCACTCTTTGTCTGTGAAAGTCCTTTATGTGATTTACTTATTACACCCTTATCACTTGCCTTTTCATGGATGAAAAGAGCATTTTTGAATTTTTTCATATTTATGTTTTGAGATATTGTGGGCTTTCATTATCTTCGTATGATCACCACTCAGGAGTGGTGCAGATAAATCAGGATTTATAGTGCATCCTAAGATTCGGTCATTTAACTTTTAAGGTTTGAGAGCTAATGACAATTATGTACTACTTTTAGTTTTTCTTTCTGCACTACAAATTCTACGTTGTTCAATCCATGACATGTAATAGATAAATAAAGGCATTGGCTTAAAATAGTTTTTTCTTTATTAAGAGCTTAAAAAATGGTCAAATTAAAATGATCAAACAAAATTGTATTCCCCAACTCTTTTTAAAGGAAAGCTAAATGACTAAAAAGTTCATTAATTAAAGCTGGCATGGTAATTACCAAATAATCAAAGACAAGACACACTTCAAGAATCAAGAATCCTTTTATTTATATAACACCAATTTACAACAGAAATTGTCTTAAGGCGCTCGATCAATTCAAATTGTAGATCATAAACAAATCAGTTTAAAAAAGTTTTCAATCTAAGGAAACCCAGCAGATTGCATCGAGTCATTGACTTGCAGCATTCACTCCTCCAGAATCAGGAGAACAAAACAATGGCTTGTGTTGTTGTTAACTTTACAGCAGTCCATCATACTGAACATGTATGTAGCGACAGGGTAGAGGAAAAACTCCGATTTAACAGCAGGAAACCTTCAGCAGAACCTGGCTTAGTACAAGAAGCCGTCTGCCATGACCGACTGGGTTTTTGAAGACACTGAAGAAACAAAAGCATGCAGATAAAACAGAAAAGCAGAACGTTTATAGCAGCCGTTTAAGAGCGTCACTGGCAGCATCTCAGCCAAAGTTCTCCTCCAAGAAGCTGTCTCAGCTAACAGAACTCAGACCAGCTGTAGCTACCCTGGATAGAAGAACACTAAGAGAAAACAAAAGGTTAACAAGGTTGAAATAACAACTATAAGACAGGCTGAACAGGTTATACACTTTTTGTTTGATTTCAATAAGTTTGGAAAACCTAGGAATACACAGCACATCAACAAGCATCCCAAGCCCTCAATAAAATATCACAAAAGCATCATAATTTTATGGGGCTAAATGTATATTGTCAGTTACAACTATATCAAATTTTACTCTAGTAGTAATAAAGACATTTTGTGTTGGATTTAATGAAAGTAAACGTATCTGTGGATAGACTTGTGAACAGTTGTAAGCATAAATGGCATTTCACACAAAAGCTAAAGTTGGAGATTTTGCTGTCTTAACCCTATACCAGATAGAAAATGTTAGACTTTTTATTGTGGTAGAACTAAATAGGCCATGCTTTGTAAAGTGTAAAAAATTCCCTGTTCTTTCCAGTGGCTAACTGTTGCGGCCAACTCAATGTATCCACTTCCATTTGTTTTCAGTGCCACATGTCACCTCTCTCCACCCACGCTGCCAGCTCTATCTTACTCCCCTCTTCACCATTTCCCATCCCCACAAACTACTCTTATCTGCAGAGTCCCTGCACTTGGTGGGAGACGGGAGGATAGGTAGCCTTTGCCTTGTCCGGTTGTCATACGGCAGACGACACAAAAGAAAGACAAGTGAAGGCCGCCCCCTGAGGTGGAACTGGTTTCTGACACCTCTATTAACCTTCAGGAGACATCCATCTGCTGTAACACCTCTATGTTCCCTTTTTTCTTGACTCCCACATTTCTCACCCTGTCCCATGACCACTGTTCCCTAGGCAATGATTGTCCCCTGAGGAAAAGAAGAAAATAACAAATGACTTATATTTTCCATTTTTCACAACCTAGATGTTGGCATGCAATGGATATCCATTCCATATATCCACAGGCCTCAGTGTCCTTTATCAGCTTCCCATCAGCTGTGTAGTTACTCTGTCACAGTCTCTCTCCTCCAGTGGTAATTCCAACACGTTTGCTTTACAGTGTATCTTCTGCACAGTTTGTACAGTGACGTCCATGGGATAAAATGTGAATGACAGTGGAAAATTCCTAATTTTGTGCAGTGACGTATAGTGAAATAGTGAAAATGCATAAAATGCTGCAGCTGTTCCATTTCAAATCAACCAGAATAATGGACGTTAATGGAAAAGGAGTCACACGGATGAAATTGGATGTAAACTTGTCTAATGAACACATGCCCTTTTTAACTTGACACCTGTTCAATATATAATTTTTTGTAATTTAAACAAATGACGATGGCTGGTGGCAGGCTCGAATGCTTCAGTGGGACTGTGCTCATTAACCCTTCACTCTATATATGTCTGCTTTTTTCTTACAGGAATTCACTTTAATACCACTGGACGACGTGGCAGACCACCGGGTCAACATTGTCGGATTCTCGGTCTTCAATAAGACACATCCCTTTTTCCAAGAGTTTGTGCTTAGCCTCAACCGCTCCTGGCAGGAAAACTGTGACCATGCACCCTTTGCTGGTACTCCGGTTAGTGAAATCTATGTAAATTCCTTCTTTTTGTATCTGATCTTCTCGTCTAAACATGAGACGCCTCACATAAATTATGTTATAATTCCACCAGTTATTTTATTACAATATTTTACCTCAGCCTTATTGCTGATGACTGCTGCTCTGTCAGCTCACTTTCTGCAGCAGCATCCTGATGAGCTTTTAGACATTCTTGCCAAAATTTTAAATCACTCCACTAAACTAAATACTTACAATCACAAATTGTTTTCTGTCAAATGGGTCAAGCTTTACTGTAATATTTTGTAAATCAATATTTACGTTTTTTTCTGTCTGTAATTATTGTTTCCTATCCAGCTCATTAGCATATGTTAGATCCTCTTTGCTTCTTATTTGTTGACTTGAGAAAAACATGTCTCCCTTACCAAAAGTCCTCTTAGCTCCATTAGATATAACCATTTGATCTTTATTAAATGTATTATGAAATGGTGTTTTCTGAAAAATTGTTATTAAACCATTTTAAATAATATTGTCTCAATGACATGCACTGGAATTTAGTATACAACTATAAAAACGGCCTCCTGTTTTCAAAATGATAAACTGTAATCAAATAGAATCTAAATCTATATGGGGATTACAATTCAGATGCTGATAAATACCAGTATTCCACTCTCATTGGTAATTATTTATTTTCAATAGTTTAATGCTGTTACAGAAGCTTTTCTTTGTTGACATTAGAGGCAGTTTTTAGAAGGCACGATAAGGGTCATTGTCCACATAAACTTAAAAGCGGGTAAAATAATCCAACCACAAGGTTCACATCAAGGTAAAAAAGAAAGCTCTTAGAGACAAAAAAAAGAGGAGAAAAAATAAAGATGTTATTGGATTTTAAAATTGCTTTTCAAAGTGGTTTAATGTTGGTAGGCCATGTCAGTGTATGACGAGGACACATTTGCGAGGAGACTTTTGTCTTGCAGCTCTGTTCTGCAGTCAGGGGCTTCAGGTTGAGCTGATATCGAATGGATGTATAGAAAAGGGGGTGAGCACTGTATACTAAACTGTTGTATTTTATTACTTAGACTTTTTATTTTGTTTTTGATTTAACTGAACATCTGCAGTAAAATATGGTTATTTTTTGTATTTCCTCTAAAGCAGTGTCTGCATACACCTTAGAAAGTGTGTAGCTGCACCCTAGCCCAACTGATGATGACTTTATAAGCTTCT
Source organism: Orestias chungarensis (assembly GCA_032876305.1). NCBI lineage: Eukaryota > Metazoa > Chordata > Actinopteri > Cyprinodontiformes > Cyprinodontidae > Orestias > Orestias chungarensis. The sequence goes on along the minus strand of JAVLVB010000580.1, from coordinate 2,033,436 downwards.
GATATGTCTTTATTAAAAAATCTTAACAAAAAAAAGCAGGATATTCGATAAAGTTAAAGAGCAGTGGGCATCTCATCTGATCTTGTTCATCTTTGGGTCAAGTTTCCTAATGGCTAAAAGTGCCTTGTTGATTTTTCTTTTCTGTTACGTGGAAGTATAAGCATCTTGGGTCATCTCATGTGGTTTGAAAGAATTGAGATTCTTTGTAAATTCAGAGGAAAAAAGAGGCAAAGTTGCCAATCTGAGATATCCAACCTTGCATGTGGCTGGAAGCATCATGTTCAATGGTTGTTATTACAACTGGACAATGTCCTCAAGCATACCACGAGATTAACTGCAAAGTGCTTAAGGAAAGCGAAGTCTTTGTTAAAGAGTGGATATCATGGAGCTCCGATCTCCGTCACATAAAAAAATTGTGGACATATTTTATAACTGGGTTTTCCAGCTAACCTTCACACAAGTAAAAAAACAAAAAAAAAAAGAATTAAGTGATGTTGGCATGAGTCAAATGTTGACATCATTGCAAGTTACCGTTATTTCAACCTTGTTAACCTTTTGTTTTCTGTTAGTGTTCTTCTCTCCATAGTAGCTACAACTGGTCTGGCGTTCTGTTAGCAGAGACATTTTCTTGGATGAAAACATGGACTGCGATGCTTCCAGTGACGCTCTAAAACTGCTGCTATAAACTATTTTTTTCAGTATCCTCTCCATCTAATTTAGTTTTCTGTCTCTTCAAACCCCCAGTCTGTCGTGGCAGATGGCTGCTTGTACTGAGCCACGTTCTGCTGGATGTTTTTTCTTGTTAAAGGGGAGTTTTTCCTCTCCACTGTCGCTACATGCATGCTCAGTATGAGGGATTGCTTTAAAGTCAACGACAGCACAAGCCGTGGTTTCAGTCTGCTGATTCCAGAGGAGTGAATGCTGCAAATCAGTGACTCAATGCTGGGGTTCCTTATATTAGAAACTTTTTCAAAATGATTTGTAAATATGTGTCTATGATCTTAATTTATTTTCTTGTAAAGTGCCTAGAGACAACATCTGTTGTAAATTGGCGCTTTATAAATAAACTGATTCTTGATTCTATGGGATTATAAACTAAATACTTTGTACTATATCAATTAGAATTAGTGTTATGTAATCAAATTTATACCTTATCCTAAACTTATTAAAGAATACAATGAATCTGAAGCATGAAGGCTATAACAATAGTTTGCCATTAAATGTACTTAATATTTTACAGTGCAGACAAATGTCAAAAATAGTTAAAATATTGAATCCATATATTTTTAAGTGATGACCTAAAATCGGTTTTGGTTTAGTCATCTTGTACCTGTTTAACAAGCCAATTTAAAATTGACTTTAGATTGTATTAGTTACAGATGCAATGGTTATAATGACGGCTTAAAGAAAAGGCCACATTCCTGTTGCCTTTTCTTTTGCACTGGTTGTAAGTCAAATTTAGAATTCGTTATGGATATTATTTTTATAAATAGTTTCTGATGTAAGGTTATTCACACTCGTTCTGTGCCAAAGAAGATTCACTCATGTTGGGTTGCAGGATGCTTAAAAGCAAAAGTGAAACTGACAGACTGACCCACTTTCCAATTAATTTTACTAATAACTAATGAAAATAAAACATTTTTGTCACTGCAGTTGTTTCAGTGTTAGCAAGGGGTATGGTGACCTGGCGTATTTTAATAATCAGTATGTAAATCAGTAATGATAAAATAACTATTTTATACATACCACACCTTTTCTTTGAATTTGTTTTAACATGACTACATATAAAACTGTGTGACAGCAAAATCAAAGTTTAGCCTAAGCTTTATGGCCTTAAATGGTCAAACTCTCCATTTTATCTCAGACCTGCTTAAACCTTACTCCTCCTCCAAAACTGTTAGACCCACATTGCAAAGGTTGCTTATGGTACAAAAGTCAAAAGTTGTTTTTCTGTTTGTTTACTGGATATATTGTCACTTTTAAGTTGGACGATTTTTAGTTTAGCCCATTTCCTTAATGTTTGATGCATTTCAATTCATACTGTTTTCTAAACATTTATCAATCTCTGTCTGTCCTTGTGTCTTATCCACATATTTTAATCCCCTGTTCCATTAAACAGATGTAGAGCCAAACCTCTCAAAAGGCTAGTTATGCAGGGAATTATGTATTTTAATTAAATGTATATAGCAGGGATGGAGCAATGGTGATGATGAGACTGTTTGTTGAAGGGCAGAAAGGCTGCCTCTCCCACTGCTTTTGGCCCTTGCTGGAAGCGACAGTAATTGAAATAGTCAGCTACATTGGTGATGAGAGCAGGAAGGACAGTCTCTCAGAGAAATGGGAAATAGTGCAAGAGAGAGCGAGAGATGATTTTCATTGCTGTCAGCAGATCAGCCTGTTTCTAATGATCTAATTGAATAATATCACTTCCACTCTACAGATGGTTTAACCCCTCACTGAACATTATGCACTGAAATGTTACACTTTGAGTGCACCATTCTGTGTGTTTTTGTGTGTGTAATAATAATGGATACTTGTTTTTTTCTTCTTCCTCTGCAGCTATCATCAGCCCTGTTCTTTGATGCGGTATACGCAGTGGTTGCAGCGGTCCAGGAGCTGAACCGTAGCCAGAACGTCGGTGCAACTCAGCTCTCCTGCAAGTCGTCCAAGATCTGGGAGCATGGAACAAGCCTTATGAATTACCTGAGGATGGTAAGATTTGCTTTGCTGGAACCTACACTGTGAAAGAATTGTTTGAATATTTAGAAAACATAATCCCTTTGTATTTTTTGAGTCAAAAATTGCTCCTCTAACACCCTCCTTAAGTGTGATTGATAATTGCGCACATGGTTTCTTGTCTCCTGGTTTCAAAATATTCCTATTCTCTGTGGCCTGAAATTCACATTTAAAAGATGAAACAATAACAGACTTGTAGAAAGAGAGATACTGTGGAACGTCCCCTGTAAAATGGCTGAAACTCCTCCGCCAGTGGGATCAGAAAGGATGAGGATGCCATTTTAGAGCAATTAGCCGCTACTACACAATACTGCAGCTGTCATGTTGTTAAACAGTTAGGTTTGGCGCTTCTGAACACTTGTTGAAAAAAAGTTTTTGTTTCTACAATGGCAATAATAATGCAACGTAGAAAGTCTAACAAACTAACAAACTATACAAAAACCCATGAAAACAGATTCAAGTCATATTAAGGTATACTAAACTTTTTCTTTTTACCAGACCAAAGTTTTATTATATTTTGGGAATATTTATGATTCCCAATGCAAATTCCTAAAACATTGTTTTAAGAATTTGCATTGGGAATTTATTTTTGGGGGATTGCACAATCAGTACTTTAATCACTAATTAATTGGTTGTAGCGTACTGTAATATTCTTTTATGAATCTTGAGTGTCCAGACAACATTAATGCCTCTATGGTATATCAAAATCATGAAACTTTCTTAAAGTTAGTGTCAGATCAGAGGTTTAATTAGGTGTAGCAAAATACTATCATCTGCATTCTTGTCTAAACAGTTGAATGTATACACAATAAACAACGCAGAGCAATGTAACCCGTCTATTACTGACTGAAAAACACACCACTGATACGCCAGAAGTTGTACGGTAATATTTCTCCAATAGGTTAGCAAAAACTATTGAATGTTTACAACTGAGCATATATTTTTTCCAAAAAATCAAAAATATAAAAAAAGACCACTAAAATATTTTTACTTTGTGCATTATGTTGTATTATGTTCTATATCATTATGGTTTAAAAGGTAAATTTAATGGGGAAAAAATATTTTTATTCTCTAATAATCACTGCCTTATGTTCCACTATGGTAGATCTTTCCCCAATGTAGTTATTTTGATTTGTAGCTTTTATTGCACTTCGTACCACATTTTAATAGGGTTTCTTAACTCTAAAATTTAGAGCATAATGTCTGTCCTTTCATCACATTTGAAGATTTACTCTCTATTTGCTTGCTCAGTTTATCTGTTCTGTTCATTTTTCCTGGGGACAATGAAAAAGGAGCAATAAAGATGTTCCTTGAGCGAAATAAACTGTTTACCTGTGAGAGATAAATAGCTGTAAGAGTTTCAAATCCTTAAATGTGACAAATGTTTGATATAAATCTGTATTTGTTGCTCAACAAAATGAATTGAGTGAGAAATTTCACATTATTTCATATTATTTCACAGTGAGGCAACAGAAATGTATTTATGTTTCATAATTGGGTTGTTTAATTAATTGACACCAAACAAGTAATTAAACACATAAAAACATTGGGGTTTTGTTTTAAAATATTAAACTTATGTTATTTTGAAAGATTGTGTAGCTTAATTTCTCATGATTGGCTGAAATGATACGTCTTAGTTGTTTAAATCTCTGTGAGTGCTATTGTGTGGAATATGCATGTGTTTGTCTATAATAAGCCTTTTTTTCAACGTAATAAAAAAACAAGCAAATTTGATTAATCAACAACTCCAAAATTATTTTTGTTGTAATTCTTGGGTCACTCTAGGCTGTAATTTGAATTTATGATGCATAAGTTGAGTAAGCAGGATACCTTTAAAAAGACTAAATTCTACAAGTTGCTGTTGAGGCCTTTAACTGACAATAATGTGTTAATATATATATATATTTCTTGCAATCCTTATTTAGTCATAGTGCCCACTTAAAGCATTTTACATCGCAGTCAAATTTACAGTTCTCACTGAAAACATGCACAGTTTTATATGCTGACTGATAGGCACCTTTGGGTTAGTCCTGCATTCTATAACATAGATGTTAGCCTTGTTTTCTTTTTTTTTTAAGTGTTTACAACAAAGATATTTTACTTTATGCTTCTTTAGCAACATTAAAAAAAACATAAAACATTTAAAGAGATCAACCTTATTAATAACTGGTTCTAAACTCACTTTACACAGAATAAATATAATAGAAAACAAATATTCTGACCTAATTTAACTGTGTAATAGGAGTAATTGTAGTTCATCTGACAAATCCTACTTATGAAATGAAGTCTTTAATAATACGTAGAGAAGCCCTTGCATGTCATCTTAAAATGATCTCTTCCAAAAATGTATAAAGACACCTCTGTTTATTTGATGTGGATCCCTTCTTGCTTTTAAAATACGTTGAAGTTACCTTACTGTGATTGAACCACAGATGTTTTTAATCTTTTAGAATTTATTTCTGAAAATCATTTTATTTGTAATATTCGAATGTTCCATTGCTTGCCTTTTTCCCCACAAAGTTCACATCTTACTTTAAACGATGAAGAAATGGTAACTACATTGTTTAGATGCCTATGACTGTCATACACTTTTCTTGCAAACATTTTTTTTTTTCAGTTTACAATGTTTGTTCACTCCCACATATTCAAACTCAGTTTGGAAAGATGGACACAGCTAAACTTTGAGCGTATCCCTACATATAAAAAATAACATTATTAATGATGTGACTATCCAAACATTTTGGAAAAGGATAATTTGTACTCATAAGTAAAACAGGACACTTAATTGTCTTATTCATTTGCTATATCGCTTGATAATGCTTGATGTTTTAATTATTGCAAATAAAGAAGAAAGAAAAGTAACAAGTTCATGTACAGTAAAATGAATTAATATTGCTATTTTCTTATGTAATGCTTATAAATTATATTAACATTCGCATGTGTTATTTGTCATTTCAAACAGATAGTTTTAGTATATAATTTCACTTCTAATCCTAATTATGTTATTTTAAAGACAGTAAAGTATTATGTAGTAAAGATCAATATCATAGTCTTGGGGAATGTCTTCTTACTTGCTACTTTCTATGTGTTGGATAGGTAGAGTTGGAAGGCCTAACAGGACACATTGAGTTCAACAGCAAAGGTCAGCGATCTAATTACGCACTTCGGATTATGCAGAACAGCAAGGAAGGCCTAAAACAGGTAAAGTAACTGTAAAACCATATACATTACAGGTTATTTTGTTTAACTTTTAATGCTATAGTTGCACTATAAGCAAATAAACTATGAGAAGAGTTGTAAAGAAACAAAACATACTGGTTTATCACTAGTGAGACGAGCAGTGGCCTCACAAACTTGCTGTCCACATTGCTGATCAGACACAGTCGTGTTCCCAGTGGGGCACTACTTCTGGAAAATCTTGCACTTTTCTTTATGGTGGTGGGGCGCAGTTAGTTGAATCATACCACAGGGAGTTGCGATAGTACTTGCTAAGCTGACATTTCTTAGTGCAAACAATCTCCATTATCCTGCTGGCAGAGCAGCCAATGTGCCAGAGGACAAAATTAAATATTCAGGATGCCTCTTTGAAGGTGAATGAAGTACACTTAAAGGGGGAAATACATTTAAGTGGAAAGAGAAGTTGGCTTTGAAGGAAGAAGCTCCTTTGGTGCTGTTCTTGATACTTTATCAGACGTCTCTACAACTTTTGATAAAAGTTACAATTTTGGGTTGGTGATTCTTTATGCTACAAAATAACTTTATTTGCTTTTCCCATAAACTGAACTGTTATACATCAATGAAGGTTTCTTGCCATACATGCTGTTTTACTGGTATATGGGTTAGGGTTAGGGTTAACATTTGTTTTCCATTTTATTCATTTCCTTGCTGAAAGCTTTGAGGTTGTTTTGAATCCTGACATTTTCCTTACTACAAACAGGTTTATGAGTACACATATTTATTATTTCGTCTCATGCAGATCATGCAAAATGATATCTGTGTTGCTATAAAAAATATGTGCATAGCTTTTTCTCTGGAAATCTCTTTCCCTTACTCTGACAGCTGTAAAACTGTTGCCCTTCTATATGTGCAGCATTATGTACACTATACAGTTAGTATCCATCAACAATCATACACACTGTCATCACCGTGTGACAGCTTTGTGCTCGCTTTCTTATCCACTGCATTCTAAGTAGCTGTTGTTGCTTTATCTCTTAGGCAAGGAACAGGATGAGACAGCTTTACAGTGCTTCACAATGTTCATACCCTTTTAGAGGATGATCTCATGAAAACGTTCCTACCTGAAAGTGAGCAACATATTTTCTCAGCAGCTGTGAAACAGTCAGTCAGTGGCCCGATGCATTATTGACCTTGTCTGTCTTCCCCTCATGTCCCTTTTTAGTCTGGCACTGGGCCATCCAAGCAGAAGGATAACACTATCAGGTCTGACGTGATGATTTCAACCAGAACTATTGCAAAGCAGCTCTGCCAGTTATGGTAATGTAAAGAGGCAAGGTGTTATGTGGGACGATACAATGGAGGGGGTTGTTGAATGCTTTGCTAACAAAACCTCCCACATGTAGTTGGTTCGGCTGTTGCAGCCAGGGAGAAAGTGGAGGGGCAGGGCTTTGGCAAAGAGGACAGGTGGCTCACAACCCTAAAACGCAGTGTAAGAGCAATATTCATATGCCAGCATATAGTACCATGATGCTTAAAATCTGTTTGTTTGGCAAGAAAGAATATTAGCTTTATTGTATACACAGTATCTGACACCAAATATGCAGTAAAATAGAAATGCTTTCATCCAAAACATGGCGCGAATAGCAAGAATGAATATCAACATCACACCAGCCTCTAACCAATAATTTGAAAACAGTAGGATTAATGAAGGCTTATGTACACAGCCATTGACAATCTGCCTGCAGCTTGCATTGTGAGCTGCTTATGCATTATGGTATGAATTAATGAGGAACTGTCGCTAAATGTGCTAGGCAATATAGTCGGGGCTATTGGAAAGCTTATAGCGTGAATTATTATACGTTTTGTGTCAGAAACTAAGTTGCATGTCTCACTGATGTATTACAATCATTATTCAATCATGTATTAACCCAAAAAGGCAACAAATATTAGGATGATGCCTACATTCTCCTAAAACATAGTTTATCTTTCAGCTGATTCACACATACAGTTGGAAACAGATGTTTACGCGTTATTTTTACTTGTCTTATTAGACCAAACCTTTCTTTCTTTTAGGTCAGTTACAATTACCAGAATTATTTTGGTAAATGCCAAAATACTGGGAAAAGGGTCTGTCACAGATGTGTTTACTAATGTATATGTATAATCATCAACAGTTTTATTGGTTATACACCTCAATTTAAGTCCTTGTTAACCAAAATATAGCAACTTAGCAAATCACATGGCTGATTCTCCAGTAAGTCAAGTCTTTGCTGGAAATTAGCATACTTACTTAAAATTTCATCCAAAAGAAATAGAGAAAAATTAGCAGTGATTCGAAAGCCTAGTTGTTACAAGCCAGATATGTAGAACACTGTCTCCAAAATAAAAACAAACGATGGGCTACAGCAATGGAGAAAACTAGGTGCCACTCTTGTCAATCAAAAAGAAAAAAATGAAGCTACAATTAACACACACTAAAAGTAAAACACATTATGTCAGCAGTTTAGTAAATGCAGCTAAAAAAATAGAAAATCTTTTGGTTGTGCTGAAAAAGCAGATTTGCATTGTGGATGCTGATATTTCTCTTTTGCATTGATGAGAGTCTTTCCTTTTTAAATTTGTTTTCATATGCTTGCTCATGGCAAGGCATTATTAAATGTCATGATGCATGCTTTTTTAAATTTATCATACGAGTAACTATTTATCAAATGTATTATTTGAATGAGGTGAAATTTATTGTATGATGTTTTTTTGTTTTTTTTTTGGGGGGGGGGGGTTGTACATTTTGTATTGTAGTGTGGAATATATTGGTCTACGTTGGATTTGAGTCTGACTGTATTAGTTTAGACAGTCGCATATTGTGTTATGACTTGAATCTGACATGAAGAATTGACATTTGACAAGTTAATTTAATTAAATGTTAGGTTAATTGCTGACTTGAATTTAACATTATTCTTGAGTTTATGTGTGTGACTCAGCTGACTCTCTCTGTGTGGAAAACAGCTTTGTTCTTCACCTTTGCTCCACCTCTTACCCTGTTGACTGCTGACTTTCTGGGAACACAATGACAATGAGCCTGATTTAGCTTGTAGTAAAAATACTGTACGTTTGATTACGAATGAATGAAGAAATAGATAAATAATAATATATAAGATAAATAAATAGTCATGCAGGGTTTTCAGCATGACTGAAACAAAACGTATGATAATTAACATGGTCGCGGGACCGCTGGTGAATTACCAATTTATTCAGGGAATATACAAACTGCATGTATAATTTACAAATAATACAAGCTCATTAGGTTCTCTAGTTAACTATTTATTTTGCTCTAATTTTAAAGTCATATTATTGTACATTGCCTGACAACTCATACTGTTTTTGTTTGTCTGTTTTAAAATATTGCACCCCATTTACTATACATTTTTTTCATTCAGGGCACCGTACTACTATTATTATCACTACTACTATCATTATTATCATTAATATAGTGAAATTGAATAAATAACAGAACGTTTTACATAACTTCACTTCAAACGATATTAAAATAAGATTTAGGACCTGCCAAAAATTATTAGAATTGGATTGTGTGGCAAAATAAAGCGTGTTAGGGATTTTTCATTCTGGACAGTAAGGTTTTTGTTATTGTTTTTTTTTTTTTTTTGTATAATTAGACAGTGCACACATGATGTTTCTGTTTTAAGTGATTTGCAATCCGCTGAGTTTACATGATTAAAAATACCTTTTCAACTGTTTGAATAATACACTACATTTTAATAATTATATTTAAAACTATTGTTTTATAACATGACCTAATAAGACACTGACTCTTTTCGTTTTTTATTATATGGACACATTCAACAAATTACATAATTTTTAAAAAGCCAATTTATTTAATTTACTCAATTTAATAACTGAAAAACATTATCTAGTATATGAATCAAACACAGACTGATGTTTTACATCTATTGAATCAGACAGTGGAAGACGCTCACTATCATAGAGATTTTGTTGGTTGTCTTTGACATTCCCAGTTTGAGGAATATTTTCTTATGAAATCATGGTTGCCACTATTAGTAGGCTACCAAATGTTTGATATCACATATTCACAAGCGTCAGTGAAGCTTTTATTTAAAATGATGTTCTTCATGAGTGTTTGTTGAGTGTTGAGGAACTTTTTAACATTTTATGACTCAGTTGGTTTCTCTTAACTGTTAAACTGAAAATAGTGCTGGACATTAGAATAAGACAGGTGTGAGTTGATCTTTTAAATTAGTAAATCTCCACAATAAAACATTTATTCCCCTGATATTTTCTATTTCTTTATATTCCCTGTTTATTTAGTAATGAAAAGGTTTCAAACAACTGTAACTGTGACAAACTATGAAAGGGATACAACAATAGCTTGCTATGATGAACAATGAGGACTGTGCTAGGGGACTATGATAAAAAATCAATTTCTTTCAAGGCATTTTACATGTTTTTATATTTATAGTTAGCATGGGTCTGTACGAAGACACGATTCATAATGTGAAAAATTCCCCCAATCTTTTTTTATTTCATTTATTATGATTTATTATTAAAAAAAATATTATTATTATTTGGGCATTTGTTGCCTTTATTAAGTTCTAGTTTGAGAGGAAACAGGCTGGAGAGAAAAAACAGGCAGCAAATGACCTGAGACCAGGAATAGGATTTTTTTTTAAACTATTTTAAAAAAGTGTACAGCTATTTTATAAAGATTGTAATACAAATACACTCTAAAAGTATATTATAAACACCTATAAAATTGCATAATATTGTAAAATAATATTAGCCTGACTAATTAAAAAAACTAAAATTAGTTTGTAAATTGGTCAGGCTATCTTATCAATGGGAGCTTGTCATCTTCTGCCCATCATGTATGTTTCTTGTCAAATTAAAACTTTGGTACATGTTAGAGAGTGTTGGCCAGTTATATAGCCAAATACCGAACTGAAAGATTGTGAAAAAATAGATATTGCTGGTTAATCAAAATAAATAAGAACTGCATAGTAAAGGTAACATGCAACCTTGTAGGTTTGGATAAAAAAAAATCTTAAAATATCTGCTCAGTAAATCCGATTAATGCATATATGACTTGTATGTCTACCTCTTGGGTCCTTCTTAGTTATCAAAAGGTCTTACAAGTTAAACTTTGTTCTAATCAGTGCTAGTTCAGGTGGACTCATTACTGAAATTAGCTTGTTTTGCCTTTATTTGTAGAGCATAGCAATATTTGTTACCAACCTGCAGAACTCATCACTCCCACTGGCACTCTTTACAATTTGCGAACAGATGGCAAATTGTCCCCTATTGTAAATCTGCCTCATAGACTCTTTAAGCTTATGTTTATATTGAGCATATTATTGTCTACCTCACCAACGGTTTAAACAGTTTGTGTGTGGCAGTGTCTCTCAGGCTGGTTGTGAGGCTTCCTTCAGCTTATAGTACGTGCTCCCAATTCTTTGCACATTATGTGTAACATCTGTAACAGCTGGTTCACTCTCAGGAGTAGGATGATAAACCAAAGACTGTCCATAGCAGCTGCTGCCCCCCTCGGCTGCAGTTATTGGAATCTGCAAACATAGAACACAACAATTTTTCTACATTATTTATTTCAAATGGAAATGTCTGTGATTTACTGCACATCATAAACAATTACCAGCATGTATCAGCATTAACTTCCAAAACCTTAGCCCAGGTAAGCCTAAAAAATGCTTTCTATTGCATCTAGAATAAATGTTTTAGAGGAAAAATGTAAACCTGAACTTTCAGTAATCACATAAAGCCTGGAGCCAAGCTTGGTGGAGCTCATCTGCGAAATATAATGTAGTTGGAACACAGAAAAATATTTGTTTGTCCAACTTTGGCAGGTAAATAATAATTCCCAGCTGCTTCTGTACTGACAGGCCTGTCAGCCTGTGAGGAAGCTGAATTTGGCATGCAGTTGTCTGTGTTGTGGCCAAGACTCCACTGGCACCTGTAAGCAACATTCAACATCCAGAAGGGAAGGGAGGGTGACAAATAAACTATACAAAAAATACAGGTATTAAAAAAAAGTAAAATCCTCAAGATTAAAAGCAGGACATGTTTATTTTGGCAAAACCTGTTCCTAATATTAAAGTCTGTGTTTTTGTGACTTTCAGCTCTATTGCTGTGAATGAATAATTTTATTATTTTTAGAAAGCCAATTTTAGTCCTCTGAATGTTGCACTGTGTCCTCTCATGAGTCATTGTATTGACCTTAATAAACGTGTGAAATAAAAAGGAAGTATGTGCTTCTGTTTTAACCTGGATTCTGAGGGGTGTGTGCTCCAGATGGTCTAAACACCAGGTTTACACTGTAAAGCATCGTCATTCCAGATATCTACACAAACGGTTAATGTGAGTCAACCTGTTTGTAGGAACACAGATGGCTTTCTAATATAAAAAGACCCAGCATTTCTCTAAAGCCTACCTGCATTCTACAAAGGACATTATTCTATTTGCTGTTTGGGGAGCACCAGTATGACAGCCGTTATTGTTTAATCTGTTCTTACGTTCAGTTGTGGGTGGGAGGGATGGATGGATGATGAAAAATATCTGATTGTTTGGTGTTCGCAAGAAAATATATTATAACATTAGGCCTGAAGTTAGTTTACCCTTTATCTGTTGCAGGGTGAGTTTTGAGTGACTATTAGCTGCATTTATTTTGCATGGTTCTACTGCATATGTATTTCTGATAGTTTCCTACTCAGACTGATAACTTTGAAGAACACATGAACATATAACTAAGAAATGCACATTACAATTCACTACATATTGTGCCATTAGGCACTGCTGCAAGAAATGATATCTTAACATTTGAACCTCTCACTTAATGTTATTCACTGCCGGAGGACACACAGATATTGCTTAGCACCTGTGGGAGGGGAGAGTGTAAAGGAGGACATTTTATATTATTGTAATTTTATTTCTAATATGAAATGAACTCTCAAAATCTCAGAGTAAAATAAATAGTGATCCCTGTGACAGATCTATTATTGTACAAGACATGGCCCTATTATTGCTACTGATGATGTAATATCAAACTTTATGAAATATATAATAAATAAAATAATTTTGTGTCCTTTACCCTAAGCATTTGTTTCCGTTTTTATTAGAACCTTATTAATTATATAGGCTTACAAAAATGTCGTGATTTTAGCAGTTAAGAAATTATATTGGCCTGCTCATATATTATATAAAGCAGAAACTACGAAACTATAGTTCCAGTAAATAATTACATATAAAAGGTATATCAAGAAGCAAAATCTAGATTGAAATGCATCATTAAATTGAAACGTATATGTTGTAATTTTTTCTTATGTATTGAGCATGATTCACTTATTAATTTTCCCACAGAGGTGCTCTTAAGTCTAGAAAATTGTTTGTTTATTTGTGGTCTTGATAAGCATGGACCTACTTTATTCTCCAAGATATGTCTATCCATACATATCTGTGTTTATAGTAATGGGGTCTTGAGGTTTCTCGTTTTGTCTCATGCTGGAGCACCTGCAGGTCCCTAATGTAAGTTTCTGTCAAGAGATCATTATTCAGTATTCATATACTTTTTTATAATTGCATTCATGGCGAAGTTTACTTTCCATCTGACCTTGTCTCTGGAACCTCTGAGAAAAAGTCAAGTAGCACAACTCGTATAAAGAAGACCCATTTTATTATCTAAAAAAAAGCAGAGTTTGCTGAATATCTAGTATACACTTTCCCTTTTACTGTACTGGACATACACATATACACACATGCACAGATGCCAAATGGATACCAACTCAATTTGCATAAAATGATTTGAGCTATGTTATTTACACAAGACTTCCTCCAGTTAAAGGCTGAATATGCTCGTTCAATTCCTCTGCCTTTTCTGTTGGATTTATTTATATCCTGTCAGGACTGCTCCTACCTTTATTACGGCAATGTGCTCTTTTTTTCTCTCCCTCTCCATTTCTCTGTGCTCCCAAACTGTCTGTGAGGACACTATTACTCTGGCTGCTGCTATAGATGCAGATTTACTCAAGTCAATTTATTTGCTACACTGAGAGAACAGATGAAAATGACAGGTACAGCAAAGGAGAGTTGTAGGGTAGATGGAGAAGAACGGTGGAGGTGGGGTGTAAACTCAACAGGCTAACAAATTCAAGAAGATCCTGAGCCTTTGACTAATATAGAAGCCTGGTGTAACTCAGCACGCCACAGCTTGGCTTGATCTCTTTCTTTGCCTCAGGCTTCAACACAGAGGATTTGGTCTTAAGCAGGTCTGATAGACCTACTGGATCTAAATACACTAGAGCAGCTACTTCAGTGTCTAAGGCTAGAATAATGGGTTGCATCCAGAAACCTTTTTGAGCTCACCTTTTATCAGCATTATCAGGATTTTTATAAATTTATGTCAAAATTGTCTCAATATTTACTCACGACAGCACATGTAAATTAAAAAAAACTGAACAGTAATATTAGTCATCTATATATGATCAGTCAGATGAGCATAAAAGGACTATATATTAGTCTGTGAAGGGTTACAAAGGCATTTCTAATGCTTTTGGAGTCTATGATACCAGAATAAAAACAAAGGGATCAAACACTGGCAAACTTTCCCAATGACTGGCCAGCTTTCCTCCAAAAGGAAACTGATGGGGTAATCAGGAGGTCAAAATATCATATTTAACAATATTTAAATCACTGCAGACCTCACTTACTGGAAACTATTTAGTAATTTGGAAGACACTGGGAATCAATGTTATCTGGTGAAAAGTGCACTGGCAACATGTTTTAATAAATGCCATCTGTAATGCATTATATATGTGCAATGAAAATGTAAATGTTTTATTAGTTTAATTCTCTTTTATTCTTTGATTTTACTTGTTTTAAAGCCAAAAAAATTGTCCTTCAACAGCATATTGTTGGCATGTTTTGTTAAAAATGCACTCGTGTAATTATTAACATTATTGTTTCATCGATGATTACAGTGTCTGACGAGAAGCAGTGTGTAATTATTTGGTGACAGTCTGTAGTTTATGGCTGCACATGTCAGTTTATTCTGCAAACCGTTAACCCCCTGAATTGGTACTATAATTACATTTATTCGGAACAACTGCACCTTATTTTACCTCCAGGTTAGCATGTAGTTTTAGAGATTGTTGCTTGTTTTATAGACTTTGATTATGTTCAAGTCAGTTGCCTAAAATGAATGCAGGAGAATGCTCAGTTGGTAGACAGTGCGCAACAAAAACCAAGAATCGAATATTACAATATATGAATCAAATAAGGGGATATCCACATACGATACTCTCCGAACACACTGAGGTAGATTTCAAGTTCGGTGCATATCCAACTCCGACTATGGGACAACTTTGATACTTGTCATATCATGGAGTTAAATTCTTTCCGGATACTCTACAAGATCCACATGCCATTTTCGGATATCAGATATGGACTGCCGTCAAATGTTGAGATGATATAATCCTCATATCCAGTGTGAAGATATTACCACAACTCATATGTCAAGTCCAAACACTAGTTCTTGTCTTTATCACGATATTGTACTGATATGTAACATGAGCTGTATTTTGATTCCGAATATTGTACTCATACTCCCTGCAACCAAATAATAAATCCAAACACCTTTTGTATTTTGTTTCCAAATACTTCAGTAATAACCCTTTAACCATATTGAAAGTCCTACAATTGCAGCATTCTGTATATTTCAATATACCATAGCATAACTATACTAGGTCCACAGATCTACTTTGAAGATAGAGAATATCAAGATAAATAATAAAAAATTCACTTAGTTCAAATACATTTATTTTTATACACAGCAAACATTATATACACACACGACACACAAAACAATGTTAAAACCAGGAATAATAATTAGAAGATATTAAATGATGCTATGCATCTCCACTGGGCTGTTCTCCTAAATTTTGATAGATAGATGTTCTTTCTGAAGTAGGGGGGAGCCTTTTTGAAAAGTGTCAACTGTCTTTTCGTTGGTGAGTGGATCTTGGCTTGGTACGCTTTCTTCCGATTATTGTCCAGTTCTTTCTGGCAGGTGTCCATGATGCTGGAAAGCCATGTTGTTCGCCAATTTGGTGAGGAAAATCGATATATGCTTTTGTCCTCGTCACTCTCCTCATCACTGACGAAATTTGCATCAGCCCCACAGAGATACCCCCAGTCCTCTGGAGAGAGTGTGCTCTGTGCCGCTTTGACCCGTTTATTGAAAAGCTGTGTGACACAGACGAGAAGGTTAGACTTTTGAAGCGATCAACAGAACATGTTGTATATACAAATTATGACAGTAAATCACAAAAACAAAGCCTTGGTTGTTAATTTTTGCTTCAATTGGTTTACTGATTCAGTAACCTCAGCTCAACAGCTTGTCACTGCCAATTAACCCTTTACGCCCCAGAGTTTTTTCAAGAAATGTACAATTTTGATTACAACATTTCAAAAGGCTATACCTTTAAAGTGATTTGAGATAAAGGTATGCTGTCAACAAGAAAATCGTTCAGTATGACTTGAAGTCTGTAATGGGAGTGAAAATTGTAGTCTAATTTGCATATTTTGACGTCACACAGCGGCGGCCATATTGGAAAATGTACACTTTTGATTTCAAGATTTCAAATCGCTACAAATTTAAAGTGTTTTGAAATAAAGTAATACTGTCAATGAGAAATATCTTCAGTATTAACTTAAATTTGGGATAGAAGTTGATCTGTCTCAGAACTTCATCTGTGTAAATTCTATGTTTTGGACATGAAATAAAATACTATATGTCTAGATAGCAATTCACAAGTGTGACACCTATCTGGACTCATAATAAAATGCTATACCAGATCCGTAGAATATACTTAAGATCATATACACAATGCCTTTTTTTGTGAGAAAAGAAACTGGTCTCCTTGTGTCCTGCAGCCTATTTTTCAGTAGTGGCCACCTCTAATATCCCTTACAAAAAACAGGTTATCAAGATCAATAAATGCAACAGCATGGAGCAGGACAATAAGTCACTCTATATCTTCTGCTGGTAAGAGTCTTCTTCCTCTTTGCATCCTTCTTGGCACCCTCCAGGTCTTGCTTTCTTGTGGTCTTGTAGGACTCAAAAACCCTGTTGCAGGCTCCTAGTGAATAAAAATAACAACACCATTTCATGAACTCTAAATGTAATAATTTAAGGCATTGCAAAAGGATGGTCACCAGTCAAAGACATTAGCAGTCTGTTACCAAT
>JAVLVB010000580.1:1988733-2016139 GCA_032876305.1 Orestias chungarensis | reverse complement strand
CACACACACACACACACACACACACACACACACACACACACACACACACACACACACACACACACACACACACACACACACACACACACACGCATGTCTTATGAACAATCCTGCCAAATTAGAATGCTAGAAAAGTTACATACTCTGGAAGCATGCAAGTGAATGTATTTGTTCTTGGTACGTGTTGGGTAAAAACAATTAGAAAATAGGAGTTTGTATATGGATTATAGGGATCTGTTGGCATTGCTGCAAGTGACGAAGCTGGTTTGGTTGTGGATATTTGGCAGGATGTATTCATTTTGTTGCCATGAGAGTGGAGGTAGTCACTTTATGGTGTATGTAATGAATTTTTTGTGTGAGTGGTATAGGAAATGGAGATTTTGCCACACGACCGATGCGTTAACTGAATGCAGGATACACGTGTCAGCCATGATGCGTTTGAATTTGTAACAGCATGTATATACCTAGTCTAAAAGAGCCCCTAAAAACTACTACATATGACTATGTTTTCCATGAAACCCGTTTTTGTGTAAAAAGGTTTTAGATTAAAAAAATAAAAAAAGTTGGATTATAGCAAAGTACATACCATCAACCCTGGTGAGATCTTTGTAGTGGCGGTACGTTTTCCATCCTCTCTATAATATCATCCAACTTAGTATTGATGGTGTCCACACTCTTCTGCAGTTGTAGGATCGCCTTAAAAACATGAGGGGGAAAGAAACAGTTAATATTCCACTGGGATGTATGCTAGGGAAAAGAACACGAACTATCCACAAGCCATGCAATCCCCCTATATATATATATATATATATATATATATATATATATATATATATATATATATATATATATATATATATATATATATACACACTAGTTTCTCACTTGAAAATATTTCAAATATTGCTACATTATGTATTTACAGAGTTTAGAGCTTAAATGACATAATCAGCTTCAGACATGGCTGATTTTTGGCTCATGCAGGAGCTAAACTAGTGGCCCTGTTCTATTAGTACCTACGCGGCGCGGCCCTGCTTTAGAGGTTTTCCACTAGTTCACAGTACCGGCTTGGTCCTCGTTTTTTCATTCTTGTTCGGCTGGGTTTCTACCCGGGCTGAGTCGGGCCGAAAATACGACATCTACTCCCGAATCGTCATATTCAAAAGTCGGCAACAACAAATTCCACTGTGATTTTACTTTAATTTCATTAAACAAAGAATGGCTGGCCAGTCTACTCCATGGTGGAACCACAAAGTCCACATGTTACTGTGCTCGTGGCTGGCGACTGAATCCACTGCGTTAAAAGCCGCGTTTGGAGCCGCCTTACCACGAAGGCCAAACCACATGGAACTGCAGTGGAAAGCCACTGAGCCCGAGTCCAGTCGAGGTGTGCCGATTAAGTACTGGTGAAAAAGAGCCGTATGACGCGAAACTTTTTTTTATGAAAGTCTGAAAATGCGCACATAAATCACCAAAACAGATCTAACAGTGCAATGTAAGCATTACATGAAATTGTAAAATATTACTTCCACATTAAGCTGAAGGATAAAATATGTTAACCACAAGTCCAGAATATCCTCAACATTGCTGTTATCACTCCCCTCTTCATCAGCTGGGGTGATGGTTAGATGGGGTTAGGGTCAGAGTCGTTGAAGTTCCATTTTTACTGACTCACGTTCCTCTGAACAAGCTATTCAATTGCTAACTCAACTGATGGGGAGTTTGCGGCTGAAAAGCTGTTGCTTGGAACATTCTTCGGAGTTGTTGAAGTTCCAGTGTTACTGACTCACAGGCCAATTGTGCGGGATCTGGATGATTGTAACTATGAGTTGTTGATATATCTCAGCAAGAAGCAAGTGTGGAGCTGTGTTATTCAAGGACCACTCAACACATTTCTGTGTACAAGGTCTTAATTCTATTAATTACGCAAGTCAAAACTTCACGTGAACTACTGGTATATGCAGCCAGTCGTGGCTGTTTTTTAATACACTTTATAAATAAAGCTGAGCTGTGTTGAGTTTACTTCGTTCTTAGGAGTTCAAACATCCATGCCACCTATCTAAAGCTATCAAACATTTAGAATCCAATAATTAAGAGTTGATCAAAATTCGGATGACTCAGAGGAAGGTGGACGACATAATTGGGAGTCCAACATGATAATTTGAACATGACACTGAAGGCATCAAAACTATTAATGAACTCATGTGGAGTTATGTATTTAACATCAAAAAAGTTGGAGAAATTCAAAACCCGTTTTATACTCCAAGAGTGTGCAAAGCAGTAATCAGAGAAAAGGGTGGCTATTTTGAAGAATGTAGGGTATAAAACGTGTTTCCAGTTCATCCACCTTTCTTTAGTTAAGTACATTACTCCACATGTGCAGTTTTGATGTCTTCATTAAGAATTTACTATGTAAAATTTAATGAAAGTAAAGAAAACACATTTTATGTGTGTAGGTGTTTCCAAACCTTTGGCCTGTACTGTACCTTTTTTGCATCCACCTGTCCAGTCTTTTCTCTTCATCCTGTTTTCTATTTGCATAATTGTCCATAGTATGTAGATTTGCACACAGTCTCACAACAGTGGTCAAAGGAGATGTGCTGGATCTAACCTTAGCTGGTGCAGACATGACCGGTATTTCCCAGATACTTCAATGATACATGTAGGTTTAGGATTTGACAGGATCCATAACTGTATACGGGGATATCCGGAGACAGGATGTGCCAATTGTATGGTCTAGATTTTTCCGTATGTTGTCCATATATGTGGTGTATACGGACAGATCACCGCTTCGGATAGTCCCGCATCTTCATGCTTTTTGTCCTGATGACAAATAAGTACATTTATTGAAGAACACTGGTGGTATGTGCTACAACTATATTGACTATATTTTCCTCAAAATAGGGTGTCATTATGTTCTATAGTGCGTTGTCATATTTATACTTAGCATATGAAAAGGACCTGAATAATTATTCAATTTGATTAGATATAGTTTATGCCAAGAAAAAAGTAAATCTGCTGAATTTTTTTGTGACTCTTTAATTGGTCCAGAGTCAGTAATGACAATAAGTGAGTGGTACACATTTGACAGAAAGCTATCAAAGTGGTATGCAACTGACCTAAAGGCATATGAACCAAACATGGCACAGGTGTGGCACAGGTAACACTGGCTTGATTCTGGCCCTTTTGCCCCATATAAAATCACCAGATTCTGCCCGTTGTCATGACCTATCAACATCAGGTGAAAATCTCAACTAAAACAGAACTGGTGGGAAAATCTGTAATAAATATGTTTTATATGACAAAAGGTATTGAAATATGCTACAAATGTTGCAATTATTCTCCTCAAATTAGAGTGTCATTATATTTTGATATTCTGCATCACGTCACATTCGGACTTTGTATATGACAAGGCTGTGTATACTTCATCCATATTTGATTACATATAGTTCATGTCAACAAAACCTTACATATGCACTGGATATTGTCTATATTTTCTAGTGGTTCCAGAGTCAGTATATGGCTTTGAGGGATATATGCAATCAATATATGACATTTGCAGACATTCATCCACGTAATGAGTTTTCATCTAAAATACTATGATTAGATATGACCTAATGTCATATAAAGAACACATACATGGCAAAATGTAAAATGCTGCCCATATACCAATACAATATTTTGTCCTCATGTTGCATACGGGGTTAATATTTGACCACATATGGTGCATATCAGCAAAACAATACCAAAAATATATATTTAGGGATTCAGGGTGTTTTCCCCCTGAGGACATTTACGGAACACATACATGGCAAGATCAAAATGTTTTTTGTATCCAAGTAAAATATATTGTCTTCATGATGTATATT
Source organism: Orestias chungarensis (assembly GCA_032876305.1). Taxonomy (NCBI): domain Eukaryota; kingdom Metazoa; phylum Chordata; class Actinopteri; order Cyprinodontiformes; family Cyprinodontidae; genus Orestias; species Orestias chungarensis. The sequence continues at coordinate 2,012,270 of JAVLVB010000580.1, read as the reverse complement.
GGGTTAATATATGACCAGATACTGTGCATGTAATCAAAACTCCGGATATGCACCAGAAATGTCCGTATTCTAGACAGAATAAAAAACTTGATATTTGGAATTCTTGCTCTTTTTGCCTAATGAGAGCTTATACTGTTGCAGAAATGTAAAACATAATTCCCATTACATGCAGGTCACCTTGGTACTGTTGTTATCTTTCTGCCTGCCTATAGTGGAAAAAAATATACAATGACATAAATGCAGCACAGTTGATTTATTTTAAATTGTGCATAAAATTTTCCCTGAAAAGTTGAAAAGCACCTATGTGTATCATATTAAAGGGATTAACTTTCATATTTCAATTTGAGTTATTCATTTGTTTAATCTACAGAAAGCCACATTCCAAAAGTAATAAAAAAAGCAAATTAGAGCTGAACATTTTTTTTCTTATTGCGTGCTAAGTTCATTTTTTGAGCTACTAGAACTGTGGCATGTTGTTTCCAGCATCTCAGACCATGTGAAGTTTTAAAATCAGATATTAAACACACTTTTTTTCTTTTAAAGCAGTGGTTATATTTTGAGGTCTGTCAACATTCTTCTGCTTTTCTGAGAACTGTACACTGAACGTTGTGCATGGACCTTCAAATTAAATATTTGAATTCAATATATTGCTTTTATACTTATGATAAATCCTCGTCTTTTTTAAAACTGGTTTATTCTTTCATCATAGTACCATGTCAGCCTTATTTAGAACGAATGTTTCATATAGGCAGCTGCTGTACGAAGTCTGTTCAGAAGTTAAAAGCCTCATGCCCTCCCTCTAATGTCTCCCACAGTCTGCCACAAAACTGTGGATTGGTTTATGAACGTCTCTGTCGCTACTGGTTTACTGCACGCATAGCTGTTATTAACTAAATGTCCTGAGTGGTGCAGACAGCCCTGAAGGTCAGAGAAGCTGTGAATTCTGAGAAAAAAAGACAACTTGTCTTCAAGCAAAATACTCGAGTCATTTTTATTAGACACCTCATTTCTTTTTAATTTAATTTGCCAAAATATGTATGAATACTGATCACAAGCCATGAAAGCAATGTAATGTGTAGCATTTGCTCTCTGCTTAGAATGTGTGGCCTCATGTGATGGGGTTTGATTCAGATCTGTCTAGCATGTGTATGCGTGGACTTTGTGAAATAATTGTGTCTGCCTCGGATCTTTGTGTTGCTCAGCCTGAGATGCAGACAAACATAAATTTGCTGCAGCATTGCAACAGCTGCTGTCACTGTGAAGTTCGCCAAATAAAGCCTTTGATTGCAATTTCTATCTCCTAAAATAAGGCTTTTGTGTGCATTTAAAAGACCAACTGTATGCTTGCTGCTTCCTTTAGAATTAAGAAAGAGCATTGCAGCCAGGTACTGCCAATCAAATGCATTTGATTTTAAATTGTAAAATGGCCTTTATTCGTTTAGCGTCTAGAGAACCCCAGAAGATTTTACACTACATCAGTCATTTACACATTCACAATGGTGATTGTAAGCTACTACATTGTAGCAACTTTCTGCCATCTCCTTAGCCACTGACACCCCATTTTATTGAAAATTAGCAACTATGACTACATCTTTAAAGCCAGTAGTGCTTTGGACTACACAGGTGAAATCTAATTTTTCTGGACAGAAAGTAGAAATCTTTCCAGTCAAGACTAAATCTTCTTGCAAAAATAAACATGAAATAAAAGTTGAAACAACTATGCAACCATCTTGGATCCCTTAGACTCTGTAAATTTGGCTTTGGCATGTTAACACATGTTTGGAGAACACTGAGCTGTTCTCTAAACAAATTCGATTTGTCAGTGTTCCAAGAAAAATAAATGAAAGAAGTTATTTTACTTCAGCCACTCTGGGTTAAGATGTCAAAATGTCTGCAAATTTAACTTTAACAAGTCAAATAAGAGATCAAAGCTGTCTTTCTGACTCGTCAGCTTCCGTAAAGATATCCCCTGTTGCTGAACCTGCAAATGTGTATTGAAATCCATATTGAATTTGTCAAAGCCTAGACTCAAATCCATAGTCTGCATATCTATCTTTTGCGTGTCTCGTTTTGTCCTTTGTTTGGTCTCTCAGAGACAAGCAGTCCCCTCTCCTCTTTTGTTTTTCTCGGTTTGCACTTTGCAGGCTGGAGATGGGGAATAGATCAAAAGCAGAATGGATGAGCTGTTTTGCTATATCCCCCAGTCTTAACGGATTTCAAGCCTGGGTGAGGCTGCAAATATGTTCCTTGGCTGGGCGCGTGTGTGTGTGTATGTGTGTGTGTAATATGCATGTACATGCAAATTTATGTGCATCTGCCTGAGAGCCTCCGTTCCTTTGTGCCTACAAGTTTGCCTCTGAGTCTTAGTTTATATCAGTCAGCACTGTGCACCCTCAAATGCCTTCTAAGGCTCACAATGCGCCATACTGTAGCTGTCAAAGTAGCAAAGAGGATTTGTAACCCTTAAGGTTCGTTTTTGCTCTGCGAAAGTCTTGCACAATTCCTGAAAAGATACATATTTTCTATTTCTATATGAAAACAATTTATATTTAAGTAACTAATAAAAAAAAAGCCAATAAACAGTGCCCTTTTTTGACTTTAGTTACTTATCCTAAATGGTTTCAATTTAAAAAACAACAACAGTATAGGCTCCTCTGTGCCTTGTGTTGGAGTCTTAATGTCCTTTCTTTAGATCTAGTCTTCGAAACGGTAAGCAATATTAGTCGGCTAAGTTGGGTCATATCTCCATGTTCCAACTTCATAAGCAGAACAGTGTTTTAAAATCTACGTTGGCTTACTCACAGAGCTAATTTTAAGCAAGACTAAAGTCCTGTAGCAGCTCTAGCTCTACCTAACATTACAACATGTTATCAGGACAACTTTTAGATCCTGATGTACTTTTCAATGCCTCCATGATGTGTTCCTGTTGTGTTGCTTTGGAGGTCTTGTCTTTATAGCATTTATTACAGAAATGTAGGCTTCTGTTGTTTATGTTTGAAATGATTTAAATTGTTTACAATCCTTCTACACGACGGACCTGTAATCTACCGATCCAAGAGCTGCGGCTTGGTTAAATAAAAAATATTATGTAGAGCTTTATCAGATTGTAAAACCAACAAAGAAGCTCTCTGCGTGTGTAACAGCCACCGTGATTTACAAATGTAGCAAGATTTGTTTTTTCACTAATCGTCTTTTAGCCTGTTTCCAAATCCTGAATAGATAAACGAAGGTGCCCTGAAAGGCACAGACATTTGTATGTCTCTGCAGTCAATATTCAGCCTTTTAGAAGTGATGCAACCTTTGACATCACTGTTTTTCTTCTTTTATCTGTAATGTGAAAGGCCAGGTCATATGTCATGAGGAAAACTGTGTAATAACTGTTCAGTAGCTTTATCATGTGATTTTGAATTCCCTCCTATGTAAGTGTGATTTTATCAAAACTACATTTGTACAGTACGAAAAGAAAAAGAAAAAACTGTTAAATGGAATGAGTAAATCTTTAGATGGTTGGTGCTTTTAAGTCAATCTTCATCTTAATGTTTATGTCTTAATAGCAGGGGTCAAATTGGCAAAGATAATGCCTAACATCAGTGGTCTCTAACAGCAAAGACTAAAATTAGCCTATTACTTCAAAAAGACAAGAAATTTGCCTGATTTATGGATATATATTGTGTAGGCCTGTAAAATAAATGTATGCTAGCATCTGTACTTATAAGAATAGTCACACCAAGCCTACTTTGATGACACAAGATAAACCTAAGCTGCTCTGAATGCATTATCTGCATTAACACACTGGTGATCTTAATCTCTTTATTAATTAATACAAAAATACAGTGGTGGTAGTGACAGAAAACATGTGAATTTGTAAAAATATTGATATAAATTGACCTGGCAGACAGAAGTTCTTTAGTCAGGTTAGGAGTTCATTGTAAGTGTATACTACTGTGGATGTGCTGGTCCAATAGCTCTCATAATGGATAGGGTTTGTGCTCATCAAAAAACAGATCATAAATTACTTTAATCAGCTAAGTAATTAACCAGGTGTGCTTAAAAGTCAAGATCCTTACCGATTCCAATCCAGTAGGAGCTCAAATAACTGTTATCGGAGCGTGCTCCCGGTGTGAGCTGCTCCAATTAGGACAGCCAAATGGCGGTGAACTTAGTAATTGAAGGTGGGAGGAAGATGTAACCCAACTGTGCTGCTTGGTTGAACAAACACACCTGTAAAGATTTGCATTGAAATATGTTTCTTTGTTTTTGTTGTTCTAATGAGACTAATTTGTCACTTTTAAATAACTTTTTTTAAATAACCTTTAAGTATGTATTAAACATACTTTTCCCTAAGGAAATGCCGCTGTGTTAAACATTTTTCCATTGATCCTTCTTAATATTCTAATCTTACAATTCACCCTAATTAACATAATGTGTCATTAAAGTGCAATTATTATACATATATGTTTATTCTAATGAAATGAATTACTGAAATGATTGATCTTTTATTTTAAAGATTTTTGAAAATGAATTTACAAATCAGACATTTCATCAGTGAATTATTTGAGCTCAGGAATGTCAGAAACCTGCCGCAACATAGATACTAAATAAATGTACACTAGCTTCTGCAATGCACTTTGCATGGTTACATGGTTGAGAAATATTGCAAGTTTTCTTTTTTTTCAAACTGCATTTCTAACTGACTGCTTTGTACAACCTGTAGTACAAGTAAGTATTCACATTCAATGAAGTGCTAGTTTATCCTCTCTCTTTTTGAACACTACTTTGATTTTCTTAGCTTCCGTCCACTCTAACACTATGTGCTACAGGGCATTGCCCCAAAGCAAAAAAATTCACTGGAACTACTTTGAAAAGACAACTTAACTTATGTCAAACCTATGTGTAATTGTTGTGCTAAAGTATATAGGGAAACCAATGCAAGAGGCTATTGGCATCAAAGTATGTTTGAAAAATTGTTCGGGGGGGGGGGGTTCGGACATGTATGATAATAATAAAGGTTTTTTAAAAGTACTATTTTCATATATTTTTCTATTCTAAATACCTCATAAAAAACGAGGTGCCACAGGAGGCAACTGACGTCTGGAGCTCCTCAAGAGCAGACTCCACCCTGTTTATTCTGCCACACCTCTGCAGCTCTTCAGCATCATTACCTGGAGGATAAGAGGAGCTTTATGTTAATCAGTAGGGTAACTTTAAACTATCTGAATGTCTTTGTGTTATAAAATGTCCCTCCTTGACTTCTGGGATTGCTCTGTTTGCTTGCCCAGTTAACTTCCCTGTTACCACTGACCTTCTGCCTCATTAACTTGGCTGGCAGTCTAAAGATCATCTTCTTGTACCTTCATCCTCAAGTACAACCTGTTTTCCCCTTACCATAACTTCCACAGTAACACTCCCAGCATTCCTCCTGTGTCAAGTTCTGCTCCTGACTGCCTCGTTCCATCAGCCCCTCTGGTCATTGCATGGTTTTGTCCCTGGACCTCACTCGTCCCAGATCTTTGCTTCTTACAAACACAGAGACTGAAAAACCCGAATCCCACTCGTGTACCTTGGCTTCATTAACAAACCAAACAGTAAGCCTACCTGTGTACCAAACCCCTCCCACCTGGATCCCTAACTTTACTCACCTATCCTCTGTTCTTCCACAGTTTGCTCCCAGTCCCCTCGTTCCTGCTGACATCACGCCCGGATCCTCTACCCCATTCCTGTATATTATCGTTCTTAAAATAAATCCCATATTTCATTGTTAGGACTTTGGCATGAGCAACGAATCCCTTTTTGAACACTGACAAAAACACGCAAAGTCTTTGTGATTGTTTCCTATCAGCATCTATTCCTGAGGGTGGTGTTCAGTGTGTGTGTTGTCACATCTTTGTAGCACAAGGTGCTTGGAAGACTGAGCAGAAACACAGTTGCTTTACAGTCAGGCTGATATTGAAACCTTACAGAAGTTTTCAGAAAGAATTTGAACCAGAATTTGTCCATATTATTTCCGAACATATTATCCGCAGGGACTGTTGCTGCAAGGGCATCTATTGTTCATCATGTTCTCTGCAGAGAATGTAACAGTTCCAGAATATGAAGCACTACTTTCAAAAGATGCTCTCTAAGCCAAAATACTTTTTCCTCAACTTAGAGTAGATGTTTTATGACAGACATTGAACTGATATTATCATTTACCTTATTGTCAAATAAAGTTAAAGCATTTCCGCCTTTTAATAGGGATGGGCATGACACAAACATATTATTATTTTAATATCAAACTTGTTTAAATGTTTCACAAATTGCCATGTTATGCTTTGATTAGGACCTAGCTGCCGGCAGGAGGATATTCATAAACAGAGTGATTACAAGTACAAGGAACAGGTGAAACACATTCAAATAACATTTATGTGGGCACAGGAAAAAAACAGGGACTAGTGAAACTTAAACAAAAAATGAACTAGAATTGAATAAAAAACAAATATCACCAATTTATGTGTTGCACATCAGTCAGAGATTATGTTAGCAGAGTCTCAATGTAAAGGACGCCCTAACCAGAAATGAACACGTTACTGAGATTTCAAAGGTCAGATATATATATATATATATATATATATATATATATATAGACAGTAATATAATTCACTGAGGTTAAATTGGGTGAAATAGGGTCGCTCTTGACCAGAACTTCATTTACAACCTCTGTGGCGTTTTTGTCATAGGTTGGCAATAGAGTCACGACTATGCGCTCGCCCCAGTCATCTTTCTATTATGGCAGTATTTTCCACCTACGCCACCACCTGTGTTTATGTAGCTCCCGAAGTTTGCCTTCAGCATCACCCTGATTAGTCTCATTACTGCTAGTGATGAGTCACAGCACAGAGCGATTCTGTTAAAAAGTTAGCCCTTTATCCCACTCGCTGTTCCACAGAGAAAATAAAATGCACATACCAGTTGAATACACTTTCCGTTTCCTTTGAACAATGTGCTAATTCTGAGGAAAACTAATGCAGGACCTAAATATTGTTTTCTTTGTGGAGTATATTCGGTGGATGTTTAACAAAACGGTCCTAACTTGTGCTAAAAGGTAGGTAGGTGGGTGTAAAACCTACTAAGCCCCATTATGTTGTCTTCATATACAGATAACATGATGGCGCCATGTCAGAAATAAAAGTTTGTCCTCAGAGGCTTGCAAGAGTCCTATACTTTAGCTGCACAGACAGCAGCCAACATGCATTAAGCTGCTGCATATGTGACACCTGGATGCCTTAGCTTCACTGTAAGTGGTCTATGTGACATTATGCTTGATAATGGTTGCTGTTGCTTCCCACCACCTATGATGGATGTGCCTGTCCAACTGTAACGCTGCTACACCGTACTGGATACAGCATTTTTCTGACAGACACGAGGAAAAAAAACTCAGCCAAATCCTGACGCTTCAGTGGTCAGCCGCCTTAATCTTTTCCTCATGCTGTAATTCCGGTTGCAGAATGAACCTGGGGTAATCCCTCACAGTGTGCGCCGTTCCACTTGTTGTCACTCTCTCCGTCTTACTTGCTGTCTCTTTTCATTTCTTGTGCATGTTTCTGTTCCTTGCAAATATTTTCCATCCACTTCACCAATAAGCTTTCCCTCTGTTGTTCTACTGTTTTCTTTTGTTCTCTTCACATTATCTCCCGCCTAGACTACTTCTTCTCATAGTTTGTCATTGATTTGTTTTCCATTCGTCAGCCAGTGACTGACATTTGCATGATTCTGTTTCTCTCTTCTTTTTGTTTTCTCTCTTTTGCCTTTTCTTTTTGTCTTATAACGTCAGTTGTTTCTCTGGAGACCAAAAATGTTGTATCTGCACAGTATTTTTCTTTACTCTGCTGGAGCATTTTAGAGATTGTAAAGTTTTGTACTTTGTTAAGTAGTAACTTGTATTTTCAGTCCTAAATCATCACAAAATACCACATTTTCAACCTAAGCTGTCAATCAGATAAGCATATTCGCTTATCTGAAACAGAAGCATCCCAGTCTAATCCAACATAAACAAGAAATAATCTAAATCAGACATTTCTTTCTTGTATTTGTAGTTTGTTTGTTTTTAATAGATTTCTAACTTTTAATATATTTAATCTTGTCTTTGCTTTCTGTGACATTTATTTCTATGAAATACAAAGTTTTTAAGCCAGTTTCTTATCTTATTCTAGAACCAAAGAGAACAGCTAATAGTTTTTGCTTGCTGATTGCAGTATTTTATGCCATTTAGATGACAACAGAACAGTTCTATTAATTAATACTTAAGTAATAATGGTGGGTTCTTCTTGTGTCTTCAGTTGCATGCACAGTGAAACACTTTCCCTCTTAGAGTATTATTATCCCCTCAAAATACAACCACTTACTACTTTCTTGGATGTCGTGTAATAGGTCAACACAAAGCACTTCTCATAATGAAGAAAGGATTTATTTGGTCAGTGTGTCTACCAGTTTGTAGATATCACTTAAAAACCTTTTTTAGACAACAGGTTCTTAGATGTTACCTGCTGAATACCGGAATAATCACTAAATTATGCTACCACCTCCATGTTTCACATTCGTGTCAGCAGTAGTTCACTGCTGTCGACTTCATATTTCAGCTCTACAGGCTTAAGACTCTCTGTGGCCAGTGTGGTTTCTAATTGCATCATTCCTGACTTTATCTTGCATTAACAACATTGAATTATGATGTTCAGGTCATTGGCACATCCTTTTATTATATTTAAAATTAAAGATTTTGGTTTTAAGTCCTTGCCAAGGTCTCTTACTGTGATACAGACTGTCTTTTTTCTGTATTTTTAATGAGTTGCCTTGGAAAAAACATATGGTAATCACAGAACATGAATAGAGCAAAGTCAACACAGCTGCTTAGAAACCATCCTACTGCATGCCTCATTGTAATTTAAACATGGCATTGACAAATTCAAACAGAGAGATTATGCCATGATATAAATGTTCCTATTGGTGATGTTTAGTAACTCACTATGTGAATCGATTGAATAAAAAAAGCACTAATGATGCTCAAACCCAAATAAACTCACCTCCAGTAACCTCGCTTCCTCCCTTTGAGCATCATCCGCTTGCGTCAGAGACACTACAGGCTTTGACTCAGCTGCAGTGTTTGACACCCTGATGATTTTTTTTTTTTCGTTTTCAGAATACGAAGCTTCATCTCTGTGTGACAAAAGCAGGAGTAAAATAGAGCCTCTGTTGGTGCTGTGATTATAATAACTTTTGTTTCATGGCATAGTTTGTTGTTGCTGCTTTACCAAGATTGATGTGACACACTAGGATTCGGTTCACGTTACAAGTTACACAGTCTGCACCATTACTGCTGAGTGTGCTTCAAAGACAATGACAGAAGATTACAGATGTTTTATCTGGGCCGTTTGATTAATAGCAGACTGTTGGTCTCACTGATAAATGCTTCATCAGCGTAATTAGCCTTTATGGTTTGTCAGTTCAGCTTTTAGACTACTTGCTGTTATCCTTTCATCGTATTTGTGCTCCAATTTGTTATAGTTACCCTCCTACTTTATTGCTTTTGACTCATAATTAATAAAATGCTGCAGAGCCTTGCAAAAGTTTTAAAACCCTGTGAGCTTTTTCTCAATTCTTCACAATGCAAGCACCTTCTTCAGTGTGGTAAAATGACAAAGTGTCGTTCAACCCTCTATAATCTAGTAATGCTAAATAAAATCCAATACAACTAACTACAATCAAGTAGTAAGTAGAGACCAACTGCATCAGTGATAACCTGTTCAAGTGGAAGGACTTAAGAGGAATGTACAAAGTTGGTCCTAAGTAGAAACAGCATACAGAAAAACATAAAAGGTGTTGCATACAGTTTTCCACAACTCATATAGGGAACATAGCAAAAAGGTGGAATTAGGATCTCTGGTCAGATGAGAAAAAAAAAGTATTTATTTTTTTTAATTTTTTCCTGAAATTTAAAAACATTCTGTTCATCAACCAGAAGATACAGTAACTATGATAAAACAAAAGGGGAGGTTCATGACATGGAGATTTTGTTAAACCATTCCAAGGTAGTGGAAAGATTTCCGAGCAACATCCAAGTAAATTCTTTGAGAGAAATTATAGCTTATTCATGTCTTAGAATCAGTCCTTGGATGTGCAAAGCTAGTAAATGTAACTATTACCTATTACTATTTCCAAAAGTAAATGCAGAATAAAGCTACACAAAGTCCTGACTCAGTGGGACAAAAGTAAATGCAGAATAAAGCTACACAAAGTCCTGACTCAGTGGGACTAAAAAAAACAGCATGTCACACTTTTCAGATTTGATTTGTGGTTTACTATGTTTACTCTTAATCAGCTCTCTCCCCGCCCGCAGCTCCCTCATCATCCAACTCTCCACCCACTCGTCTCTGGCTCTAGTTGAGGTGCCACCTCATCCCATTAAGCCTCTCAGTCACCCTGATGCCCAGACTTTCATGTCACCTGCTGAGCCCAGCCAAGCTAAAGACTCCCCAAATCCCGTCAACTCCACAGGGTCTGGGAGCTGATTATGTACACTGATTGCAGAACGCCATATTTCACTGGTCCATTTTTTGACAATATTGCCATATATGCTCACATTTTCTCTACTCTCTCTCTTTCTCTTTTTGCCTCTTGATGCAATCAGTAGCGGGGTGTGTAAAGATTTAAGGGAGGTTGGGGTAACGGTGTAGTCTGTTCATGTGGGCAAGGTGCTGTTTTTCCCCCTAACAAGTGCACCACAGGAAATGGAAGGCGAGCTCTTTTTGATCATGCTCTCTCAAAGGAAATCTTTGATTCTGGGAGCTGTCTGGGCTTTTTTATCATTCTTTTGATATCTCTCACATCAGGATTCATCATCAGTGTTGGAAGAGGGGTTGAATGGCGTCCAAATCTAACACAGATCAACATGAATAGACCAAAATCTCTTGATAGTTTCAGCAGTTTAGCAATGAAACAAACCACGACCATGTTTTTTTTTTCTGTTTTTTTTTTATAACACTTCAAGCATTGGTGGTTAAACGGCCTCTCTAGTCATACTTCAGACAGTGAAACATTCCTGGTTGTTCTCTAAGTCTCTAATAGGAGAACATAGCCCAGTAAATCAAATTGAATGATTACAAAACTAGATTAAAAGATATACTTTATATTTATAGTCAAACACATATTATTAATAAACTTAAAAAGTTGATTATTATAATAAAATTATTGTTTTTAAAATCAACAAGTAAAATGAAGGTAAACTTGTGTAATCTGTAGGACGATTACAGGTGATGTGCCTTTTTTATGTTTAATAATTTCCTGAAAGTTCTGTTTTTCTTTGAATTTTCATACCAATAATTTGCGAAGCAAACTTTGAATTAACAGTGAGGGAAGGATCATTGCATTTCACCTTGTCATAAATAATCTTGAGAAATAAAATTTAAGCTGGAAATAAGTAATGTTGTACAAACACATGAAAATAAACACATGTTTAGATCATACAACTTCACCTACGACAACTTAAATAAAAGCTTCTGCTTCAGTCAGATAATGAAAAAAAAATGTTCTGCAATGCCTTGTATAAAATGTAAGGGCATGTAATGCTTACCTACCTATGAACCTACCTAAGGTTATTTGACCTCAACTGTAGCAACTAGTAGGATCTTATTTCTTACACAACACAACATTCTGGTGTTGTGGAAAATGTGTTTTCACTGCTATGACCATGCAATGACACCGATCAAGCAAAGAAAACATCCAAAGGAATTTCAGAAATGAGAAGAAACCGGGTTAAGAACTGAACCAATGCATTATTAAAAACCAGGTCAGAGGATTAGAATTAAACAACAGCAGAAATCATTGAGTCTGAACAGAGAAAACAGCAATAATGATTGGACTCTGGAGGAATGGATGAAGGTCATATGGTCTTGTGAGTCTAGTTTTACCATGTTATAGAGTGACGGATGCATCATGGTACGGATAGATGCCGGATGCGAGTTAAGACGCCCTGTAAGGTGGAGGTGTTGAGCTCTACCCGAGCTGTGCTGAGAAACCTGGCACTGCACCACAGCACTTGTGGGTAATTGCTTTAATGAAAGCATTCTGTTGTATCTGATTGAACACGTGCCCCGAGCAAATGCCTCAAGGAGCCAAGCATGTTATTTTTCTTTCTTCTTTTGTTTTCCTAGCAAGTTTCCCTGTCGCCTCGCCTCACGCTGCGCTGATCTGCTGGCATGTCTGAAGGTCACACCGATTCTCCATTAGATAGAGCGGAGAAATTAAGCAAAGATTGTTTCTGTTGGCCTTTCCCAGCAGATGGACTAGGTGACTGATTGTTTGTTTGTGTTTGTGTGTTGTTTTGTAGATCGGTCTGTGGCACTCTGAAGATGGACTTTCCATGGAGAAATCTCTTCCAACAATCAATTTGACAGACACCCTCTTTAACACAAATCTTACAATTACAACAATACTGGTAAGGACTGTATGTATTGGCAGAGTTGCACACGTGTCAGTTGTTGGTGACTTTTGTGTTTGCCCAAATCCCTCGCTGATCTACATGTGGCCGGCATCCTGCTGTCAACAGAATATTACCATATCAAAAACCAATTTCGTGTTTTCAGATCCAAACTCAGCCCTCCTGGGATCTGAGAAACTGTGGCTGCTCTATTGCTTGTAACCTGAGTGCCCCAGATGAGGCTGGATTGCAGTGTATCAGCATAAGCTAATACATTTCCACAACAACCATGTTCAGACTTTGTTACAAATACTCACTCTGTGTATCTGCCTAGTTGACATTACATCTCATATTTAATATGCGGTCTTTCTGGGTCATCCTTGTTGTGTGAATCTTTAAAATCTCTTTCAGATGTTTGCAGATAATTTGCATTTGGAATTCAGCTGATTTGAAAATGAGAAAAGTATATAAACTACCCTCATCTTGATACAACAATTCACATCAAACAGGAACTAAAAACAGCTTTACAAGTTCTTGCAAATTTTAAAGGACACCCCATGAGTGACAATCTGGCTAAATAAAATTTGAGTTGGTTGGATTAAGCCTTTTAAAGTCTTAATTTGTGAAAAAGGGTTGTGAAAAGCTCACCAGCTCCAAGCCACCTCATCTGGAAGTTTTATTTTATAGTGCACCAAATCTTTCCATTTACTATCTTGGATTTTTGCAGTTGTAACTGTGTTAAGTGTACTTTTGTATTGTCAGTCAGGATATTTAGAAAAATGTATATTTCAACAGTAATGGCAGCTTCACTAAGGTGAAAGTTATGCAAACCTTGTATGCTTTTGCGCCATCCCTGATTCTCACTGTTGATTACATACCAGATGGTCTCATTCATGTTTCGCCTGGAGGATGTTCATGTTTTTCCCACATCTGTGATGAAGTTTCAATTTTTTATATTAGTCAGACCAAAGCACAGCTTTCCACTAAAGCTTGGTTCACTTTAAATTGGCTCAGCTCCAGTTTGACTGCATCTTCCTATACGGAGTAAAGGTATTTTTCAGTAGACTTGGTGGGGTCATCATCTGTGTTCTTTGCTGGACACCTGGCTTGATGCTTGGACTCGCACTGCAAAATATTCATTTTTCTTGTTTATTTTACTTTGGCACTTGTATGCGGGTGTTCCTCTGGATTCTCAAAAGCATTGTCTCCCAGATTTTGGGTCAGATCCTAACTAGTGTTGGTGAGTTTAGCATAATTATTTCTAATGCCAGTATGCTTAGATGCTTAAATGCAATTTATTAGCATTATAAAACAGTAAACCAGCATCTTTACATAGTCCATAGAATGAGAATAATGTCCATGGAGACAGATCAGGAAAAAGTATAGTTATTGAACACTCTGGAACAGTTCAACCCCTGAAGGGCTGGTAGAGAGGAGAAAAAGAAAGGAAGGTGAGAAAGTGGACTTGGTAACATGATAGGAATGGAGAGAAAGGCCAGGGTTACTGCATCAGCTATGAGTCATGCTTGGAGACATGATTGAGGTAGGCTAAACTACAGGATGCATGTTACTATGACCTTTAACCTAATGTCTATTCATATTTTCAAGCTAAATTGTCTCTAGTGGTGCAGAAAAATCCTGCCATTGTTGCTCCTTGGCTGAATCCCATCGGGAGTCACACTGTAGTAAATTTTTACCTTTTTTCTTGTCTAATTTTTCAATTCAGTGCTTTGAACTGTATGAACTGTCCTGGTGAGCATTTATAGTAAATCTTTAAACATGTAGTTGTTCAAGAAACAACTTAAATGTCTTCAAGCATCTCTATTGCTGCATATCTATTCTACTGTCTGGTAATATAAAAACAAAACTAGAACGTATCAAAAGTAAGTGGTCAAAGTGTCTGATAAATACCTTTTCTTTATCGAATATAATTTCAAATGCAACTCTAGTATGAGGTCCAAATCAGTCCTGAGCAAGTTTTCTGAAGGGATCACTTTTTTTTATTTGAGTCAACTAGTTGATCAATTCTTAACTCAATAAAAATTCTCACAGCATAATGCTGCCAGTACTATACTTCACAGTCAGAAACGAAAGAGCAAGATGATGAGAAGTGTATGTTTTCAGTAAATACAAAACTTTTAGATCAGGTTAAGACTCGTTCCCCTGACTGGGCCTTCTCTCTGGTGCATATTTGCAAAATGTTTACGTGTCGCTACTCAATTAAAAACTTCTTATTGATGGAAACAGTTCACAGCTTTTAATATACAATTAACTACTATAGTCAAAAAGTGGTTTAGTATCTTTCCAAGACTTGTGCTTTTACACGACGTGGTCTTAAAAGTCTACAGAACATTTATTTAACCCTTCTTAACTACCTGGTTTCTACTCTTCTGTCTATGATTAGCAGTGATACCTATAATAGACAATCCTGTTCCATTTAATGTATACTCAATCAACTGAACTTAAATAAATGGACTCTCATTAAATGGCAGAAGTGTCGGATTTTATATTTTATAAATAAGCTTATAATACAACTAAACTTTTTATTTTAATATTATTGGCTGTTGTGTTGTGCTGATTAAATGTTTTTATTATTCTGAAACAAAAAGTGGAGGTTTGTTAATACTCAGAGGATGCATCTACAGTATCTGAAGGCCTCAACCAACTTCTTTTGCCTTTTTTTGTGTTTTAGGCTTCAGGCAATAATCCAAAGAATTTTGATCTTCCCCAAAGTAATACATACAAGAAAGTACTTTAATCAGGTCACATTAGAACTAATCTTTGTGGCCATTAAAGGAAACATCACATTGGGCATAAACCCATTATCCCACAAAGATGTTTTGTCATTATTAGTGTTATGATGCTTTAGTGGCTAGAAAACAACTGAAGAAATGATGGATGGTGTTTGGTGCACTTCAAAAGAAAGTTATTATTTTTGAGGTTGTTTAAAATGCCCCAAAAAAAGCATTATAGTTTCTGAGATTCAGAAAATTACAAAGAGGGAATGTTTAACTTGTCTAGTGCAGGGCGACACAGTTATTTAGAGGGATAAAAGTGTTGCACTCATTTAACACAAATGAAAGTAATGCAGCACTATTAAAAATATATTTTCTTGATTATCCTATTTAATGATAATGAATCATCCAGTAATAATTCAGTGCTTCTCTTGATTACAAGATGCTCTTCGTTTTTTTTACCTTTTACCAAAATTGCTCAGCTTCTTTTATCAGCTGTGTGTTTTTGAATGCCTGTTTTCACCACACCTTACAAACAGCCGCACACACAGGGATTTGTCAGCCAGTCAGCTCCTCCTCCTCGCTGATGAATCAGATAACAAGGCACAAAGTAGGTTGTAAGCAGAGGCAATTGGGCTAATGTGTTTTTCTGAGTGGCTTGCTTATCGGCTTCATTTCCCATGGCTTGGGGAGGGCATATTGGCATACTTTGCTGGTCCTTAACATAGATGGAACAGCTTATTTTACAAGGATGATGGGTGAGACTGAAGATGTGTGCGTGAGTCTGCACTTGCAGTTAGGTCTGATTGCAACTGAAACAATGTTTTCATTGTAGAAAGAGTTTATATAAAAATGAATTGGATGAGCACGGAGCTATGATTTCACTTTGGATACACTGAGTCCCCGGACGAAACTTCGAAAGCCGCCACGGAGCAATTTTCAGTGCCTATCACAGCTCATTCATCATTGTCTGATTGCCAAGTCACTGTTATCTAGCCTGTGGGCGGCAGACGGGCCTCAGCTGAAGGCCTCCATAAGAATTCCTTACCTAAAGCTGTGGCTTGGAGGCGTGATGTTTTTTCTACATTATTTATGGATCCACAGTTTTGTGTGTTCTGCACACGCATCTGCCGGGCCTTTATTAGACTAGTTACTTTATACCCCCGGCATGCCTGTCACCTTTTCTTTTCCATTTCACAAATAGCTTAAGGAAAAAGAGCCTGTCATAGAATTGATTATCACTTTATTGCAGGGCCACAAGCCATGTGTTTGCGGGCATTGATTGAGTTTGTGACAAGCAGTGTTTGGATCTTAGCAAAAATGTCTTTACAGGCCCAGTGGCACTATTGATGTGAGCGACAAAGCTTATCTTTACCTCTATGAGATTCTTTTTTATTGTGAAGCCTAAATTTTGAGCGGTGGATATTTTTTATTTTATTTTTTTAGCTCTATGGGCTACAGTTCCTTAAAGAGAATATTTCATTTTAATGTTTTTGTATGTTTACCTAGCAAATCAATAGTACTAGGTTAAAACATAAAGCTTTTTGATTAAACTACTTATAATTAAATACAGTTTCTTGCAAACATATACAGGTCGAGCTTTTTTATAATAAGTTATGTTGGAAACATTAATTTGAAGGTATGTGAGAGACTTAACATAAATTAGCATTTAGTTTTGGAAAAAAATAAAGAAATACATAATATTGAACTTTTCAAGCATTTTTTTATTAAGTCTAGCTTAAATACAAGTACAGTTAGAGGTTAAAGGTCTGTCTGGATCAACTTTTCAAATTTAGTGGTTAAAGTTTTCCCCACAGTCTTCTTTGCAAAACAACTCAAGCTTTGTCATATGAGATAGTAATTCATTTTAAATCAATTTTCAAGTCTTGTATAAGCTTTTTATTTAGATTTGGGTGTGAACTTTGACTCGGCCAGCACAGCTAAATTAAAAACTTACATTATCTTCCAAAGAAAAACCCTCTCACGACTTGATTATCATGCCTAAACTTTTTGATGGTGTGTTTAGGATGATCGGCATTGTTCTGAGAGGATGAGTGTCTTATGACTTATGTTGAACAACGATCAAAGTACACTGTAACTAAATCTATTAGGTCTTAACAGCTCTACACTCAGATTAAAATGCCACAAGTGAACTCTATATTGTAATTAGTTAGTAATCACTTGGGGGAATCAGATTAAAGGTGTCAGAAAACAAAAACAAAAAAAGATTCAGATTTGTGCACTACATTGTGTTAGATATCACCAATCTTTATGGCTGTATTTTCACAGTGTGGAAAAGTTTAGGAAGAAGAAATAAGTTTAAAACGCACTTTTTTTATTACTCACCTTGAATCTAAAATCCACCAGGTTCTCACCTGCATAGACATGTGTTTTTGATTTCAACTGTTATTTAAAATTTACATACCAAAATTTGAATCTCAGTGGAATCACTCTTTCCTAAAATCCTGAAATCTTCCCCAAGCTATACCTGTAGGAGTAATTTTCTTCTTTTGTTTTACTTACTTCACCCTCTATTGTTCTTGATCAGCTTCAGAATGACTACCTTTGGGTCGCTGAGCGCTTTCTTATCCAGGCACAAATCCCAACGGTAAAAACGTACCACTGTACGACTGATAAAAGCGAGACACGCAGGCTAATTTTCTGGGACGCCCATGTATTTGCACATGCAAACTCAATCCCCGCCACGGTTGTCTCAGATTTTTTTTTAAGCATTCATTTATCTCCATCTTTTCTGTAAAATCTTTATTTGACGTTTACCATTCTTATGCCCCAGCCAATTTTCTATTGACCTATGATTTAAGGGAATTTTAGTTCAAATTTGCCTTCTGTTCAAACACAACTACAAATTAATATCCCAGCTGGCAACTTGCTACACTCAGGACAGCTTATTTTTAAGGGAAAAGGAGACAAAAAGGAGAAAAAAGCAATGTTGAAAAAAATAATAATATTTGAAGGCGTCTTTCAACACCCAGAGGTTTTAAGATGTGCAGCTCCATTGTCGTGGGTGTGAATTATTATTGGAAGAACATCCTTCGGTTTACCTTGTAACTCCATGAAAGTTTATTTGCCTGTGCATATCTAAAACTGCGCCTCGTCTGCTGAAATTATCTGTAGGGAACAGGGTCCTCATGGCTTGGGAATAAGAAACTGGGAAAGCCTGAGGAAAAGAAGCTGATTTAAAAGTTTGCATTGCTTCATAGCTTTAAATCCAATATTTTTTTCTTTGTTTTTGGCTACACTGTGTTAAAGAAGGTAGAAGGAATCTCTTCATGGTATCACTTTCACAGAAAATCTTAACTTTGATTCCAGTTTGTAAACATTTCATATATTCAGTTCTTTATACATACATATAGACATGGATGGATGGATGAGGTCGTGGTCATTAGTATCTCGTCGACTGGGAGGGCTACGGCCCAGAGGACCGTAGGTAGGTACCCCGCTCCTTCTTCCTAGACCCACAACTCATCTGGGATTTTGAAGCCTCCTCCTCTCCGTCTGGACCGCCGGGTGGTGGTCCTTGATGGGGGGTTACTGTCAAGGTTGAGCTTCCCGCAAAGGTGTTTTCCATCCGTTGATGAGCTGGAGTTGTTTAAGAGGAGCGGTGGACCAGCAACACTTCGCCTGAATGTTTGTTTGTTGTTTGTTACTGTTGGTAACGTTTCCAGTTGTCATTGCCAGTTTGTATGTTCTCTTTTTATAGGATGTTGTTGTTATATTTATTTAATAAGAATGTCTTAGTTTGTTTTCCAACATTTAACAGTAAATAAATAAATAAATATATTATTACTCTATAGGGAAATTTAATTCTGGTGTAGCTCATGCTATGCAATATAACCTAAATATGGGATTGTTTTTTCCCCCCTGTGAATAGATTTAGATAAATTAATAACTTGATTAAAATAAAAAACAAAAAAACATATTTTTTCCTGTTGCAAGTTTTTACACTTCTTTACCCAGGGAATAACTGTAGATGCTGCTGCACAACCCATCTACTGAGTAAACCTTTGAGCTTGCCTAGATGAGCTGAATCGACATGTGATAGGCTTGGAGTGATGTAATAGTCAAAAGTCAAAGTGTAAAAGTCGAAGCCCATTAGCATTTATTTTATTGTCGTTGTTATCACATCACTGCAGCACTCAGTGCAGAGAAAATGATGCAGGAACGTTCAATCCAAAATGATCTTCTCTGTTGCCTTTAAAAGTGGAACCAAGCAGTTAAGTTTGACGAGAACAGGACCGATCTCTGTAACAGTCGTCCCCCCCCGAGGGGCATCAAGTTGTCCCAAAATAACAACAGATACTTTTATAGATTGGACTTTGAGACAAATCGATCATATACCGTACAGCATTTCCAGCTCTGGCTGTGGCAAAACAATTTTACTTTTCACCTGGCTCTCAGATTCCATCACCACATCATTTCTGCTTATGTTGTTCCCTAATGAATGTAGTCACAGTTAACTTTATATGGCTCACACACATCGCTTCATGGCAGCAATTGCTTTTGTCAAAACAAATACTATATCAATATCAATATTACTGAATTTCTGTGTATTTGTATAGAATCTCCCTGGAAGTTACTGTTAATTCATTGTAGTATATTTTGTTTATTTTAAGATTTTTGTTAATAAAATGACTTATTCTAATAGAGTAAGATAGTACACTGTGTTGATAAGCTAATTAAAGTGATACTTCAAGAGCAAATATATAATGCTGTCCTTAATCATTATTTAGTAAATCCAAGGCACATCAGCTTAAACGCTTTGAAATACATTGCAGGAGAGCTCTTTAAATCTTTCTCCCAGCATCAGCTAAATAACAAAACAAGACATAAATAAACTGGCAGTTGAACACAGATTTGGATCTCCAAATGCCTGGTTGTAAATAGGCGTGTGCTTGCTGGGGTGTGGGTGTGCTTCTGTTTGATCAGATGGAACAATGCTATTGTTCATGAACCAGCTTTTTGCTGGTTACAGCAGACTAAGGCTTTTATGTCCGTGTTCCTGATTTGGTACCTGGCTTGACATCAAATTCACAAATCTCAGTTTTCATTGCAGGCAATAAACCCCATGTGACCCAAGACCTCTAGAAAGCATGTAGTAGGTAAACTCTTCAGACAGGTTCTGCTGAGCAATCTGAGTCAGAATGTGCTAAAGTGACGCTAGTGTGGAAAAAATTTTCATCATGTCCAAAATCAGGTTTTCTATTTTGTTAATGCTCTCCATTTGTAATGCAATGTAAACTGTTCGTTCACAGGAGAATCCATATGTAATGCTGCGGCCAAACCACCAAGATCTGGAGGGAAATGACCGCTATGAAGGCTTTTGTGTGGACATGCTGAAAGAGCTGGCGGACATCCTTAAGTTTAGGTACCGCATCCGGCTTGTCGGGGATGGAGTCTACGGCGTTCCTGGAGCTAATGGAACATGGACTGGAATGGTTGGAGAGCTCATCTCAAGGGTATGTAAATTACCTCTTTGCACACTGTACTAAACATTTTAACCTAAAATTCTGGTTATGTAGCCGCATAATCTCACACTGGAAATAATTCAACACTCCAGCTCTTAAATCGAGTTAAACATTGTAAAAATATTCTCTTCATTTCAATTACATGCATTTAGTTTTCTCCAGTAACATTTTAGAAGATTTGATAATTCAGAGAACGGTTCTTCATCCATTGCTCTTAGTACAATCTCTCTTTTATACTTCATTCTGTTTTCACAGATGTTTTTTTAAAGAATTCAGGTCTGGGGACTGAGATGGCCAATAAGGAAAAGTTAATTTTGTGTCTTGTAAAGGTCTCTTATAGATCATTGTCCTTTTCATAGAAGCACTGGAAACACATTTTTAGTTCAATCACAGAACTTTTTAGATTTATATCTAAGTCCTCGTGGTATTTAAAAATGTTTATGATGCTATTGTGGGAAGGGAATTAATATAATAAAGCACTGCAGATCATTGGGTATACTGTATTTTCTCTCAATACTTAACGGTTGACATGTTTTTTTTAATTTTAGTTTTATTTTATTCTTTAAGCCAATTATAATTGCTGGCATGTTTCAGGGTGAATGTTGAGCACAAAAACTAACATAAATCAATTTTGACTTATACGATCTATAAGTTAAATAAAAAAGGATTTTTAGCAATGAAAAAAGAAAAACAGTGAGTTTGAAAATAGTGGCGGTGTGATTAGTAATGGTAGACCAGGTATCCAACAAACAGGAATGATAGCAGCTCTGCAGGAAACACAGAGGTTTTGAGACTTGACTATTGACAAAATGGACACAAAGAATAACTATAACGTTTCTGAATACAGAGACGATGGATAATACAACAGGCAGGTTGCAGGACACATATCTTAGACAAAAGCAAAAATAAAGTCCATGATGTGTTTTTTTACCTCCTTTCTACTCCAGCTAATGATAAACATGGTATATCCTATTTGAAGATGAAAGCGTTTTGATTATTGCTCTGACTGTAGGTTTAGGCACATTGAGTACATTAACCTTACTTGAATGACATGTGCTCTTATTTTTCCAATTTTGAAGAATTATTTAAAAAGCTGTTATGTTAATACAGCAGGAAATTTGGAAACTAGGAATGCAACTCCTTGGTACAACTATGTTTTTATCTTAACTAAATTAATATGCCATCATAATAAAGTAATTTGTTTACACATCTCTAGGAGAGTTGCCAATAAATATGGGCAGTAGAGTAAATTTGTACAAACAATTTTATGTTCCCTGCTTCTAAGAGATGTAAAAAAAACCATCATCCTGTTTATTTGTTGATAAATGCACATCAACAACTTGAGTAATTCCCACTGATACCAATACACAGAGACTAAAACAATTTTAAGTTGGATTGCTCAGCTTTCATTTAGTTCAGAGTGAGTAGATTTCCTTCATTTAACACCGTCTTTGTTTTCACTCAGCAGTTGGCCTTTTCAGCTTAAGTATTGTATTATTTAAAACGGTCACAGCTTCTCGGTGGCTTGTTTTCGTATCTGCTCCTTTCCTTAAGCTGTCTGAACTGACCTCAACAAACAGCTCCTCTCATCCCTTCCTCCCTCAATGAATCAGTCTGCCCTGTTGCTGTAAAATCTCTTGAGTGAGGTCTTATATTCTCACGCTTATGTTGTGTCTGCTATCAGCCAGATAAGGTTATATAAGGCTGGGGGTTGGGGGGGTGTTAATGTGAGGCAGACAAATACAAAATTTGAGACGGAAGGCAGGGGTAAGACAGAGGAGGAGGAAATGATGTAGTGAATGGCCGAGTCTACTAGAAGAGGTGATCAGTCTTAATTCTGTGGGCTAATGGAGGGCAAAGCCATTAACAGTACCAAAGCAAGATGTACATGCTTGTGTTATAGACGTATAGTCTGAGCCCTTACCCACTGAGCGTTGTTTTAGGGTAGTCGACCTTCACTGGTTAGTTTAGGTTGACATGTGTTTTGAAATCAGAGCTCCAGACATGCTTGAGAGGGATTTGTCATTGGAAGTAGGGTCATCTGGAGGAATGAGGGGGCTGTAAGACATGCACAGTCAGAAGAAAGGCTCAATCTTGTATGGTTTCAGGCTATGAAAGGAAGACCTAAAAGTAAAAAAAAAAAAAAAGATATAAGTGTAAAAGATAAGTTAGGAAGATACATAATGAAATACACACTGCAGCAGGAAATAGAGGGAAAATGGCCTGGGGAGGTTCTGGACAACAGATTCTCGTGTCTCTGGCTGTAACATTCTGATAGAATAATATTTCAGCAAGTTAGGATGATTATTTCTCTGGTGAAAGACAGGCTGTGTGTTGGCTAAGAAGAACGCCTGTGAAGTCCAAATACAGTATATACCATTTAAAATACAAGGGAGGGAATTCACAAAACGGATTAAAAAAGTGGATTTTTGCGACTGTTTTTCACACACTATCCAAGGTATTTCTGTATTGGATACACAAAGTTCCAAGTTCCCATCTGTGTTCTCCGTCACTCCTCAAAACGTAGCATTTAGCTATATCAGGAAAGAGTGAGTCAATCTTGAAAACTTATATACTAAACAAACAAAAAGTCCTGCTGCAAAACTACTACTGTTTTTCCACAATAGTGTTTAAGAATTCAACACTTTGTGTTCTGACATAAATTCAAATATTATTTAATAAATCATGTAAAACTTGGTAATCTGAATTAGGGCAGAGAGCTATGCCACATCTTTCCAACAAGTTTAGGAATTATGAAGAACCGCAAACCATTTTGAAAAATCACGAAGCTTTTGGTTGATACCTATCCTGAGTTTTGACCTCTTCGTATTCTGGAACAATATAGAAACACATATCTGTTGCTAAAAC
>JAVLVB010000580.1:1968655-1988633 GCA_032876305.1 Orestias chungarensis | reverse complement strand
TAGATATGTTTGTTTGTCAGAAATTACAGTAAAAAAAACTGTTTACTGAAAGTTGGTTGCGGGAAGTAAAGGATGCCACAGCCCATGAATTAATGCGAGTGAGATCTGAATAAACACACTGCCAGAACTTTGCAGAGCCTCCTTGTAAAAGTTTGAGGAAGTTTAATTTGGTACAAATACAAGCCAGTTCCATTAATTTGTAAAAATTGTATCATATTATATTTTTTTAAGTTTCTAGTATCTAGGCTAATTTCTAAAGTGCAAATGTGTTAAATACTTGTCACTTTCATCACTTTACTGAATGTACTATGTTTGTGGCTTAATAAAAATGACAACACGTCGCAAATAAAGGAGACTGTATGCACCGCTGGTTTGCAAACGTCGATTGCTTACAAATTGTTTTGTAAATTTGTCCAAGGTTTAGATTGTTTTGTCTTATTAGCATACATTATTGTAATAACAATAAATGCAACTAAACTCAGGGACCATGTTGTTTAAAAGAAAACATTATATAATGTGATTGCAGAGAATTCATTAGGACACATGCAAAGCAATTTATTACGTGTCATTAATATTTAAGCAGATGTCAAAAGTGTTTTCATTTTGCATGGTAAACTTGCCTAAAAAGCCGTTCCCTACACATGCCTTCCTTTCAGCACTGAAAAAAGTACTTTCAAACAACAGACAGGGGAAAATAGGACAGCTGCTGACAGAGGGCTAAAGCCGACTGGCTGGGGACTAGGCTTCAGGAGACACTGTAGGCCTCAGTGTTCGATGTGGGCGTCTCTGGGTCGAGGAGGTGGAAAAAACATGAATAATGAACTTATTTGAGATGACTATGCATGACCTTGAGCTAAGATAAATAATTTTAAGCTTATTTAACAATTAACTCTTATGTCAAATGTAAGTCTAATTCTGTATATGTCACATTCCGTTAAAAAAAGAATGTGTTGCTGCTGCAGGGATCCCCTCTGCTTGCTTCTGTTCGGCCATTCCCCTCCATCTCCCCAATCCTCTTAGTCCTGCTGCTGCATACAAAGAGCAATGCTTTACTGCTTTCACTCTTTGCTCCACAGGGAGAAGAAAAATCCCTTGCAGTTGCACTTTGCTGGCCTGTATTATTAGTAGAAAGCTTTCCAGTATTCAGCTGCATTGAGCATTTCTATGCATTTGTGTGTGTGTGTGTGTGTGTGTGTGTGTGTGTGTGTGTGTGTGTGTGTGTGTGTGTGTGTGTGTGTGTGTGTGTGTGTGTGTGTGTGTGTGTGTGTGTGTGTGTGTGTGTGTGTGTGTGTGTGTGTGTGTTTTTTATACAGTGTGTTTTACCAGCCTTTACTTTGTGAAGTGATTTGTCTTGACAGTGCTCCTTTTCCCAGCCACAATGCTTACTCTTAGCTCTCTGGTGCCCTCCACACTCACACCAGCTGATATACGCACACAAGGCCAATGCTGGATTATCCTTACCACAGATAGTGCTGTTGGTGGACAAAGGGGCTAAAGGATACAAAAGGGTATTACTGAGGGTTTGGCTACCATTAGTCTACTTCTAATGTCATCCTTGTCTTCAGTTTAGTCGAACAGTTTACCCATAGAGGTGATGTTATTCCTCAGAGCTGTGTTCAACTTGTCTCTTGGTTTGTAGTTTTTATTGCGTGACTAACTAACTCTCCTTTAAGAAAGCTGACCTGGCAGTGGCCGGCCTCACAATCACATCAGAGCGTGAGAAGGTGATTGACTTCTCCAAACCGTTCATGACCCTGGGAATCAGCATCATGTACCGCGTTCACCTGGTGAGTTGCCTCCCACACACACACACACACACACACACACACACACACACACACACACACACACACACCGCTGGTTTTTCGAAGTTGTCAACTTCTAATAGCTGTAAAAAGCCCACTCTCCTCCTCCTCTGCTCCTTTAAGTGTCCCTTTTTGCAAGACTAAATTCTAAAGTAATTTATCCTCCTTGGAAACCTTATTGTGTTTTCTACATCCAAGGAGCTGCCTTTTCTCTCCCCGATTTATGCCTTCTGCTGGATCTATTCTCTTCCTCCTTGTTCCATGCAATATCAACTTATTCCCTTCTTGTGTGTTCTCACATTTTCTCCTTCTGCCCCCTTTGGACGCCACTCTGCCGGCACCAGATGGTGTGTTTTTAAGCGTGAACTCCTTAATGAATGTAGCAGTTTCCCTGTTGTTTTCTGCTTGCTCTCTGATTATGGTTCAACCATCTTATTCACACAAGTGATGGCTTGCACAGGCACAAAGGAATCAAACAGCAGCAGAGCAGGTGGAAACGAGCTGGCGTTTGCAGAGACGGTGGCCCATTAATCATCTGGCCCTCCACCAAAATACAAGGTGACACCAAAGGGCCCAGAGGCACTGGCCAGAATCCGCTTGTAGATGTTCAGCAATGTGCACTAGCTAACAGTACCATACCTTCCCAAAGGGCCATTTAACCATGTTTCTTCGATCCTGCATCTCCACCTCCTGTATGTCTTCCTTCATTCTTCTATTTCCGATAGTCCGTGCACATCCCGAGTACCTGAAAGAGTCAGCCGCAAATCAACAGCTGGGGAGAATCAATACATGCTTTGCAGCAGGTTCAGCCTTAAATGGGCTACTGGGCAGCATATGAACTTACAGATGGAAAGCCGACAGGTTGGTGACATCAAGGCGAGCTGATGTAGAGCCGTTGTTCCGGCAGGGCCCTGGCACATGAAGTCAGAGAGTTAAAATAGCACAGACTTGACCCGTTTTCTGAGTAAAAGGTCAATGGAAGAAAAGAGATAAATGGAGATAACAGTCTTTCAAAAGGTAAAGAGAATAGAGCGGGATGAATGATAATAAAGAACCACATCCCTCTACTTTTGTCTCTTTCCTTCCTCATTTTTCATTTCCCTGTTCTCCCTTTACATTCTAGTTGCCCACTGGCGTTGTGAAATCTGATTCACAGCAGTCTCTCGCCATGCACTGAAATCCGATATTTGAATTTCTGTGACTGCACTTATTAAGTTCTAATCCACTGGCTATTGATCCAAGGCTTGGTGTCTTCGACAGACGCAGTGTGATGCCCATTTTAAACTTTAAATGAAATTTTCAGTGTGATCAATGGAAGGGCGAGTTTGATAAATTGAAAGTCCAAGCTGGTTATTAATGACCCTTTAATCTCCATTTTTCCTCTCTGTCAATGTGTTTGTCTTTCTGTCTCCTCTTTCTGTCACATGTGCACACTGTTGAACATTTTTCAAAAGAAACAAATCTTATCAGAAGTTTAAAGGCACTTGGGCAAACCTTAAAATTAATATCTCACTTTAGATTTTTAAAGACTACAACAATTATGTTTTGTTCTTTTGTTGTTATTTTTTTCTTTGTAAATAAATACCCTTTATCGAATGCCAACAAAGGATCCTGGAAAGATGTGTGAAATTAAATAGACCCTAATTATTTCAAATATAATGCTATATTTGTCAATTTATATATAAGCCTGGATATATAATTTCTATTATGTAGATACTTTAGATTAAAATCTGCATTAAGTTGAAACTCCTAAACCCAGTTCTAGTTATGAAAATCCCGAAGTTAATACAGCTTATATGCCACCAAGTGTACATTCGCTGTACACAGACTTTAACTTTTCTGCCAAACCTTCCTGCAAATTCTTACTTGCACTGCATTTCTCAATTTCAATTGCTTTAAATAATTGCTTAAACTATCACAAAAACCACGCAAGCATCAAATAAATAGCTCAATTGCAGAAAGATGAAACGAAAGTGACAGCAAGGCCAGTGTGGTGTGCATGAGCTGATGCAGAATTTTATATTGGTGATAAATTGAACTTTAAATAGTATTTAAATAAAGGGGAAATTTGTCAAAACCAGCAGCAGCCTTGTATAGGAAAAAATAAAAGTAGGCAGTTTATTTTTGTGGAAATATTCCGAATTTAAAGGCAGACATGAACAAAACAATTGCAAGATATATTACTTGTTGTTTAAGTGCACTAAACTGAATATTTTAATGGTTTATTTTTTAGACGATCGCAACTATTTAAGTACATACTTTATTTTCAGATACTTTTCCATTAGAACAACATTTTATCCTGTGAGATTATGTATTTTTCACCAACTTTACAAAATGAATATTTTTCCGAAATTAATTTGTAGATGTTTAATTGTGCTTCTGGTACTGACCAAAATAATTGTCATTATTGTTTTCCTGATTTCAAGTAGCCGTGAGGTCTGCTGTCACACACAGATAACTTTATTAATGTTCCCATCTTAATCCATGGCCATTTAATTTAATAGAATTTTAACTCTTATCACTCTTAAAGTCTTACCTCGTTGAGGACTATGTTTTTTTTTGTAAGGAATCTTTGACCATTCTTCCAAAATCGCAATTTTGAAGTCAGACACTGATATTGTATTAAAAAAAGGCATGTCTCACAGTTTCCTCTAATTTATACCATAAATATTTTATTGAATTAAATCCTCAACCATGCTGTTGTTAACCTTGTTATGTGCACTGATGCATGGTGCACTAGTACTATGTCCTTGGAAATGCAGCCCCACATCATCATCCACCCTTCACCAAACTGTACACTTGAAATAATGCAAACAGACATGCAGTTCTTTATCAAACAATGTATAACTCCAGACACTCTCGAAAACACGTCTCCACCGCTCTACAATCTACTGGCAGGATGCTTTACACCACTGCATGTGCTGCATTGAACTTGGTGTTGTAAGGCTAGATTTCAGCTGCACACTTCAACTCATTGCCCTTAAGACCTCTGAAGGCCACATTAAGTTAAAAGATCTCTAGATATTGACTCCTCAGAAAGTTGCCAACCTCCCAGCTCTATGAATCTCTGTGATTTTACTAGACTTTCCACTTCAGAGCTAATTTCCTTTCATTCCCAATTCCATTCCATTCCATTTTTCTATTAACACCACTCTCTAATATTTTGTAGAGATGACATTTTAAGAGTGGTCTTATTGCACAGTTGCCTTCCTACATCAGTACTATGCTCTAATTCAGTGAACTCCAGAGAATAACCCAGCCCTGGGTGAAGGTGCTGAATAATAAGGTGGTTAGAAAACCAGAAGTAAAGGATTGGGTAGAGTCAGTAATATAACCAAATAAGTCAGGTGGTGGTTAAGTTATTGTGCTCCTATTTAAAAATAGAGAAATTAGGTGTGTGTTACTTGGGAAGGCTATGACATTTGTGCGTGTATTTCGAAGCGAATCTCATTTTAAAGCTTTTCTCAACTTTAAGTGGAATGGTTTCCTATAGTGTTTAGCAATGCCACCATACAAAAAAAATGCAAGTGTTCTTACTCTCAAGGTGTGATCTTGTCTGTAGCAGGAGGAGCACAAACTCACTATATTTTTTAGCTTTTCTCCTTTACTATTTTATATCAGCCTGAGCGCTGTCAGCAAGTGCTATAGTGGTGCTAAAGAAGTGCTCAAGTAGTGCCTTTTATGTGGTGTGATGTATCTCATGATCAGGGGATAAATTGTAGCCTACAACCTCTGCAACACTGCAAGGCCTGATTTAGCTTTTGTTATAAGTTTAAACAAAACACCTCAGGTCTTTTAAAATGTCAAAAAACAAAACTTTTATAAAACCTATTTGTTTTTTATTTTCATCTGCCCTTCTTAGGTTTAGTGTTGGATGAGGCAGAGTAGGACAGTAAGGCTGCCTCATCCATAGTTTACTATCTTTTCGTCCCCTGCATTTGTCTCTTCCTCATAGTGTCCACCAGCCTCTGCGCCATGTAGTCCCTCTAGCTTCTTCAGAAAACCATGTCGCACCAGCCATTCTGAAAGACACGCTTCAAACCCCCACAGCCTTATCTGGGAATCTTGTCGACAACTTCACAGCTTTTCCAATGGTTTAGGTTGCTTCCTTTACTGCATCAGGATATCCTCTGTCTGTAGCACCTGTTTTAATAGCCTCTCTCCCTTCATTACCACTTCCTCAGCTTTAGGAGTCAGACCTGTGGTGGGGTTTATTTGGGGATGGGGGAAGACCACCACCAGCACCCCCTCAACCAAAGTTTTACATTGCAGATTTCATTACTGCATAACAGCTGCAAAGCTATTTAACGCCTTGTCCTTCATTCACTTCTTTCGCCTGTTTTCAACAGGCATTCTGGTTGCTTTTTTTAAATTTGTCTTACCATCCCCTCGCCAGCTCGTTTTGGCTACATTTGGGTTGAATCTACACACTAGAACATTACAGATGCATGGATTTTTGTTTTGCTTTAGGACAAATTTTGAAACGTGTATCATGCATTTGTATCCTTGCCAACTGAACCAACTTTTCCCGAAAAGATAGCTGTAAGTTTTTGTAGGTATGCTAGCTTTGGACTTCTAAATACGATTCAGAGTGTTTGTGTAGATCCCTTTTGAAATTTTAAGTTTGCATCTGGCCTTTGACAGGACCTTAAATATGCAAATGTTTTAGATCTAAAAGTTGCTTAAGTTATGTTTGGGTCTATGGGCTTTTGCGGGCATTTCTGTAGGATTACCTTGTAAATCCTCTCTAATCAGCTTCCAGGTCCCCACTGAATAAAGGTATCTTTAAACCCTGATGCTGCCACTATCAAGTTGTGTTCAGATGTGTTTCGGATGTGTTCAGAATGATGTCCAGAATTAGTTTGAATGTTTTAAATATAGGCTAAGAAATGTTTCCTTTTTATTGGCCTATGACAGGGGTCCCCAACTGGTGGACTGGGGTCCAGGTCCGGACCCCAAGGCTGTTTTGACCGGACCCCAAGCATTTTCATTAAATGCTAAAGAATGAAAAAGATAATAATAAGTACGATTTTTGAACAGGCACGCGCAAGGACAGCTCTTTCTCCCTTTCCCGCCAGACGGACCCAGAACCGCTCCAGTCAAGCATTTTAGAGGAGCAGGCGCAAATATTAAGCGCCATTTTTAAAGAAGACACAAAACTTTTGTTGCAAATTACCCACCAGGAACAGCTACTCGGACAAGAAAGATTCTCGAACTAAAAGGTCAGCATGACCGTTCTTCATGGGTAATAACGCAATCCCTCTCAGCACAACAGCTAGCTTACGAGTGCACACTATGAGTGTTCTCTCCAAGTGCAGTGGATCTTTCTCTAAAATGGTCAAAGAATGTATAGAAGCGGTGGCAGAAATGCTCTAAGAAGCGCAACAGCTTAAAAATAAAGTCAGTCTGATTCCCTTGTCTTCATTAACTTCAACAAGAATAGCAGAGGTGCTGTCATATGACGTACAGTCGTAGCTTGACAATGCCATTCAAACTGACCCGTGCTTTGCATTAGCAGCTGATGAGTCAACTGACGCGAGTGCACAATTTTTGGCATATGTTCGGTTTTACCATGAGGAGAATAAAACATTTGTAGAAGACATTTTAGGCACCAATGCTTTAAAAACACATACAAAAGGAGAGGACTGACTATAAAGCAAATGGGAATTAATCAAAAAAATGTTGTCTCCATCACCACTGATGGTGCACCTTCCATGACGGGAAGAGAAAAGGGAGCAGTTTCACGGATAAGAGGACAACCCGGAACTCTTGTCATATCACTGCATTATCCACATGTCTGTTCTCTGCTCCACACTTTCAGAGCATTTTGGAGAAGCTATGAACACCATCACAAAATAAGTCCACCGTCTCAGGGCTTCATCATCTCACCAACATCGTCTGCTCAGGGAGTTTTTATCAGAAGTAGATGCACCTGCCAATGCAGGTGCAATACTCTTGGACCCAAATGTCAGATGGTTGAGTAAAGGAAAAGTTTTGGCTCGTTTTTGGAAGATAAAACATGAAATTAATGACTTTCTTACACAGCAAAACAGTGAGAAGGCTCAATTGTTTGTTCACTATCTGGAAGAGGAATGCAACATGGATAAACTTGCCTTTCTGGTGGATATAACAGGACATTTGAATGACTTGAATCTGAAGCTTCAAGGAAAAGACAATTCTATATGTGACTTGGTAGCTGCTGTCAAGTCATTTCAGAAAAAAACTGGAGATTTTGAAAATGGATCTTGAATGGGAATGTACACATTTTCCGCCATTGAAGGAAATAAATGTCACCGTTCATTCTGACTGTATCCAAAAGCTGGTTGACAACTTTAAGGCTCGCTTTGCAGACTTTACATTGGGAGATCAGCTGTTGATCTTTGGGAGAAATCCCTTTTTTTTAAAGAGGTAACATGTGTGTACAAATGGGCCAATATGCATTCCCTTAAAATGGAAATAGAAGTTAGAATTTCAGGCTGATGTAGTGTTAAGAGAACAATGTGATTCCTCTGATCCTGTCACATTTTGGCTTCAGATTGTCACAAAGGCTACGTTTCCTGTTCTTACCAATGTAGCACTGTTCACATCAACAATGTTTAGGTCTACCTATTGTTGTGAGTCGGCCTTCTCAACTCTGAACTTAATTAAGAATAAGTACAGATCCCAACTTACCAATGAACATATGCATGCATGTCTGAGAATAGCTTTAACTTCCTTCCGTCTCAGATTTAAGACATCAGCTGCCAGTGCTCATGGAACTTTTTCACACTTTGCGCTAATTTCCCTGAAAGTGTAAAAGGGTTTGCACTTTAATTTTACAATGTATTGGTTTGCATCAACTGTTGTTGGTTTGTTTGTGGAAAAGTTTATGTTTGCACTAAGTACTGTTGCTTGTTGCAGTATCATTACTTCCCACTTAACTTTTCACTGTTAAGTGAAATGCTTGATTTTTACTGTTTAAAATGAGTTTATGTGCAACAGGCCAATGCTGCACTTTACCAATTATATGGGTCTGATTTTTATTTTATTTTTATAAACAATTTGTATTAAAAATATGAAAAATGCTTTTTCAAAGAAATTTTTATCTTGTATTTAAAAAAAAAAATCTTTACAATAAAGACTAGGTTAAAATAGAGTTTTACAACGTAATAAAATGTCATAACATGGAATTGTTTTTGGGGCGTACGTCCGGACCCCGGTCTACAAATTTGGGGTTTTAATTTGAAAAGACTTTTGTAAATGCATGCATATTTACATAGATAGCTGCTTTTGCATAAACCAGCCTGACAGGAAACTGACCTGGCAAGCTGGAGAGGCAGCATGATGGTGCTTTGAAACTGCCCCCATTTGACCTCTGCCAAATCAGGTCCTCTCCACAGATAGCCCCTGTGGCTGTTTCATCAGGCGTAACATCTGACAGCATCTGCCTGGACACAATTAGCAATGTGCACATCATCAAAGAGCCCTGAGTAAAAGACATGAGGCGAGGGAGAGACGGGGAGGGAAAGCAAGAAAGACAACATAAAAGGGAATGAGGAAGAAACAGGTAGAAAGAGAGGCAACTGGGGGAGAACTGGGAAGGAGAGAGGAGAAAGAAATTGGAGCAGAGAGGCGAGCGTGTGAGGTAAAATGACAAAAGGAAGTTTCTTTCAGTGAGTCAGTATTCAGGAGATGAATCCCTCAATGTTGCCCAGGAGGAGGGAAGGGAACAGTGTAAGGTGAATACCAAGAGGCCCAGTGACTTGGTGAAATCCTTGACTGGATAACCTCAGAAGGCATGTAGGCACCCTCCAACCCCCTGGTGAAACAAAGAGAGGAGGAAGACAGGTGAGGCAAAGCAGAGAGGGATCAAGGGCAGTAAAAGAAAACATAAGCAATACGTTTTTAATTCGTGTGCAAGGAGAAGAGCAAGAATATATTTACTGTTAAAGGGCGCAGTTTTTAGCCGTTTTATTTGTTTAGATTTTCTCATAAAAGCAGGTTTTAAAGGGTTGTTGTTTTGTTTCTTCTCCGTCTGTTTCTTTTCACACCCTCTGATTTGCCTCATATCCTCTTATCATCTTAAGAGAAACAAGGACAACCATAAAATCATTCACTGGCTTAATAAAAACGACTTTACCCATGGCAGTAAATGTTTGTGGTAAGAGATGGGGCCAACGTATTGCTGCACTGAACCCTCATAAAATCACTTTTGGTTCTTTCTGAGTCTGATTCATGCACCCGAGCAGCTATTCCTGTCAATACCGCAGCCTTCTGCCTCTTTGGAGTGTTTATCTCCCCTTGAACCTTGACTACCACACCGCTCGTGGTAGCTGTGTTCTGCCCGTCAGCAGTCAGCCACCTGCTGTCTCCGTGCAGGGGAAGCAGAGGTGCTCGTCCGGGCACGTACTGAAACTGACATGGTGAAGATGACTGACAGTAAAGAAAGCTGCTGACAAGATTTAAAAGATACACACACACGCAAGGGTTCTGACAATCTGTCACACACTAACCTTGCAAAATTAAGATATAAGGCTCCTACCATACATCTATGTGAACAAGCTTAAAATGGTAATATCAGACCATCTGGAGCTGCTTTTTTTATCTTTAACCTCCTTCACCCTGAGAGACCTTGTACTGGCAGAGGTTGTACTTGTGAGAGAAAGGTAGTTAACACAGTTTTCCAGGTGATTTTTCAAGTGCTGCTGAACTGCTTTGCTTTTATATGTTTTTGTGCTCCCCTTGGGTCAAGGACTCGTATAATCTAACTAATGATGGACAATATGTTAAATTACAAATATGTTTTTATCTGATTTTAACAGATTTTCAAGTTTTCTGCTACTGCAAAGTAAAATTGTTTGTAAAGCAATATTCATCAGTTAATACATATCATGAGTCCATGAATTCACCGTCTAATGCAGGTCGCTGGCACAAAGATGATACAGATGAGCATCTATGAGGAAAAACAATTGATCTTAAAAAGAAAAAATCCTTTGCGGGGATAAACAACAACCAATCTGAGGAAAAGGTGCATTAGAATGCCTGACTGTTCCAACCAAGTCTAACTTAGAGCCCAAACCAAGATGCTGGAAGCCAGCTTTATAACGCCAACCAGGTGTATTTATTTAGGCAGCCCAGCCATCCACCTGCTTCCTGAGAAGAAAATAAGACAAACACACCTAGTGGACTGGAGCTGTACGTTACATGACAAAATGAGGGGCTAAAGTAGCATCTAAATTAAACCTGGAGATCTCTTATCTTTTAGTAAACCTGTGTTTTAACTCTCAAGCAGCCTCTACAACCGGGGTGGACAACTCCAGTCCTTTTGAGCTGGTGTGCTACAGGTTTTAAATGTATCTGGTCCAACAAGCCTGAATCAGATGGCTGAAGCACCTCCCCAGTATAAGTCAAGTTCTCTGGAGTCCTGCTAATGACCTGATTATTTGAATCAGGCATGCTGAGGCAGAGACACATCCAGCTCTGGAGGACTGGAATTGCACACCCCTGCTCTAAAACAACAGTAATGCAACAACATCGTTTTCAGTCAGAGGCTTCTTCCAGGAGATTTCCTTTTCTCCCAACCATGTCCAATGACTTAAATAATTTGTAATCGATAAAGTATCTTGTTTTCAATTTATCTCATAATTTAAATATAAAATTAAATAAAAATTGAAAAACTTCACACATAGTATTAAAACTTGGACATTTTCATCTTGATTTTCACAAGCTTTTGCATGATATAGAGACAGCCTTGTTGGTTTTTGAAGGACTGTCTCGCCCCACATGGGGCTACAAAAGTTTTCCATAAACCCACATGTGACGTCTGATGGGAAAAAGAGCAGGAAGTCTGCTGCAGACTCGAAGGGTTCACAAATGCGGAAGCAGTTAGAAATACATTTTCATTGTGAATATCAGTTTAAATGGCAAAAACTGTGGCAAGAAAAACAAAATTCCTTGGAGCTTATTTCAAATTTAAATTGTAGGCTACATTAGAGGGGTTTTTTTCTACAACTCGTTACCTAAATCCTTAATTATAGGTGACATTAGATCACAAACATGTTCCTTAAAAATCTTAAGTGAGATATTAATTTTAAGATGTGCCGAAGTGCCTCTAATCCGAATCAATAAAACTTCTGATGAGATTTGTTTCCTGCAGTCTCTCCAACTCTCCTTCATGATCCGGTTCGCTCTGAACTAAATTTGAGCACCGCTGCCTTCCCGAGCCGGTCGCTGTCATTGTGGCAGAGTTATTTCATCACAACTGGATTGGAGAGAAAATTTAGGCTTTCAAGAGCACGAAGATTGAGTCGAAACTATAAAAGCACAAAAGTTTCTGTCTCAGTTCCTAGTTTAATTCATTGTTCATTTAATAGGATATTTAGAGAGAACAAAACAAAGGAGACTCCTGAGGAAAAAACAAATGACATGCTTTGGAAATGAATTACATTTTATGCAGTTTCCTCTGAGTGCTCATTAGTGTCTACTGCAGCCTCACCATGGATGATTCCCTCCAACTCTTGAAAAGCACAACATTGTTTGAGTCCTAAAGCAAACATTTTAGCGCACCTAAGTTGAGTTTCTCTAAGCAGCAAAATCTCCAGCTGTTTTCCCTTTTGTCCTTCTCTCTCTCTCTCTCTCTCTCTCCCTTTTCTTCCCCCTCTCCCTGTCTATCTCTGTTTCCTAGCTTCTCTCCTCCTTCTCTCTCCCGCACCTTCGCTCCTCTGCCATGTGTTAGCAGGGGGGGAGAGTCATCTCCCCTGCTCTTTTTGTATCGTAAACAGCACCTCAGTGGGAACTTATTAGAATTTCGTCCCACCTTATGTACCACATGTGATGTGATGACAAATAAAATTCCTTGATTCCTTGATTCCTTGATTAAGATGTGGGCGCGCAGGGGCCAGCAGTTCACAAACCGCTTCTTCAGCATGCACCATACTGAATGAGCAAACAGGAAGCCTCACGTCAGCACAACCTCCGGTGCCAACTCGAAGCGACTTGGCAGCGTTTCTGTCTTTGCAGCAGCACTCTAGTTTCAAGAAGGCCATTGTCATCCACTCTTCTATTTTCAGACCACTATCATCATTATCGTCATGAGCAATTACCCCATGCAGATAGAACGGTGCACATTATGACTGACAGGATGATTTGAATCCTGCTCAAAGTGATGCTGAATCTCACTCTTTGCCCCTGATTTCCGTAACCAGGCTCAAACACGAGTGATTATGGTCGCATTAACGAGTTTTCAAATCTGCACGTGTCTTTTTTGGATAAAAAATGCCCAACAAAATCATTCTCCCTACTTTACCTCAAATTTGATTTTGAAGAGTCTCAGAAATCTATCAAAACTATGTTCCAAGCTTGCGTGAGGTCTCCCAGGAACATCTAATTGAGTTTATTTGCATAAAAAGTTCACGTGGGCTTTGGAGTGTTTCAGAAACGGAAGATAAGCAATTTCTATACAACGTGTAATGCGTTTGTCTTCTGATAATATTCAGGCTGTCGTCTCTTGATCACCGTCCCTCTCTGAGATTTTGCCCTGCCGCCAACAGCAACCTTGATTTCCTCATCTTTAACAGATGGTGGATTGTGTGTCTGTGTGTAACCTGTTGCTGCTATTCCCTTACTGAGTATGCAGGAAATAAATACAGTATGAACGTTCACAAACTCATATAAATAGACTCACAGACTCGGACTGACGCCGGTATATCTGTAATTGGTTTCATTTAGAGGACAAAAGCTGCTGGCGGTGGATAATGAAACATTAGAAATTAGCCCCTGGTTTCCTACTGGCCCATTGACTGCCGACCTTATTTTGGCTACTTTATATCCCAATAACCAATCCAAACAGATACATAGCAGCCCTCTAGCTGCCTCGGCGCCGCTAGCCTTACTGCACGATTATAAGCTATTAGTTTCCCTCCCTTTTTTCCGTGTGAGCAGCGGCTACTGTGCACTCCGGTCCTGCTGGAAGTCAAGTATAGGTCATGGAAATGAATTTATGTTTAATTCAGCCGTAATGGTTAAGTTGATTATCTGACCCCACTCTCTCTCTCTGAACTGCATTCTGCCTTCTAGGAAGCACAGATATTTCCTGTTGTCTTTACGTCATTTAATAATTCTGATCTCTGCTTGGTTATTTTATGGTTATATCTTAAACTGCATCATGTAATTTCATTTAAAGTAAAACTGTATCACGTGTATAAACAATGCAAAACAAACTGTTAAACTCTGTGTGCCTCTTTTGTGTTGTTTATGGTTCATTGTTTTAACAAAATCAGTAATTACAAAGAGGTAAAAATATTTACAAAATGCTGGATTTCATTTTTTTTATGTTTTTTTTTTATGGTTATAGATCTGAAATATATAGCATGCATTTCAATGTATCTTCTCAAGTCAATACTTGGCTGAACCAGGTTTTTCTGCTGTTACTGCTGAAGTCTTTAGGGGCTCTTAAAGGACTGCTTTGTGTGCGTCTGTCAGAATCAACCTTAATAAAATATACCGATGTTTGTGGGCTGTAATATCAGGCATAAATATTTTTGCAAGCCAAAATGTTTTAGGCACCAAATTTGATAAGATAAAGCCTCTTATCTTTGTTGGTGTATCGCTTTACAGCTCTGTGCCTCTCTGTTGACATTTCATGGGAGACTGAGTTCGTGCTTTCAAACAGCGTTGAGTGTTTACATGCAAATGAGATCCACATAATTACAGTGCAATCTGTTTAGGACAGGAGGATCTGTGCTTATCGCATCAAAATCGCTTTATTTACGGTTGCTGTCACCTTATTCCGTCTTCTCCAAAGTAAAGCAGGGAGCTGCTAACTTTAGTTACACAGACTAAAGTTTCCTGAAGCAAAGGAGTCAACACGTATCTGATTGTATGGAAGAGATGCTTATAAAAGGCTAAGTAACTAATTGTAAGTTGTCTTTTTTGACTCCATCTCTAATAAACAGTATATATACAGTATACTGTCATAGTATTTCCATCTGTTAAACATTAAAAAACAGATTTTAGTCATGTTGTTTTGAAAAATGATTATGATTACACTTGCATTTCAGTGTTTGGGTCAATATGTAGAAACCAGCTTTCCTTGCAGTTACAGCTACTCTTTTACAGAAAAATAACTTAAACACAACCCAGTGGAATGAAGTCCATCTTTTAAAAGAAATCGTGTTACAATTTCTTGTTTAGATTTTAAATCTGTACAATGACTGGGCCATTATGACATTAAAAGGTTTTCCCTCAGGATTTCTCAGTATTTACCTCCATTGATCTACTATTTGTACTAGTTTCCGGGCATCTCTCCACAATGATCCTGTTTTCAAAGTCTGTTTTGCAAGTCTTGATCTCATCTGGCCAAAGCTCCTTTGACCGCACATTTACCGTGTCTCCTACATGGCTTGTAGCAAACAGCTTATGGGAATTATTTCACCCTACTTTGATCAACCCCACACAAATTAGAGTTTTCCTGTAAACAGATTCTCCCACCTGAGCTGTATATCTCTATAGATCCTCCAAAGAATAGGTTTAACATTCCATAATTGTATTTAGCAAGGGGGCATCTACAGAACAACTATGCATTGTAATGATTTACAATTACATACAAGAAGACTCTGAAACCAATTTGTTGGTCAAAAATAATGCTTCTGTTTTGTTTAACCCAACGTGTATGTGCTACTTAAGTCCAAAGAAAATACAAATAGTGTTGTGGTTTTCATTTTACTAAATCTGAGGGGTTTAGGTACATTTTCAATTCTATGTAAGCTCCCGGTGTGATCCTAACTTTTATTTAAACACAAAACAAAAGTTGGCATTGCATTTAAAGACTCGTCTGTGTTCCTTTTTATTTCTCGTAGTCAGTAACTTCTGTGTTCGTTGTGTTTCAGGGACGTAGACCCGGCTACTTCTCCTTTCTGGATCCCTTCTCCCCTGGCGTCTGGCTCTTCATGCTTCTGGCCTACTTGGCCGTTAGCTGCGTCCTCTTTCTAGTGGCCAGGTACTGAGAGATTGATCTTTACAGAGGAGGAGACAAAAGCAAGAGAGGCGAGCAAAGAATTGTGTATAAAGATTTTTTTTTTAAGTTGTTTTGGGGTGTACATGAAACAGGTGCCTACTCCCTTCTCTTCTTTTAAGTTTTTTTGGTTGATCTTCGACAGCACAGGGAAAGAAACTGCTCTGCTCCAAGCACCGTGTCGTTAGAACCACACTGGCACCTACTGGGCAGGGAGGGTAAAGGAGGAGCTGCTGGTGAAAGGCATCATCATGGTGTACCCCATAACAAAAGCAGTGTAAATAATTTTGAATAACAAGCTAAACCTAAACATAAGCTAATTTATGAAGCCTTTAGAGAAGTCTCTGTGGGTGATCAGCAGTATGAATTCATTAAACTGAGCTTCATTTTTGGGGATTTAAAAGAAAGCGGTTTCTCTCTCTATCAAGCCAAAGTGACTTCATTGTTGAATTCTCTTTACTCCTTGTCATTCTCCCCTCTTTCTGTCTCTTGGGGGTGGGGGGGGGGGGGGGTTCACTCAGATTCATGCCCCCTCAATCTCACTGTTTATATAACCTACACCTTCTCCTCTTCCTCTGCAGACTGACGCCGTACGAATGGTACAATGCTCACCCTTGTTTGAAGGGACGCTGCAACTTGTTGATCAACCAGTACTCGCTGGGCAACAGTTTCTGGTTCCCTGTTGGAGGTTTTATGCAGCAGGGATCCACCATTGCTCCCAGAGCATTGTCAACACGTTGCATCAGTGGAGTGTGGTTAGTACTGGCTGCTGTTATGAGCTTTCAAATCCAGAAATATAAAACTGGTTCGGTTCTATTCTGATCTACTTTTGCAGCTACATGAAATGCATCCAATCTTGTTTTGTCTCTACCACCAGTTTAATAATTATAATAATTCTTGTACTTCTACATTTCTTCATTATAATTATAAAAACCTATTTTAATGCTTGTAAAAATGCTTTTCCAACACTTGATTTTCTTAAACATGTCTCCTAATAGTCAAACAGAAGTTACAAATGACCTGAACCAGTGTGTTCACAAGAATAAGGAAGAATCCAACAGTCTTATACTGGACATTTAATCCATATCCCGTGTATTCCATTGAATCCTATTCCATTGATGTTTCTCTTTTTTTGCATTCACCATATTATCAAAAAACCTCATGATTCATCCGGTGTTTAGTAACAGAAAAACACAAAGCAGTGAGTTTTTTTTATTTATTTTATAAACAAATAAAAGTTTTAGGTGTCTCAGCCATAAACTATTCTTACTAAATGTCTTCCCATAAACATTTTAGCTGGATCTGGTTCTGAAGTATGACTGAGCTGCCCTAATTGTAGCTCTGGCTGCACTCATACTGTGACTGTCCTGTTGTAAGATGAACATCTGTGACAACATCTAGCCCTTTGCCACTTCAAACAGACTTGCTTCCTTGTTTGTCCTGTCCTAACTTCACTCGTCCTCCCATTGACTCCAAACAGCTTTCCCTGAGTCTGCTGAGGAAAGGTTTCCCCACACCATGATGCTGCCAAAAACTTTCTGTGGGGGGTAGTTTGTTCAGTGTGATTTTTTTTTGAAGGGACAGAGAATAGTTAGTAAAAGATTGAAACCATTTTCAAATCAAGCCCAATTGCTGTCCTCAGTACTTACAATTCCAATCGAATAGCTGAACATTGTCCTTGTGAAATACCAAAAAAAAAATAATGATTTATGTTTAAAAAACATACATGGATAAATGAATAAATAAATGACTTGGAAACTACTTGTAATAGATTGCACAGATATACTACAGAAATGAACCCAGAAACCTCATGGGATGGAACGAGATCTTTTCTTGGCAGTAAACTAATAGCATTTTCTTCATGAACAGAAGAAAGGTGGACAATTAAAGCCTACTGATATTGTGAACACATTACTACACTACCCAACATAAACAAAGGATTTTTGTTTTAGAAGATTGTATTACTACTTGAAAGAATGAAACAGTGCCTAATGCCTAAATTCCAGCTAAAGAAAATTGCCCAAAGCCTGATACTCTTACTACTGCGCTTTATTTTAGGTATGGTGTTCCTTTGGTAATGCTCACTGTTGTTTTTAAACATCCACACAGATTTTTGGGGGGCTAAAGGTCTAACAATAACTTTATCAGACCAGGATACATTTTCACACATTTGGAGAGAACCAAAGGTTTTTTTTCTCCTTTGTTATAAAATACAAAGGGATGTCACCCTGCCTTATTGTCTAGATATGGTGTAAATATGGGACATTCTTGTGGAATGTGCTGCACAGCCTTGTAAAACATCCCTGCAACTCTAATCTTTGCTGTAGGCTTCTCGGCAGCATCCCTCACCATGGTCCTGTCATTAGTTGAATCATTTAGGAACATCTACCTTTTTTGAAAAGAGATGGAAATCCTTTTAATGATGACTATTTTAACTGTGCTCCATAGTGAATTTAATTGTTTTTTTTCTGCCCATCTTCTGATTGATACATTGCAAAAGTGAGATCCATCCGATCTCTTGAATTCTCTCTGCAGATGTAATAAAAAAGACATATAAGACACTAAATAAAAGAGAGTAACTTCATTTGGAATTACTCAAAACTAATTAAATTGAGGGCAGGTGTGTTTTGCCTTTATACATATAAGCTTGAATCAGGTGGTTATACCTTAACACAACCGCACCTCCTGTTATAAAATGGTGTGGTGCCATTTTTCCCCTAATAACTTCAAGTTGCTTATTTAATACAATAAAAGTGGAATGAGTTCTTAAATTATGTATGCATTTTAACAATGTAACCTTACTTACTTACTGTATCTAAAACTCTTTAAAGATTTGTACTGTAGACTTTTATTTTGCCTATACAGTGCATTGTATTAAAGGAACTACTTTGATTGTAAGTTTCTGTACAACTGGAAAAAAACTTTATTTGTTTGTCTTTAAGATGTCTAATAAAACAAAGATACCTGAATTGAAATCAAGGAAAATTAAACTACATTTACAATAAACTGTAAGCTAATCAAAATCTTCACTATGGCCAGGATGTTGTTGTTCAGGTAACAAAACATCTTTTTTTTAGAGGTTCCTGTGGTCTATCAAAATGAAACAACCAGCCTTTTTGCCTTTTTTTGTGTTTCATTTCCATCGTTTTGACCTGTTTGGGATGGCTCTGATTTCTTTACTAATCAGTATTCTGAGATTTCTGGTTGCATT
The DNA here is from genome assembly GCA_032876305.1 of Orestias chungarensis. Classification (NCBI taxonomy): domain Eukaryota; kingdom Metazoa; phylum Chordata; class Actinopteri; order Cyprinodontiformes; family Cyprinodontidae; genus Orestias; species Orestias chungarensis. Next base: position 1,969,627 of record JAVLVB010000580.1, on the reverse strand, counting down.
TATGCATGTGTACATTTGAGAGATTGTCTGTCTTTGTCCACTATTGCAGCTTAAACCCCCATCCAAACCAACCAATTTTCCTGTTTCTCCATCCATTTCTAACAACCCCTTTCATCCATCCAGCTCATCACCCACTAAAATCTCCTGTCGTGTTATCTCCTTTCAGGTGTGCAGTTATTTTAATCTTCCTACACTTTCACCAAGATAATTTGTCTTCATTCGACAGCCTACCTTTACATGAATTCATAGATGGGTACATAAGCTCTTTGTCTCTGCCATCCTCCACAGGTGGGCTTTTACATTAATCATCATCTCCTCCTACACCGCCAACCTGGCCGCCTTCCTGACTGTACAGAGGATGGATGTGCCGATAGAGTCAGTGGACGACTTGGCAGATCAGACGGCAATTGCGTACGGCACCATGCATGGGGGCTCCACCATGACCTTTTTTATGGTGAGAGTTTACATTACAGTACGACGTTCATTTACATGGAAGTTTAAACCACCTTATCTAAACCATCATGCACAGATTGGAAGTTTAGGAGCTACTAAGGTTCAAGCCTGCAATGGACTGGAAGCGGATGGAAAGTTAGATTATTGAAATCTAATTAGCACTCTTAAAATTGATGTTTTTGTGCCAGGAAGCCAATCAGATGGATTTAAATTTACAAGGTGTGTCAGGAGAAGTAGTAACTTTATATCCAAATCATAAAAAAACTCCTTTTACAACAAAATCTCTTCACAGCTGCAGAAATTATGTGTTTAAGGAGCACCAGTAGTATACAAATACATGCCTGGGGAGTATGTGTATATTTGTTTCTTTATGTATATTTTATCCCAAGAAAATTCACATTTGTTTACCCCAAAAAAATCCAAAACGTTTCCAAAAGATATTCAACAGAAGGCATAATTTTATAGGATCTGTAAAACAGTTAATTAAATGTAAACTCTTAATTACAACTGTGAGCTTGA